>OY720636.1:94738645-95338645 GCA_963169105.1 Ceriagrion tenellum
ATAACTAGATCATCGGTAATTTAACGAAGATGCATTGATTTATAAATTATGAATTTTAACGCTGCAATAAACTGTCTTAATGGTAGATCAATGGCATAACTTTTTTTTACTATATTTCGATCGGTAAAGTATTCTCCAAAAACTTTTATACCATACAGTCGGCCCCGGTAGCGGCGGGGTAAAGTCCTCGCCTGCTAACCCGAGGGTCGCGGGTTCGAGTCCCGCCTGGGTAGAATATGCCTAGGACATGGGTGTCTGTGTATGTAAACTGGGTTGGGGGAAGAGGGGACGGTTCTGTCCCATCTAACCCAGGATAAATAAAAATATGAGTAAATACAGTACATATTGAGACACCTAATGTATTTTATCAGCTAATGTCAACTATAACCTAATGCAAATATTTAGGTTTAAATAAAACACTTCTTTAAACAAAAACTTCTTCTGGTTTTCGTCGGAGTACACATCCGACATATTGTGATGAAAGTGGCTACGTTTCCAAGGGTAACTTACCATTGTTTACCAAGTTTGCCAATTATATTTTTCAAAGTGTATCATAATTAGGCATTTAAAGACATAATTAAAAGTTTTAAGCCTGAAAATTATTATAGCCATTCCTCAGTTCGTTTTTAAATCATGATACAAAACCTGCCGAAGTGACAATGGAGGCTGGAGTCAGTATAATTACTGATTTTCGTGACGTGGTAAATGCTTTGGTTATACTCTTTGTCTCCTAATATTTAACCAGAAATATTTACATAAAATTTAGAACATATAAAAGGCAAAACTAAGCCTAAATTTTCTTATTACAGCGAATTTTGTGTATCACAAGAAAACAGTATTTCGAAACACAGGTTCCTCCTTAACGCAGTCAAATTGCTCAAAAAGATCTGCTTTCTTAAGTGTATATTAGCTTCAGATGTTTCCGTTAAGAACTGCTCATAGGTTCTAATACAAACTCACAACAGCCTCATTGAATAGGTACTAGATATTCTTGTTAACTGAAGCACAGGTCACGAAAGCATAAACCTGAGACCGGGCCTCTGAACCAAGGAACCCAAGGATGGAGCGCCCTCGTGCATTGGTAGCATCACCTCAAATAGGTATAAATGGCGTACACCATAAACGCATTCAACAGACTTATATCTGTTTTACAGAGTTTTTCTTTGATATTCTCCAAAACACTTAAGTTACGACCTCTCTTACATCCATAATAAAGCAAGGGTCCCAGATGAAGCCCATTGTGTATACAATGTAAGGAGGTCGAAATTATAAAAATGTCACCGTAATCCTTCTTGGTGTTTATGAATACATATTCCGTTTCATTTCATTTTTTTGCTACGTCAACGCTATTTAATTCAATTTTATCCTGTCCCTAAAATATTTTTACAATGAAACGTGTTGCAAAGAATTTTGTATTGCCTTATGCTTTTTTTAAATTCCAGAGAGTTCACGCCAATTTTTCTCTTTATTGTAGTGTCAGTCAATGTAAAATTAATTCGTAGTTTGAAGTTCCCCACAACGTTTATACATATTTATTGCAGCTGCATACTAACAAGCATAAAAACTGTAAAACCATGCATGAATCACATTTTATGATGCTATTTGCCTGTGATCAATAGGTCCTCCAGCTATCAGTGATAAGTTCAGCGCTGGAGGGATAATAAGTCAAATCTGCTATTGTTTGAGCAGCCTGGTGCCAGGCAGGCACTCCAGATGTGAATATACCCAAATTTCTCAATATAGAACGCATTATCCATGGCTATGTGCTGAGTGAATATGAAGCATTCCTCATTTATTCCCTGAGAAGATGACTATAATGAGCTTTTATGCTACAATAATGGCAAACTTTGCTTTCATTTCACGTGTGGAGTCTCTTCAAGAACAAGTTTTTGACATGGTTGTGGGATGGCTTTTTGAGACTGTCTGAGAGAGGTTGTAGGTTATTACCGATAAAACCTCAAAATCTTCCTCTATGTATTTCATACAGGATGTAAAGCAATAGATGATAGATGCTTAAGGAAAGATATTATTTCAAGCTTTCGTGAATGCAATATCAGGACATGTTGTCCTTTCAAGCCTCGTTGAAATTCTCAATAGAAAATTACCAAAGTCACAGTCTATTGAGAATTATTTTCGTGGTCATCTCTGCCCAATAGAGCTGAGGTTTCTTTTTATTTAGTTGTGATTTTGCAATATATGTCAAACACGTTCCTTACTTCTGTGCCTATAGGGGTGATAATGGTTTTATTTATTAAATAAATCTCTTAGCGGATGGCATTGTATGCTGAATGGTATCGGTTCTGTTGGTCGACTGGGAGCTGTAAACCTCATTAGCTGGCGATGGGATTTTATCCATGGTAAAAAAATTAGAAATAAAGTCTCTGATTGGATGACCGCTCTAGTTTTCCGTGAATATTTTTTGAGGAAATTGCTCAAACCCTGATTGGCTGCGCTATTTCCCGGAGGGAAATACTTTGAAAATTAAATGGTAACGAAGTTCTGTAGCGCTGATTCGTATAAAACCCAGGTCACTTGCGTAAAACCGAATCATGTCTCAACGATGGAGTATCTGATGGAAACTTTGAATACCGAAAAAAATTGTACTGTTCTTAAATCTCAAGACTGATTTATGTGCAACTCACGCATATACTATGGTTGTTACTCTGCAACTATTAATAAATGGAATTAGTAAACGAAGTGGATGATTGTCCTGGAGAATAATGAGAGCCTAATGCAGTTGCCTACTAATTCTCAATTTTCTGTGAATTCCAGAAGTTTCCATTTTTGCCATATCTCGGCTCTATTACTACCTTTTCCTAGATCGCTCTGGCCGGATCCACTTGGTATGGTGCACGCAACGGACTAGTGGGATCGATCTGAGAAGAGGGCGGACTCGGCTCGTCATTCTGAGATTTCAGATCGATCTGAACAGTGGAGTCTGTGACGCTCCTCGTTATTCTTTTGGCTGTCATTGGAAAATAAAATATAATCGTAATTCAAGGCATGTGTTATAACCAGTTGTTACAAGACTGTAGCAATGGCAGGTGAGGTGACGTGATGATATTGTCACATATCGCAATCTACCTCCATTGGACATCTTTGTTCACTCGGGAGGCGACTGAAAATTTCTAATTCTGCACTTGTTTACACACCGGGTCAACCGTGCTTCAACTGATAGATTCGATTGTTCAACATCAATATTTTCAGTCCATGTTGGTAAACCAGGCGATCTGAGTCAGCTCGCTTTGAATTTTCTGATCGGTCTGAATCAAATCGATCTGAGATCGATTGGTATATGTAGTGTGTGGAGACTCACATATGCTTTTTATAAGTCTACAAATAATCGATAACAATTTTGCCCGTATTCCCAGTACTTGGCTATTGATTCTCCCTCGATAGTTTTTTTATTTTCCTTTTCCCTTTTCTTGTGAGTTGGTACTATTATAGCCTCCCTCCAATCTCACGGCAGCTCTTGTTCTTCCCAATCTTTTGTTTTAAGATTGTGTTCCTCTCCTGCCTGCTTTTGGTTCCCTGCCTTGAGCACTCTGAACGGATACCATCATTTAAAATGCCGTTTTTCCCACGATCGATAAGAGATTAGATATAAAAATTGTAATATTTAATTTTATTTCATACGAACTTTGACTGAACCACTTTCAAACTTTCTGACTGTCCTAAGGAAATCTTTGGTGATGGTTTTTTTTTTAGCATATGTCTCTTTCTTCTCAAGGATTGGGCTTAAATATAGCCTCTTCTTCTTTCTGAGCAGTTTATTGGTTTCATTATTTATGTGTTTGAACTGATTTTTGCCCTCCTCCGTTTGTTCCCACAGCCAGACCGTATTGTTTAGTTCTTTCTCTTCCATATTGTTTTGATATTATTTTTCAAACCAAGGTTTCATTTTCTTTCTACAGCTTTTTGCAAATACTTCATTACTAGTCTCCTGAATTGCTTTTTTCATAAAATTCCGTCTGTCATTTATTGAATCTTTTGTACTTACATCCTCTTTGTTTAAGACTAGAAATCTGGTTGGCAGTTTCGGCTCTAATACTTCAGCTGCCTCCCTGGTTTTCAACTTATCTATTGCACTCTTGTTAACTCGTATGTGCCAAAATCAGTTGGTAGAGAAGAAAATATTTTAGGTACAAGTATTTGTAGCATTTTGTAAACAATTCTATTTTCGGCCCAGTTGTAAAAAATTTAATTTAAATCCAACTATTCCACATTACCATGCAAAACTATCGACTATATTTAAAGAGTACACTCTACTGTATACAATGAAAATAAGAGGTCTAACTGGGTGCAATACCAAACTTGCATTATTTCTGTACGCTGATTGTGGGTCTGTCGTTAGTCGCGCGACTAACAAATAGTCGCGTTTATTTCTAATTCGCTCAATGCATCATAGACTCTTGCTTTTTTCCGCAAAACGTATTTTATAACTGTGGGTATTCGGTTTTACAAGGTGGTGGTTCGGTTCGGTAGCTGTATTCTGTCCGGTATCGGAGGAGAAGTTTGGGGTTAAAGGAGTTGATGTTGGGAGCATGGCCTAAACTGGGGCAAGGCAAAAAATCAAATGGCTAATATGTCAGAATGATTTGAGAAAAATTAAATGTCTCTGCCTTGCCATTCTTGATTTTTTGACTTGACTTCGATGTAAATATTAGCATAAATAGCTCATATATTTGAAGATCGGACTGATTACCAGACTCTTTCGTTAGGTTACCAGAGCTAAACTGGATTGGTACAGCCACAGCGTATGGATAAGTACTCTGGATGACACACAGCCTCGGTAAATCAGGAATAACTATATACAATAATCAGAAATCAGGAATCTAATTTATTAGAACTTTCAACTAATTTACGAAGTGAGATTTGGATTAAATGTTAGGCTAATTTAAGTCAACTGCAAACGGAATAACTATGCGTGTAATTTATCAAACTCATTCTCCAAGAATTCGCTCATATCATCCATATTGGTGGCGGTCCCTGAAATGCTTTCTGGGGATGAGTGCGGGGGCGTGTGGGGTCAGTGGATATATGACACCATCCGCCCATCGGCCTTACCGTAATGGACGGTCAGAATCCGGTGAGATATTAGGCCGTGGGCACATCCACTTCAACGGTTCCTTGAAGAATTGAGCGGACGCGGGTGTTTTTCACAGGGAGGCGGTAATCAAGGTCTCCCTCCCCCACGGAACTTACGGAGAGGGGGGAGGGGCGGGAAGTTGGGGGGAAGTGGACGTGTGGGGGAGATGGCTAGCCGCTCATAACGGCGCCACTCTTGATGACCCCCGGGAAATATTCCGCCCGTAGTGGTCGGAATGGAGTGCGTTTCGAGGGGCGTAAGGGTGGGGTGTGAGTCTGGGGCTTCATATTGATGCGCCTGTCTGCGGGTCGGCGATATTTAGGGGATGGTGGAAGGATTGCAGGATTGATTGGTTTAGGGGGGAGGGAAAGGAAGGGATGGGAATGGCATAGGAAAAGAAATGGTCGCACACTATTGCGATGAGGGGAGATTGGAATCGTGCGATGCATCGACGCATCGATCCGGGAAAATGGAATGTATCGATATGATTTCGAACTCTTGAGTGAATCCATTGAAGTGGATGAAAAGGGTTTTGCGACATCAAACTGTTACCTGGAAACCAAAATAACTTTTTATTGCTTGACCCTGCTCTCTCCATTCTTTCCTATGAATAGCACGACGGAATGGACGAATTAGCGGATGTAGAGCAAGAATATCAAACATATACCATGGTACATAGACTCAGTTGTGGAATAGTACTGTTTTCATCAATAATGCTAAATCTTACGTGTAGCCTTCGAGACCCTAGTGGCACCAAACCTACTTCTTCCCTCAGGTTTGCAACGCTCCCTCTTTGCTTGTAGCTGGTTTGAACTATGCATGTTACTGAATTGTGAATTCTGTGTATTTTGACGTCGAAATCATGTGTGTTCATTAGTCTGCTGTGCATCCATCTGATTCATTGCTCGTGCTTCGTAAACCACAGTTCTGAACTCAAGTTTCTATTGTTTTTGTAGGCTTTATTGATAGGTTCCTGGTGAAGACAAATGAGAGTCGAATAATAAGCAGTTTTACGGTAAAAGGATGCATGTTGCGAGAGGTTGGGTAAGACCGAGAAAGTCTTGAGAGACTGCAATGATAAGGTTTATTTAAGGGGGCTGTTTGCATGGGCCAAAACAATTTTTTAGTGCTGGCTTCTGCCGCAGGCTAAGAGAGATCTTTGCCTTTCCCTCCATTACCCATTACGGACAAAAGCGCCTCCGATAGTCCAATGGAAGGTGCGTTTCACGGGCTCAGGAGAATGTTCACACTGACGTTAAAATACAAATATTTCAGCATTTTTGATAATTCTTCACATAGATAAAAGATTTTCATTTACAATAAGTGCATAAATTTTAAGAAACATACTTCATTCGTGTCATGGGGATGAGCTGGTTTACGAAGAATTCACGTTTCTTCCGCGATCGAAATAGTTATGTAAAAAGCGAAAAGTTACGACGCTTATTTTAAGTATTAATCCTTACTGTCGAGGCTTTCGCAAACAGATTTACTTTAAGTAACCAAACATAGTCGTAAAATAAAAGCGCGTAGACGTCTGAGAAGCGTTTTCGACCATGATATTGAGCCCCATTAAGAGACGGAATAAGAAATGATGAAGTGTACAGAGAAGTGGTAGAGGAAAGGACCATATGGAACACCATACAGAAAAGGAGAACAAGATGGATTGGACATACCCTGAGACATAATGGGTTTGTGAAGAACATAATTGAAGGTAATATAGAGGGAAAAGTCCCCAGAGGAAGGCCCAGGAATAAGTTCATGGACCAGATAAGAGGAAAGTGCATCGGAAGAGATACTAGGAGGTAAGGGAACAAACACTAGATAATGGAAAGGTTGAGTGCTGCAGTCAACCAGTCTTCGGTTTAAAGGAGCAATGATGAAGAGAGAGAATATTAGGAGTCATTAATAAACATGAGAGCATATATATAAAACATGGCATGAATTTAATAGAAACGAATGTGGTATTCAAGGATAGATCATGATGGCTTATCTTAAATAATGATTAGTATATCATTGTATTATAATCAAATTTACTTTACACAACGATAAATAAGAGTTAGAAACAGCAATAAATAAGTTTGTGAATCATTCTTGGGTTACTCACCGGGTCAATATTTTCATTTCATCCAACGTTTCGATGGACGACTCACATCTCATCATCAGGGGTATCAATGATAAATTAATGATGCCAACCCAGAAAGACAATGAATTTCATTGGAGAATTAATGATATTTCCCGAATGACAATGGCATGATGGGTATTTGTATGATAGTACGCATGCTCATCACATATAAAATTAATTGTAAAAAAAGCTGAAAGACACACATTTTCTTTTATGAAATGGTAATGAATTAATCGTACCTAGAGTAAATATAGCAACAGAGAGTATCGTGCATTATGAGCTTGGAGAGTTGGATGAACGAGAAGAACATCGAAACATTGGATAAAATGAATACGATGGCCCGGTGTGGAACCTGAGAGTAGTTCACAAAGATTATTCTTCGGAAAAAATTACTTCTTACTTTGAGGTAGTTTGAGCAAAATATCATTTTATCTTTAATCGAATTTATACCAAAATATCATCCCCTTACCGAACTATTTTCCGAGATTTTTGACGAAAAATACCAGTCTTTTACATGGGAAATGGTACGTGTATGTACTCCAGAGAGAGACCTTATTTAAAAAAATGCGGAATTTCTTACTGTTAGATCTCGTCAAAAAATTAATACTGTGCAATTTGAATCTTTTCTCAAATTTTTAAAAAAATAAATCATATGCTCACTGCAGTAATTACTAATCCTCTCATTTTGAAGGATTTTTAACCATATTGCGTAAATGAAATGGGTCAAGTTAGAGAATTATACATATGAGCAATGATACTCAAACGGTATCGTACTGTCTACCAAATTTATTTCAAACTCTTACAACACGTGTTTCAACTGTCTAGCAGTCTTCATCAGGTAAGACTGTACCTGATGATGACTGCTAGACGGTTGAAACATGTGTTGTAAGAGTTTGAAATAAATTTGGTAGACAGTACGATATCGTTTGAGTATCATTGTTATATATGCTGTTCTACAATATCTCGCCGGAGAAAGTGGAATTATAGATATATCAATATTTTGATTTAATTACTTAGAACTTCAGTCCTGTAAAAGAGTATTATTATACCATTAATAATGCAGTATTTGATTCATGCTTCCTAGAGCTACGGAGATTAAAACGTATAATTCAAATATGGTCTCCATTATGACAAGGGAACTATATCGCTCATATTACCTGAGGCATTGAATAGGTTCTTGAACGACGCCTACCTCGAAAGCCCATGGCTGGATGAGTTTTCGCGTGGGCGTACGCGTGTTAATTCTTCAAAGATAAATCAATTTCGTGGAAACATTCGAAAGAAACAAGTTTCCTTGAATAAAATGGTGGTTCTTTGAACATCTAATTTGAACACCGGAAAACGGAATAAGCAAAAAGATATAGAAAAACTATGGAATATTAAGATCGGCATAAGATGGATAGCAGAAATTAAGGAAGATACGAGTGAATTACACATTACAATAGAAGAATTGAAAGAAAAGACGTACTCAATCATGAAACTCAAGGACAAACAGAAGGGACTACAAAGCTAGGTAACAAACAGAGAATAGGAAGGGTGATCCCAGATGAAGAAAGAAAATTACGATCCGAGTGAATGAAGAAATACTGGGCTAACAGAAATTAGAAGAATTCCAGAAGAAAACTAAAGTGGTCCAATGAAGGCCGTCAAATATATTAATCGTAATAAAATGGTGACGATCTCATCGAATAAAATTTAGTTTCTTCAAAACTAAATCGAAAACAACTAATATGACAACCAGAACAGATGTCAATTTCATTTATTACCCCGCTCATCGGACCACCTGCTTCCATAATTCCTTCCAAGTAGTAGGGTCCAAACTTTTGAATTCTATCACAGATGAGTTATAAAACATTTCTACCTCAAATAGTTTTAAATGACAAATATATTGTCTACTACATAGTGACTAATTATGAGTCATTTGTCATATGCACAAAGGTTTTGTTTTTTCTCGTATCTCTTCTATTGTCGTAATTTTTCTTATATCATCTTAAACTATTCATATAATTCATACATTATGAACCTATCATGAATATTATTATTTTAATGCCAATGCCTTGAATATCATTATTTGTCATTTCTAGATTATATTAATGTAACATGCTGCTATTATATTTATTGTTACCATGGTAAAGCCTATAATATTTTTGTTGTTTTTTTAATGTTTTGAGTCTTCACTCACAGCGAGCAACTATATATATTGTAATTTCCAGACTTTTGTATTTGATGTCAATTGATTTTGTTCCCTCAGGATAAATAGTCCTAGAGCAATAAACTTATTTTTCAATTTTTAAACAAAGAGTTGATATCGCAAAACAGAGTTTCATCTATTATAAGCTGAAGAACTCGGTGCGTGGAGAGTTGAATCGGGAGGAGGAGTAATGGGGGGTTAGGGGAGACCCCCTCCCTAGGGTCTTTGGACAGGAGGCCGGGGGGAGGGGGGAGGGAGGACGGAGGAGGCTTGTTGTCGGGCGGAGGCGGGAGGGATAAACGCGGAAAAGGGCCTCCAGGGGAATGCCGAAGATATGGACTCACTTTTCCCATTCCTTCTCTCCTGCCTACCGCCTCCACCCCCTCTTCCACTGAAGAAGCGCTGCGCTGTGGTTATAGTGCTCGCTGGGAAGGGGAGGGGACACGGGAGAGTGGTTGAAATGAAGAAGTGCGGGCGTGGGGGGGGAGAAATGGGTGGGATTGCGGCGAGGAGTGTGGGGTCGAAAAATAAACACACTTTTTTCCGTGGGTGGTGTGGGGAATGCGAATGTGGGGATCGAATATCGCGTTTTCCTGCGGCGAGGTGTGTTGTTGGCCCCTCTGCGTCATAGATCGAGCCGACGAGGGATAGCGAGTAGTGGTTGTGACCCATCCCCTTTTCCTTCGTTGCGTGTCAAAAAATAGGTGAGTATAACTTATTTTGATGATAAAATTTGGATAATACTTAATGTCATCAATGAAAGCCATCTAAATCCACTGGGAATTATTCGGAAGACAATAAACTTGTCGGGAAAATCAACTAAGGCTTGAAATTTTCTATTTCTCTCTGGTCGAATAGCTCGTGTAACTCAAACTCAGTCGTGCTTAAAATAAGAAAACAATTGTAGTATCAAACAAAGATGTTAAAAAGTCAAACAAAAGACAGTCGGTGCTATTAAAACGTTGCCTACTCTTTCCATAAACGAGGGAGAATAGAGCCTAGGAACAGCCGAATTTGAAAATTTTTCCCCTGAAGTTATCTCTATAAAATACGTTTCCCGCTTTGAAAAAGTCCTTTCACATGGTACCGATGTTACCACGATCGGAAGGTATTTTATGGCAATTTCATTGGGATAAGGAAATTCTTACTTTATTTTCTTCCACTACTCGTTATGCGAGCTCGATATACTCATTAATCGTTTTTATGACTTTATTCTCTTACACTATGAGTATTTTTTGGCGAGCTCACGCACACCACAAACATTTGCACTTCAGCGCGAGCACCGTTGACTGATCCTACCTTCAAGAAGAACAGGAGGGCGTTAGGTCCCATGAATGAAGTCCACCAGGGTCTATAAAAGTGTGGGAGCATGACGAAGATACAGGGTAAGGCAGCATAATTTGATTACATGAAAGGTCAATTAGGCAATAGATTTGTATGTATCGTTGTATTAATTTTCTCCATATTCTACAACGTGTATTTCAAGCATTGAAGTGTTGTGCATGTCAAGGTGAATATGTTGGGCAAATTTGTTTCATCACAGGATCGTATTTGAACCTCGCTTTCTGGCGCCAAATTCAAAATAGCAAATGATGATGCCGCACCCTGTATAGGAAACTGGAAAGTATTAAGAAGAATAATTGCGGACATACGGGTCTATTCGATGAGAAAACGAGAAAGAGTTTGAATTTGAATTTGAAATTAGTTTTTATTGCTCTAGGACCATTCGTCCCCAAAGAAAAAAATCACATTACATCTAATAAAAAAAATTTAAAAAACTGTTGATAACACTATACAGTTGTTCGCTGTGAGCAAAGATACAAAAACGTCAAAAACAACAAAGGAGAGAAAAAACAGCTGAAATATCATAGGTTTTACCATAATTAAGAGAGATATTTTGCCGAACGGATAGGTATGGGAATTCGTTTTTCCCCCGAACAATTAAGGACTTTAATAAATGATAGGTGGAAATTTTTATTATTATTATTATTTTTGTAATTTTAATTTTAATTTTTATTTATTTATTTATTTTATTTTATTTTATTTTATTTTATTTATTTTTATTTATTTATTTTTTTACGGCTGGTGTCCTAACACCCCCCGCCACACGCCTTTTGAGGTGGCTTGCGGGGTAGTATGTAGATGTAGATGAAGTTACAACAATAAATATCGTAACAGCATGTTACATTAACACAAGCGATAAATTACAAATTATAATATTCATGTCAATGACATTCAAAAACAACAAAAATAACATTCAAAATAAGTATGTAATGTATAAGTTATAAAAAAAGTTGAGATGCAATAACAAAAATTTTAGCAATAGAAAAGTAACGAGAAGAACAAACAATACCTTTGTGCACTCAACAAATGACTCACAATGAGACGGTAAGTAGTGAACAATATAGCTTTGATTTAAAGCAACTGATGGTGGAAACGCTTTTTAGCTTCTCAGTGATTGAGTTCCAAAGTTTCGACCCTACTACTTGGAAGGAATTATGGAAGCAGGTGGTCCGATGAGCGGGGTAATAAATGAAATTGACATCTATTCTGGTTGTAATATGGGTTGTTTTAGGCATAGTTTTGAAGAAACTAAAAAGATATTCAGGCTTTTTTAGATGAAATAATACATAAAGGAATTTGTTAGAGCAGTGTATTCAGTGTAGAGCAGTGTAAAGAGCAGTGCATTCTAGGGAGAGGAACGAGCATAAGCAAGTCAAAGGATCAAGAACTGGTGAAAGAGGACAGAGAGAACAATAATAGAGAAATAAATAAAAGTGGTGTAACATCAGCACATATGTGACTGAATCTAAACTAATTATAATTATGAGAGAAATTAGATGCACTCGTGGATCCGGATCATCTTCTTTCTCTTGGTGCGTTTTAGATGAGCCGTCGCTCCTCATACGAGTTCTCTTTTTGCCGTTGCTGGTGTTCTAACTTTCAGCCACAATCTCACATTCGGTCCTCGAATGGGCGATGTGAGTTGTATTGCTCCCAGTGTGCTTAAATTATCAACTACAAACAGTGTTCTTCACTTTGCCAACTTTTATTTTTCGAAAGCATTCCCACGTTGCATGCTTGGGTCCGGCTTGAACCAGTTGTGGTGTGCACGACTCCAATTCCGAGGGTCGCAGTTTCGAGACCTTCTTCTCTTCTAAAGGTTGCTGCAGCCACGACTTCCAACAATCTCTTTTTTTTCAGCCTTCCTCTTCATTTCATTGTACGACGTTCATCCTATTTCCATCGCCAATACTTTTAGGTATGAAGTTCTCGGTCGTCCTCTCTGTCTTTTGCCTAGAATGTTTCCTTCCATAATATTTTGTATGAAGTTGTCGTGCCTGAGTAAGTGTCCGATGAGCTTTGCTTTTCTTGTTTTAATTGCTTCCAATATTTCTCTTTCTGTATGGACTTCATTTAATACTTGCTCATTAGTTTTCCTGTCGGTCCACCTAGTTTTTGTAACCCTCCTCCAAAACCACATTTCTGCAGCTTCAAGTTTGGTCATTTCACTCATCCTTAGTGTCCATGTCTCGTATCCATATGTTAGCACACTCCATACAAAGCTTTTCAGGAATTTCTTCCTAGTCTCAATAATAATGCTGTTATTTACTAGGAGACTTTTCTTTAATTGAAAGGCTTTCTTGGCTAACGTTATTCTGCTTTTGACCTCTGAGGAGCTTTTGTTATGATTCTCTAATATGCTACCCAAGTAGCAGAACTCTGTCACTTCCTCCAGTCTCACTCCGTCTATACATATATTCGTTATCTTTTCTCTTCTCTTTCTTTCTACCACCATGATTTTTGTTTTCTTGGTGTTTATTTTAAGTTTCAGTTTTAATAAAATATTATTTAGAATCTTGAGCATTCGACTTAATTCCTTCTCTGAGTCAGCTACTAGAGCTATGTCGTCTGCAAATCGAATGCAATGAATTTGTTTGCCATTTATTTTAATTCCTCTTGTCTTTGTTTTCATTTCAGACATTGCTTCTTCTATGTATAAGTTAAACAAGTAAGGCGATATTGGGCAACCTTGTCTAATACCTCTTCTTATATTTGCTTCTTTCTTGGTGCCACTGACTTCTATTTCTGTACTTCGGTTTTTGTAGAGGTTAAAAATCAATCTTTTGTCTCCCCAATCCAACCCTATTTTGCACATTGCTTGGAACAGTAATCTCCAGTCAACATGGTCAAAAGCCTTTTCCAAATCAACGAAAGCTATATAAGTTTTCTGTTAATTTCTAGCCTCCTCTCTAGGATTTGTCGTAATGCTAAAATTGCCTCTCGAGTGCCTTTTCCTGGTCTGAAGCCGTACTGATCACCATCTAATGTCGCATCAATTTTCTTTTTTATCCTCTCTTTTACTATAACCAATAAAATTTTTGAAGCATGGGACAGAAGCGTTATTGTTGGGTAATTCGTGCAATCCTTTGCATTGTCTTTCTTGGGAAGTGTAATGGTTCTGCTTTTTGTGGAATCATGTGGTACCTTTCCTTCCTCATAGCGATTGTAAAGTTTATTCTTAATTGTATCACCTCTATTTTGCAGTAGTTCTGCTGCAATGTTATCCGCACCGGTGGCTTTATTTTGCTTGAATTTATTCAGAGCATTGTTAAACTCAGCTCTTGTTATGGGTGGCCCTTTGCTATCAGCGTCAATAGAATTTTCCTCCTCAATATACTCTTCTACTTTTTTCAATTTCCTTACCCTCATACAAGACTTCAATATAGTCTTTCCATCTATCACACACCTCCTAATGCCCAAATAATAGTTTCCCATGTTTATCTTTCACCAGGTTGCTCTTAGTTTTCGGTCTATATTGTAATGTTTTTACTTTGCTGCAGGCTTTGTCAAGTTTCCCCTCAACTAAATCTTTCTCAGTTTCTTTGCTTGTTTCGTTCATCCATATTTCTCTCTGTAACCTACACATTGTAGTTATCTTGTTTTTAACAGCCTTGTATTCATTATAATTTTTGGACCTTAACTTATTTCTTTCTTCAATGAGCTCCAAGATCTCTTGGGTCATCCAAGATTTTTTAGGTTTCAGTTTCTTTACATTTAGAACCTTATCAGCAGCTTTTATTAAGCCAGATTTGATACCGTCCCATCCATCACATTCTATGATAAACAAGGCGGTATGTAATTTAAAAAACAAACAATGTAACAATTTTTTTGTTAATATGAAATACTTAAATCATCACTTTTTAAGTCATCACTCAAGAATTTAACCACGAAAAGAAAAAAAATACTCTTCTTTAGCTGGATTTTATTCCCTTGGCTGACACCCGTGGGGATGACTCAAAGTCAAGCAATGCTTTAAGGTAGCTTTTTTACGGCTAAATAGACGTCATTACCATGGCGTAACATAAATAAATGCCGCTCGAAATTTTCTTGAAAACCTACGGTTATTTGGATACTTTCGTTGTTTAGAATTCCAGTTTATAGATCTTCATATGTAATTAGAGATGATCTCCCTCTCCCTCTCCTCACCTACTGTTCCGAGCACTTCCTTGTTTGTCTTTCTTTTAGTCTAACACAACTTCTACATTCCTCTCCACAAACACTTTCCAAATGCCTATAACCTATTCTCGCCCTCTTTTCTCAGATTCCAGGTACCTCTGAGATAACTCTGCATATTGTATTAAACTCTTTACTAAGTTCTTCCGTATATTTTTACACAGATTCATTTTTATCAGTTCCTTACTTTTGCTGGACACCATCGATAGCGTAATTCTCCCCGATGACAAAATAAACTTAAAATTATGAGCAGGCCGTAGACTCTCAGTTGTTACATCGTTGAAATATATATTAAGACATACCTCGTCTTCAGCGATGATAGATGAATTTTATTATTTAAGGTCAGCTTTCTTTCCTTCCTTTCATTTCCTTCAAGCTGAAATGAAACCTTCATTTCAGCTTGAAACATTCACCTTGAAACAAATTTGGCGACGTTCTGAACAGATTAAACAAACATTTTTAACAGTTACAAAGTGAACGTTGTAGAACTGGCGACTCTCCCATGCAAGACACAAGATGGATATGGTGGCTGGCCTAACCTCAAGTCTCACTGCGGTGAGGATGACAGATAGCGGTAGAACTCATGGGGATGAGCAGCGGCCTCCTTTGCTGAGGTCTGCCTAAATGAGAGTCCGAGGAAAATTAAGGCTAGTTCTGCCTATGATGGCAGTTTAGATAGTTGGAGCATTCACAGTCGAGGAAGTAGGAACTCACGCAACCATTTTGAAATTTGTGCCTTCCCTCCCAAAATATGCACTAATGTTATGAGTTATGATTGTGAATATTTAGTCGAGCACAAATGGTAAACAATTTGAAGAAAAGACAAAAAATAGAACCTAGACAAAAGAAATACTTATGCAACATGTTGAATATGCGAAAAATATAAACGAGTAGGTAACCTGTAAAATGAGATTCCTGGATATGCTGATAATTAGCCGTATGCTAAATTAGTGGTCTACACTGTAACATTTGTGGTGTTTTGATACCTAGAATGGAGGTACTCAACCCTCCTAATTTTTGTTCAACCCATCCGCACTGGCCAACTCCAGCAAAATTAATGCCTCTTATCTTTTGTATGAGATACTTTTTTAACCGCAGTTTGCCCAATATGCTCTTCGACTTAAGTTAATGAGATTGAATGAACGCTTCCTTCTTATTTAAAAACATTTCAATTTAATTAACAGTATTCTGTTTGCAACGTACGCGGGTATAAGAAGCAAGTCATCATTGATGATTGCTTTAATGACGATGCCTTTTGAGTCTTGTCCCCTTAATTATGATATTTGCAATAGTGTAAAATCTATTCCCGAAATAATGGCTGGGATCTCTTGTATTGTATTATTTAAAAAAAGGCTAATCAGAGACCTCTGGAATGTACTCCGCAACTAAACGTCTTTTTTCCCAAAATAATTTTTAAAATCTCGATACATTCTCAGTGCAGGAAATATGGTGTTCCAAAATGTCTCTAAGAGAACGTTTGGCTTATGGCTTACTCTTAAAATGAAGCAGCAAATATATTACATTAATGGCTCACTGAGAGTGACCTCTGTACCAAAGTCTTCACATAAGAATCTAGTTGCTCTTCATTTAAGGGTGTTTTGTCCCCCATGCCAATACAATAGTAACAATTGATTACGGTTACCTTAAAGTTGACAATTCTCTTCTCTCCTCTTTCTTAACGAAGCGTGATCTCCGTTGCATCTCATGAGAAAACTGATTAAATTCCATGAGAATCCCATAACCCTCCACTGTGCTACACAATCCCGGTGACGCCATATTTAATCGAAAATTGGATTACTTAAGAGGAGACACTCCTCTACGGTGGCCGACTCATAGCTTGCAAATGACTTGAAGGCTTTTAACAAAATAATAGGCACCTAAAGATGGCGTGACAACCGAAACCGATCGTAACTTTTGAATAAATTGTGGAAGTCACAAATTTTAACTTGTTAATTATGACGTCCTTCCACCAAGTGAAAGCCTCCCTTTTTGATAAAACAATAGCTACGATTGATTAGGGTTACCTTAAATTTGAAAACGCTCCTATCTCCTCCTCTTAAACGAAGCTTGATTTCTGTTGCATCTCATGGGAAAAATGATGACATTCCATGGGAACCCCATAACCCTCTTCTGACAGTTCTTCACTATCCCACTGATGCCATATCAAATCGGAAATGGGATTACTTAAGAGGTGACACTCCTCTACGTTGGTTACTGAGACTAGTTTTGATGCTAAAATTCGATCAAGTTAAGAAAAGCGCATGTGTGAGACCATCTCGCTTTATAGCGGCCGACTCATAGCTTGCAAATGAGTAGAACTCGAAGGCTTTTAACAAAAAAGCAAACAGAAAACGAATTTGGTAAATATTTATTGGTCATTTGTCCTTTTTTTCCAGCGCGGGCGTGATTTATGGTTATTTACTGTCCCATCAATTCGCAACCAGCTTCCCCATAAAAAAAAGGACCATGTATCCCATGCGGAATGGCCTCCCGATGTCGAAGCACGCCAATAAACGGGGAGAACTACTCCGGCTGCCTTAGCCTCCTCCTCCTCCCTCCGCCCCTCCCAAATAGTATGTCTCCACGCCACGATCCCCGGAAAAAAGTGTGCCCACTGAGGGAAGTTCTCATGGTGCCTCCACCTTTAATACCCCCCCTGATACCACCACCTCCACCAACACCAACCTCCCCTGCTGTGCGCGATGCCCCACCCTGCTGGCGTACGCCCCCCCCCACTCCTAAGCACCACTCCCTCCCAACCAAAGCTAAAAATCCACCCACCAACCCCTGCTAGTGTACCCTGGGAGTGAGGGTCATTCCTCTTGCCCCAGCTCCTCACTACCACCCTCCCCCCCAGACCCCCCTCGTGGAAAAAAACGCCCTATCTCTCTATTTCCCCTCACACCATCCCATCATTTCCTTGATGGTGCTTATCTCTATTTTTGCCCCTTCGCCCTCACTCTAACTCTCCTCTCCGACATCACGACACAACCCATACCACGCTCCCTCCCCCTCTCCCATCTCCAATTTCTTACCCGCTAGCCTCCCGACCGCCCTCCCTGCGCTTATTATTATGGCTTTTCCGGTGGAGGGCGTGATAATGTATATATTTTACGTCGTATTTTCTTTCCAAGTAATTTGTTATCCTCGTCCATTTAATGTATTAAATTTGTAGATCTGCTTGATACATACTCGTTTCTTTTTTTGGCTCGAGAAAAATTTGGGCGAGAAGGTGAGTCATGAAAAATGACGATCGGATTCTTTGAAAGTCGGGTGCCTCGGAATATATGTTAAGGCTGTATGCTTTGTGGGGACGCAAGAGTAACGACAAGCAGAATACGTGTCTCTGAATACATCTTTTACTGTGGCGGACTCCTTGCTCAATTGCCTTACCTTTCAAGCTTCCCAGCGTCCATATTTTATAAGGTAGCTTGGACGCGAACGGTGAATCGTTGATTACACATTTTAATAACTTTTCAATGAAGTAGAAAAAAGTTCTTGGATCACACTTGACTTAAGTGCCTCAATTTATACGTGGAAAATATCCATGATTGCTCTATTATTAATTATGCAAGAATGATATTTTCAATTGAGTTCAGCTTATTCGGGTTGTTCCAGCGTTTATTCATATTAATGGACAACAGTTTCGCTTAAACTTAGCTAGCTAGCTAGCGCCGTCAGATCTTGAATGAGCTGTAGAGATTCTTGTTTTTATGTATATATAAAGTAATAAGAATCTCTCAATCTGACCAAACCAACGAAGCATTTGGCCACGATGAGAGAATGGATGAGAGTCGAATAACGAAACAGATGTATAAGAGTAAAATGAATGGTGCGAGAGGTAGAGGTAGGCCGAGAAAGTTGTGGTTGAATGTGGTAGAGGAAATTCTTAGGAGGAGGAATATTAGGAGTCTTAAAAACAGGAGGGCGTGTATGAAGTTGTGGTTGAATGTGGTAGAGGAAATTCTTAGGAGGAGGAATGTTTGGAGTCTTAAAAATAGGAGGGCGTGTATGAAGCAGTGTATGGGGGTAAATGAAGCAAAAGAGGTTTGTAAGGATAGGTCAGTATGGAGGAGATTATTGAAGCTGAGTTAGGTGTACAAATATTTATTTATGAGTGAAACTCGGTGACTGAGCCTACCCCGGAAGGGAACGGCGTGATTGGTATGTATGTATGTACAAGAATCTCTGCAGCTCATTCAGGACCTGACGACGCTAGCTGTAACGTTAGCAAAACTGTTGTCCGTTAATACGAATCAACGCGGGAAAAACCCGAATAAACTGAACTCAACAAATCACCGCGGAAGCTTCCGTACCGATACTTTCAAATGTTTGTATCAAATTCTATCTATTCGCGCACTCTTATCCTATAGGCATTGTTATGACTTGGGTTTACTTCGCGGAATCCGAAATTTAAGAGAAAACCGTAGGTAAATATGCGTTTTTCATTCGACATGATACCTTGATATTGTTATCGGAGCCATTATTATAAAATATCAGGTGTTTTCACGTTCAGAAAAAAATCCGTACAATTATCATCGAGTTTTTTCGAAATATATATCAAGCGCAATATTAAGTTTAGAGTATCCGGCGATATTTTGTGGAAATGCACTGCAGATACTTATCATGATCTCAAAATGAAAAGGTTTTTGTCCACTTTCCACAGAAATAATTTTATAGTCCAACCTGGTTTCCACACTAGCTATGTCATTTTCAAGGTAAAAATACACACATATTGCAAGCTTATACATGCTTTTGTAAAGGGTCGGGGGGGGGGGGGTTATTTTTTAATAATTTTAAAGAAATTATGTAACTCTATAGTTTTACAAAAGCTGATTTTGATGGGTCCAAGTCCCAAGTAAATTTAAAAAAAGAGAGCAACGAACCAAGATGGTACGAAGCCGAAGAAGGATAATCGTTCAGGCGACAGAGATCATGCCACGCAAGGAAGAAAAAACTCCATGCAGATCTACCCGCTGATGATCACGAGACAATATTTGAAAAATATAAGGTGTCCAAAGCCGCTACGAGTGAATCGTTTCGGAATGAATTAATGAATTTCAAGAGAAAACACTTGTAGAACACTTACAGGATAACCCAAAAGCATTTTGGCCATGCGTAGGGAAGTTCATGGTAAAAGATCTACAGTTAATCCACTGCATAGTTTCTGGATTTGAAGGGAATACCAGAACTCCAGAGTGAGAGTGGCGGAGATAATTTCTGAGGTAGATTCGCGGGAAATAAATAATGAGGGAAGGAGAACACTGCGAGAGAAAGAGAGTTTAGTGGATTTTTTCATATGCACAGGTGCATGCTCATCTAATGCGCTCGCGCTCCCAAGGTGAGCTCGCGCTCCCAAGGTGCGCTGCGCGAAATGCGGTGGGGGCTAGAGGCAAGTTAATCTAGATCCACTTCCGCTAGTCTCCCGACCCGCGCCAAAGTCCGCAGAATGTACAGGTTGTCACAATCGGAGTTGTTTACGAATTACTGAAATGATAACGATAACGGCTGAAGCGACGTCAGTGATGTCTCCACAGTAAAGCCCGTACAGAAGTGTGTTGAAATATGAATCATAAACAATACTGCTTTCTTAATCAGTTCGGTAAATTATAGAATTAATGGCATCGGCAGTAACTTGGTGGAATACCTTAGTAATGACATGATGAATTACTTATTTTTCCACGAAAGATTTATTACATCCTTACGACCCGGGTTCCATTGCTGCGCGACATCATAGGTGCGGACATAGTAAAACACATTGCCTAAATAGTAAAAAATTAGATGGGGAGAGGTCTTCAGGTGACGGTTGGGGTTATGAGAATAGGGTGGTGGAGTGGGGTGAAGGACCTGATGAAGGAGCCTGATTTAAGGTTACGCCGGTGTGTGGTCTGGTAGCGACTTAAGGCGGCGGGCAAGTGGTGGGTCGTAAGAACGTAATAAATCTTTTTTGGAAAACTAAGTAATTTGTCATTTTATGATTCGGTAATTTATTTTTTCAAATATTATTATCGCTATAATTTCAACATTTATTAAAATGGTAATTAAATGAACTCTCTTAGAAAGATTTTACTGAATAAAAATAAAATCGTTGGGTGACGTCGGTGAAGTCACGCGAAAGGCTGACCAATTGCGGCGCGGGTCGAGAATTCGCATTGTTTACCTGCTTTGTTTACATGTTGTATATTCCACGGACCTTGGACCCGCGTTGTCACGGTACCCCGCGCATGCCGTGCATTCGATTGCTAAACGAATGAAAAAGACGAGACGAGCGGAGGGAGGCTCTCTGAGCTCCACGTGAACGGCGGATTTGCGTGAGTCTCGCCACTCCCGAACAAATTCAGGAGCACTTGAAAGAGCTTCCAGAAACAAAGGTCGCTGCAAGTCTTTTGTGTTTCATTTGAATTGTTTTCGCTTTGCAAGCCGGACTCGTATACTTCGCCGCAGATTCTCTTCCTTCGTGATCCTTGAAGCGAGTACGTAATGCTCGCTTTACCCCAGACGTTAGGATGTTAGAACGTTCAGCGCTCACGTTAGAATGTCTTCTTTATCCCATAAGACGTTGTTGTAAACCCTAGTTGGGGGAAAAAGAAGACATTCTAACGTGAGCGCTGAACGTAATCGATGATTTTCCATAAAAATGGCACTTGGTTAACGAGGGAAAAATTTATATTTAACAAGGTAATTTTTTCGGTAGCAAATTCTGAATTCCATTTTCCTCTTCCGAGGGAATGAATCCGTGTGTATGTATATAAGTACGTGGAAATTTAAGTGCTGGCCGCGTCATATATTTTTATAAATAATGCCACAGGAGACTCACATCGTATGCTGTCCAGACATATGTGTTGTATTATCATATCGTTCGTATCTCCATTTCAAGCACTTTCTAACCAAGAAAATTTGAAATGTTTTCGGTCCATTGCATTCGGCCCTATTGATCATCCAGAGGATTGCTTTGTGCTTATACCATTGAGACCTTTTTGTCCAAGGTCTTATTATGTTGCTCCTTTAATTCGCTGTGGCAGCACTGGTAGTACAGGCAGTCTCTCTCAGCTGTCGCCGAGGATGCATGGTCTGGACATGGCCACTCAATTTTCTTCGGAGAAACCGTAGTCTTCAGGGGGAAAAATCGATACCTCCCACGATTAATCAGGGAAGTTATAGAAATAACGAAATTCCCAAACAACATGGACAAAGAAGATGGCTTCCACCTCGCAACTACGTGGAATAGAGCGCTATCACAAATCGGAGGGAAAAGTGAGAAATGGCGCCAAAAGTGGCAGCCAATCGATTCCACACCGATTCTGCAACATAAACCCGGCCAAAAGAAGCGCTGCATCTTCGACCTGAAGGCGCATCCATGCGAGAAGGAGAAACATTTTCGGAAAAACAACAACGCGGCCGAATCCCGAAAGAAGAAATGGAAAGAATACAGACATTGAATTTCGGAATTTCGGAGCGTTCCAAGTAAGAGACCCATAAACTCCTCACGAGCCTTGTCAACGGGCATAAATGGTATCGCTCACCAGCCACGCTGTCTCACATTTCCGAGCATTGCGATGCACCTCGAGAAATGAATCCCGCCCTCGCTCTCGACTTCGCTCCCGGGAGTGATAATACTCGAACGAAGCTCCCGCGACGGGACTGAGCGGGAGTGAACGTCCTTCGTCCGCCCCGAGACGGGGCACGCGGGCGACCGTCGAGGAGTCCGATTATGAGCCGTTTTCATTATTTCCAATCATCATACACTTTAAATTCATGCATGGTCTGGACATGGCCACTCAATTTTCTTCGAAAAAACCGTAGTCCTAAGCGGGGAAAATCGATACTTCCCGCGATTAATCAGGGAAGTTATCAAAATTACGAAATACCCAAACGACATGAACAGAGAAGATGGAAATTGCGCCAAAAGTGGCAGCCAATCAGAAGCGACCGACCCCAACGATTCTGCTACATAAACCCGGCCAAAAGAAGCGCTGCATCTTCGACCTGAAGGCGCATCCAGGAAAGAATCAGATACGTTGTCGGAAAAAAAACGACGCAGCCGAATCCCGAAAGAAAAAAAATGAAAGAATACAGGCAGTGAATTTCGGACCCATAAACTCACGAGCTTTGTCAACGGGCATGAATGAACGGTGTATTTCTTCTTTGCTTGAGAAGAGAAAATGACGATTGAGAAACAATTGTGGAAATTGTGAAATGAATCTTAGGTTGTTGGGTTGTTATTAGTCGGTAACTTTCTCGTTTGTTGTATGGATACGTTTTGGTAAGGGAGTGTGCAACCTACAGAGAAGTTTGCTCTTTCCTTAACCCTTAACTACTATCGTGGTTTTTGGCCACGTACACACTATCCTCGCGTCTTTTTTGGACCCGATATTTCGGATTGCTCGTAAACAGCAACCGTCACCCGCTCTGTCTCAAGTCCAACTGCTTCGCTCCCCCCTCTCCCCTAGGATTACACTGTAGCCAAGGTTGCTGCGAGCGGCCGTTTTACGACCACAGCAAAAACAAATTTCGTTGGGTCAAAAAAGAACCGACGATAGCAGTTGAGGGTTAAGTTATTTTTAAGTTAATAAGTTTTTCAACAATTACGAAATTCCTATGCCTTCACAACTCACACTTTCCATTTTCTGGAGTTTTTTCCCATCAGCTTCCCACCCTCAAATAAAAGGAAAATTTTCCGCAGGGGAAAATGGTAATATTTTTAATGGTGTTTTGTTCTTTAGTTATATTTCTTTAATTCTAATAGATCCGTTCGTTTTGCTTACTATTGATTTTCAATCCCGCAACTTAGACGATCTCAAATGAGAAACAGCCGCTGTGAAAACTACGAAGGGAATCTTCGGTTTTCGGTTTCTTATTTTTTCAAATCTTTTTTCCAGTTGGTGAAAATATTTCAGGTCATACTTTTTCCGAGCTTTGATTGTCAGTTGTAGAGGTTAGCTTTATAAAGTCTTAATTGTTTCCTTTGCCTATAAGACGAAAATGCACTGTGAGATAGTCGATTATTTGTCATCTGGAATTTCGGCTGTCTGATTTTTATAAAAAATTTGCTTGTCTCTTCGGTACACTTGGGCAAGTAAATTAACGCATTAGTATACTCCCTGAAGAGTTCAATTCAACCACCTCAGCTCCTTTACAGTTTCTCACTCTACTCCAATGCCTTTTTTTCCAAACTTTCCATCCCTTAGCACTCCCAGTGAGCACTCTAAGGAAGACGCGATAATATTTTATGTACTATTTCCTGCCCTGATGATTTTAACAAATAGTGTTAAACCAGTAATTTTCCGAATTGAGTTTTATAGTTCAAGAGATGTAAAGGGGGATGTTAAGCGTGAATGTTATCTTTGTAAAAACATAATTGAATTCACTATCAAACAAATGAACAGATAAAGAAATGTGTAAATATATAAAAGTGATTATTGTTTACCGCTGAATTATCCAGTCATACAATTGAAAGGCATCACCGGCTGGATACCATGTGAATATAGACACCAAACACTTTTTTCTTTCACCGTAAAGCTGTAATGCATTGCATCCCAACGTTCCCACAACACGTACCTTCCTATAGCTGCTGGGTGAGTACAACATCGAAGTGAAAATGTAATACACCCTTCGGCTAGGAGTACGACGACACTTGTGTTAGTGAGGAAAGGGGGGGTTTTCATGAATGGGAGGCCCCCCCCCCTGTGGGCCCTACTTCACTTCGTCCCTTCCGTTACGTGTGTAGAGGGCATATATTTGTGCAACTGTCACCCCCCCTACATCCTTCTCTCACGCTCCTCCTTTTATCTCTGCTTTTTTCCTGTTTCGGACATCGTGACGAAGGAGTGTTTGGTTACTGAAGGAAGACGGGTACTGGTCGTTACGGATCTGGTGGTCTTAATTTCGTCCTCGATGAAGTTGTTCGCCTGTCAGATTGCAACTATCCCTTCATCTTCCTCTGTCCTTTAATCTAACCATGGCACGAGGAGGTCCTTTGATACTGAAACCCTGGAAATCGCGCATGTTTCATGTATTTAAGAAAAGAGCGGTAAGGATAATGAAGATGCGATGAGTTTTACTGCTTGGTTAGGGTCATATCTACTCAAGGAAGAAGTTGTCATCACAATTATGGAGCATGAAGCTCAATGTGGCGGAAATGCGCATGGTATAGCGATAAAAAGAATAGAAATTGCATTAATCCATACTTTTTTTTATTACTCGGATCTAGATTTCAACGGATAGCCGTCATTTGCATGGTGTGCGGATACGGAAAAAGTGTAGATAAATACCATTTCTACTTTTACATTCTTATTAAAATGTAAAAAAATCTCAAATTTAAGCCTAAAACTATTTGTTTCACATGTAAAAAGTGAGGCAGCATGTATAGTATGGACATAGTTGGTGAATATCTGATGATCGACGGATACAACGAACGTAAGGTATTTTCATAGAACTACGGAGCTAGTCGCGCAGTAACTTGAATGGGTCACCCGTTAGTGGTCAAAAAGTAAACACCTTTGTGTTTAAAGTTGGTCTTTACCTCCTGGACTGCAGCGCTTAGCGCTCGCATACAGCTACCAATGGTATTACATACACGGTACCTGTGAGGGTGCCTTGCTCCTCAAAGCCCCCGTGAGATTCATAGTGCAAGAGAACGCTTGGGTAGCTAAATTGGTTAGAGCAATCTGCGCGAAATCGAGGGATCTGGGTTCGATTCCCAGTCCTGGCGAATGATATTTCCACTGTGAATTTGACACAACTGTTTGGTCGTGAGGTCCGAGAAGTACATTCCAGGTGGTGGAGCGGAACTACGAGCACCGGTCGGCAAGGCTGAGGCAGGAAGAAACAAGCCGCAGGTATTGGCGAGCAAAGAAAAAAATGTAATTCTTTAAAAATTTAATGTATTATCACACTAAATTTTTCACAGGCCGACGAAAGAAAGGATTTTAAAATTCTGTACTCACATTCCTTTTAAGGCGAAATACGATTGCGTCGAAAACGACTTTACTCCTTGTAGATTGAGGAATTCTCTTAGCAAAAAACAAATTTCACATTCTAATTAAGTTAACTGCTAGCTATGTTTCTTAGAGCGTACATTTTTAAATTTTTTAAATTAAGACCTCAAAATTGTAAAATTTGGCTTTATTTTTTGCTTTTTACAAAAACTGGTCTCTGGCAGACATAAACAATATATTCAATATTAAATTAAAATTAATAAAACGGAAATACGTTGAGTATTAAATAAGTTATTAGGAAAGTAAGAACTAACTGAAAACGCGCCGATCAAGAGCGGCTCTAGCGGCGAAATAGGCAAGCAGGTGAAGGCGCTCGCGGAGATTCGAGGGGAGGCAATGAGTGGCCACTGGAGGGGAATGAGGGGAAAGCCGCAAGGGGAGGGGTAGGGTATGAAGTTGGAGGGACTTGGTAGGATTGAGCTAGAGCGGCGTGCAAGAAAAGTTTCACACTGTGGAGGAACTGAAGACTGGCATCATCCGGCGTTTGACGGCACCACCTTTGTCTCGGCGCCTGCTGGCATTCCTACTCTCCTGTTCTGAGTTCGCATCCTCTTGTCTTTCTCTCACGGCCTGCTAGACAACTGACTTCACGGCCTCTCTCTGAACGTTTCCCATATAGTAGCATCTGCCGTTAATACGGCGGTATTGGCCACAAACAGGAGTACTACCTCATCCTAGACGCGACCACCTTACCACCTCCATCGAGGCGCAACAACCCGGCCATATGGCATAATCTTCGGACGTCCAGGCTGATTGTTTCTCTTATCCAAGCCATACTTACGTACTTTGGTATTGCTTTGCTGAGCTGCCTTGTAGATATGCACTACCTTGTGGATTTTCTATCAGTATTGCATTGGCGAGTCCCAAGTACAAAGTCGGAAAATCAATCATTTTGGTTGTTAAAAAATTACTATTCCTATAGGTTACTGGTTGTTCTTGCTTGAAGTTAGCGCTAACTTTAATGTATGTTGACGCAGTTCCATAATGTTAGATAATTCAATAATAACTAACGTGTATGTTTTGTTCTGCTACCTCTGTTGGAGATGTAGACTCAAGTGTGATGAAAAAAGTACCCGAACTAGTGTCGTATGATAGGCACGTTAAAAAAATGAATACGCGAATCACGCAGTGAAGCTCTACTTCAAAGCATTGTTCAAGATTGCGGAGGCGAGGCCCATTGTCAAAAGCATTCTAACAAAAGTAAAAATGAGAGTGAAGCAGCTCGCGGCGATATTATGTATAATCGTACAGAAGAGAATACCGTTGAGTCCCTGGTCGAGGCTTTAAAAAAATGGTCCCAAGCACGTATTTGGATGTCACGCGTCATGCCGAGACTACTTCTGTCAATCTGTCGACAGGAAGTTGAAGGTTATTACCAAGGATGAAATGGCATGCCTCGAAAAAATTGATGTGGCTATGAAGCCACTTATTCGAAAATCTGGAAGGTTGATATCACACGAAACCAGTAACAGTGCAGAAAAATTAGTCTTAGGCCGAATTTTATGTTTTAGGCCAAATTTTTCGGCAGAAAACAAGTGGATAGGGGCAATAGAGTAGCATATCAACACAGGAATTTCGGCTCTGGTCTTGATTACCAACTGGGACCTGTGTGGAGATATTCAACTTGGAAAACGCTCACAGGCAGAAGTCCCCACAACCCTGTCAAATTCACTTGTCACGGACAAGACCTAAAACAACGAAAGAAGAAGACAAAAACAAGTGATGGTGTAAGACAAGGGTTACGGTGTAATGTGTCAAAAATTAGACTTGGATGGCGAAGAATATGATAAAGAAGTAGAAGAATTCATGGACAAATTAAAAGTGACAACAGCTTCTAGAGATCAACTGGAAAAGGACACTAAGGGCCAATCAGAAAAGAAAAGATGGTGGGGGGAATGAATTAATCGATTGACTTCATCCACTTTGGAATAATCTGCAAAAAGCGGATGCGGCTTCTGTACGACCGTAAGTTTCAGAATGAAGCAACGCAATAGGGGCAACTTCACGAAAACAAAGCGATAAGGCAGTACGAGGAAATCTCCGGGCGTAAGGTGACTCCTTCAGGGCTGCTCAATGACCTCAAGCGATGTTTCTTTGCCGCTTCTTTGGATGGCAACGCTGTTGATGCGGGCATTATTGAGGTAAAATGCCCTAATTCTGCAGAACAGTTGGCGTTGGAAGAAGCAGCGAACAAAATTTAGTTTTTTTGTCTTGACGAAAGTCTGCAATTAAAAACAAACCGCAATTATTACTACCAAATTGATGGCCAGCTATATGTTACCGGCGCCCCATTCTGCGACTTTGTGGTATGGACTAAGGATGATTGCAGAATTAACAGGATTTTAGGGGATGGTGACTTTTGGTCAAAAAAATGGAGCCTAAGTTAAGTCTTTTTGTAAAGAAATTCTTCTGCCGGAAATAATAGATCCTAGAGTGAGTAGATCAATGGATTTGCGTGAGCCGGAGTTTCCTTCAAAATTATACATTTCTTTCCGTTTTTGTATGTAAAAAAAATTACGGAAAATAACCTACTTTCAGCTGTAGAAATTGTTAGTCAATCAGTATAATTGATCAATTTAATCAGTATTTACGAAGATTGATTCCTAACACAAGTTTGATGCAGCACCCCACACTCATTTCTCAGGTCTGCCTTCTTCTGAAAGAATATATCATCTGCCTAATAATTTCTCTAATGTATTCCATTACTTCCCGACTTCCTCCTTTCTTTCCACTGTGCGACCACTTCATTTTTGAATAGATATTTGCGCCATAGTTTGAGCTGAATAACATTGCCTTTTCAGATACGAGCATTTTTTATTAACCACGGTATGCGTACTTGGTAGCTATTTGTGCAACATTGAGATCAATCCATTACATCTACGCCGGTTATGTACTTACTACAATAAATGATCATTTAAGGCTTTTCTTTAATTAACTTTTGCAGAAATAATCGTGTGAAGTTAGATAATAAATAAGAGTGCTGCTAGAATAGTTTCCATTCCACGGTTTGAATTTGGAGCACATTGGAACTTATCTGCAAACTTGAGCGCTGATGAATGGAACAATGTGTACTGACGAATTGTTTGATAGCCTATCGATACAATTAAGACATAGAAAAAGCCACGGCCGAGTGTTGTGATCGAATCCTTTCAATAAACCCACGTTTTTAAAAGTGCTTGCTATTTACCACTGAGAAATTTAAAATGCCCATCACAGTTTGGCGCCTTAACAGAATATCAACTCAAAAACAATGATCGCCGGAGCCACTGACGAAGTTCTTTTGCCGGAAAGACATCTCTTGTGACGCCGTTAAATTTGGATTAAAGGCCATTAACAATGCATCTGAGCCGTATTAAGCTTAACCTTAAATATCCATGACATTCCATGTGATTTGAAGAAAGTACATAATATTCCCGTCCTCAAGGCTGGGAATAAATCACTTGTTGAGAACTAGCGATCTATCAACAAACATCTGTATCCTGTTAATTTCTGGAAAAAATTGCCGCTAATTATTTGCGTGGGACGATAATAATTGGCTGTTTAAAACCCAACATGCTTTACTCAAGAGGTAATCCTACGAAACTCAGCAATTTGGGATCTGTCAGAAAATATACAATTGGTTATATAGGGTTCAAGAAGTAGATGCGGTTGTGCTAGTCCAAGACCTTTAGCAACGTGCCTTACGATAAACTGAAAGAAAAGATTGGGAAACTAAAAAAAGGATCATATTAGGGAGAGAGACCTTATTCCTAAGGTTTTTTTCAACTGAGGGAAACTTAAAAAGTATTAAAAACAAAATTTGTTTGTTAGTACTTTTTAATCTTAGTAAGTTCATCTTGGAAACGAACTCTCTGCCGAATTCTATGTCGACGACTGAATTTTCTACGGGAAAGACGATAGCGATAGTGAAGTTAATTGAATAACAACCAAAAGATAAATAAATGGGTAGTGAAGAAGGAAATAGAATTAATTAGGTATTGCAAAAAGTAAATTATTCAGCTTCTCAAACGGTAGGGTACGTGCAATAAGGGAAGAATAATAGCAAAGAGAAATGGATAATTTTTGTTTCATGGGGATATAACCAAGATGACTTACCAAGCAGCCTAATATTCCAAGGAAAATATCCCTTTGGAAGCGACTGAAAGGTGAGGTGTGTAAGATAACACGCAAGTTGCAACTTGATACTCGGTTCTCGAAGAAAAATGCGCCAGCTCCAAGACCGAAGGTCGCAGCTGCGTTGGTGTCGGGTTCCGATGTGAAAGGAGAGAGGAAGACTTGGAAGGGGAGGGAGGGACTCTCAAGTTCCACAGTCCGATGAAGTTCCCGATACATGCTTAGGAGGTCGCGCTCACGGCCTGCGTCCGTCGTCCCATCTTGCGAGGGAGATTCACACTAACTCGCCGTCGTATTTAGCCTTAAAGCGAAATACCATCCCAACTTCTTCGATAGATTCCTAATGGAAGAATAAGATTTTCCGATGGCATTTGATTTTATGTTTCTTATATGCATTTCTCGCTTATATATACGGAATGGTTTGCCAGGGAACGGAGAGCAAAACCGGCGTAGGTATGGGAAGACAAGGACAGATTTATTTGTTTACTAAATATTTCGGAGCGCGGTGGACAAAGAACCAATTTTAGGTACAATCGATGATCAAAACTGTGTACGAGGTTTTTTTCGGAAATACTGGCGTCTACCAAGGGAGAAAAACAAAAGCAGAAAGCGTTTCTGGAGTGTGCTCGCGGTTGGATGAAATAAAATGAAGCAGCAGTAAATGTGTGCGTTTGCTCAGTCTGTGAGTGTTTCGTGGGAAACAAAAAATAAGAACGATAACGCAGCAAACACCTCAGAGTCCACTCCAGGCTTTCTTATCCGCTCCATCTCCCCCTCTGTGACCCTTGGAACCCACCCCTTGGAACCCTTGGAAGACTCGAGGCATCGGGCAATCATCAACTTACGCAGATAGTGGCTGCAGCCATGGGACCGCTACGGCGCGGCGCACCACAAGCGACCTATAGCGAGCACCGACGACCCTGCAGCCACACCCACCAACATGAGCCATCGAGTAAGTTCCTGAGGGGACTAACAGTAGAGGGCATCGCAAAGAACCCGATTTTAGCCGTAGTAAAAGCCACGACCAGCCTTAGGGCCGCTTTACACGATGCTTATTTCAGTACTAAAAATCGAAATAAATTGAGCATGCTTGAAATCGTATCGTGTAATGTGTGTGATTGCATCCGATTACAGATAAAAATACAATCGTCAGGGCTGAAAAGGATATAAATACGATACTGACTTTCCATTCGATTCTTGGATCCAACTATCAATCACAGGCCAGCAGGCTAGTGGAGCGTTTTGTTAGAATAGGGGAGACCGAAGCTAGTTAGTTACAGTGGCATGTTCGTACATTGAGGATAATTTAACAACTAAGAAAGCGAGCGCATTGAAACTTTATCTGTGCCTGGCGCGCACCATCCTCTTCCACTCAAATGACCGTCAGTCGGCTGCTTGTCTCCGTTTGGGAAATGGTGTACAATGTGGTTTTTTAGCCGGATAGTATTGTTCTGTATTGTTTCCTTGTTTACTTAGCTTTACTTAACTTAACTAGGGTATTCAATGTAGTATAATTTTTATGAGTATCAATTGGATGCAATTTAATGTTAAAATTAATTGTTAATTTAAAATGGACCACTTTAGGTCAAGTTAAATGAAAAATATGGTGACGGGACTAGTACGTTCTCTGTACAATTCGTTTAAAACTGTGCAGCGAACAGTACATGGTACAGTCTTGGGATACACTATGTCTATATCTTATTCCTTCCTACAAATAAAGTATTAGCCAGCAATTGAGCTTAAGAAAGTGTTTTGATTGTATTCATTCAATTAAAATTTATCAAGCAAATTGGATTGGATGCATGAAATGCAATCAATTGCCTCATGAATGCTGGATTAAAGGAAACAAATTATGTTTTCGTTGAAATTAGAGAAAATCATGATTAATATTGTGTTCTTACAAAGTATTTTAGGGTAAAAAGCAACTTAATACTATAATTGAAAAAAAATTCTTGAGACCGTTAGTTTTCAAAATTAGTTTTCAAAAGATTATGTAGAATGCTTTGTTTAAAACTCAGTAACTATGCAAAGTTAATATGGCACAGTTTCTTTAGATTGGGTAGTTTATTGAATGACCGGACTGCGGACCGAAATCAGAATTGTGTAAAAACTGTCTCCGAAGCATCAAATTCAATCTAAGTTCCGAATAAGCTCCGACTTTTCCGCACCCACAGCTGCTGAAATATTATATGATCATCATTGATTGTTCAATCATAAGATTGGTTGACTGCAGCCCTCCACCCTTCCCTTTCAACAGCTTGTTCCCTTACCTCCAGGTATCTCTTCCTATGTACTTTCGTCCTTACTTGGTCCATAAACTTATTCCTGAGTCTTCCTCTGGGAATTTCCCCTCTATTTACCCTTCAATTATGTTCTTCACAAATCCATTGTGTCTCAGGGTGTGTTCAATCCATCTTGTTCTTCTTTTCTGTGTGGTCTTTGTTATGGTCCTTTCCTCTCCTACTATTCTATAAACTTCATAATTTCGTATTCTGTCCGTCCATTTTTTCTTCATCGTCCTCCTCCAACACCAAGTTTTGAAGGCTTCTATTTTTTTCTGGTCAGCTTTTCCAATTGTCCATGCTTCCGATTCATTCCGAGTGATACGCTCCACACGAATGTTTTAACGTACTGTATCCTGGTTTGTAGTGCTATCTTCTTTGAGCACAGCAGTTGTATTTTTTCCCATGAGCGCCTTCTTAGCTTGGGCTATTCTCCGCTTGATGTCTGTTGTACTTCTTCCGTCCCACGTGGTGGTGATTCGGAGGAGTCGTTCCGAATGGAGAAAGGGATAACCTCAAAAGCAACCTGTCATGGCGGAATGCGTGGGTGAAAAATGATAGGCCGCGAATTCAAATAAATAGTGGAAATGATGAGTAGATTGAGTAATTCGCAGATAATGACAGCGCGAAAAAGAGGTAGGGAAAAATAGCGCAAAATATTTACGTTCCACGTGGTCAGGAGCCGACGCATGCGAAAGGTACAACCTGGAGATATACTTTTATATATCCAATAAAAAAGAGAGACACTACTACAAATACAATTACAAAATAAGATCAAAAGGTACTTCTAATTCTTACCAAGTCCTGCCGAACGGAACAAGATTAGCACACGCAAATCAAAACCTCAGCAACCGTACCGTACCCGACGTAATCGAGAACTGAGTGAACAAATGAAGACAGCGCATGGAAAAAAAGGTCATGGGGCGTTTTAATTTTAATTTTAGCGATAGGTAGCGTTTCAATCCGGTTGCTTATGAGGTTATCCGTATCTCAATTCTCTAAAACCCATTTCGAGATAAGTGAAGGAATCCACTTGCTCTAATTTTTCTTCTCTCAGGGTGATTTCTATATTTAGCTTCTCTCTTCTACTAGGATTTTAGTCTTCGTCTCATTTATTTTCATGCCGAATTCTCGGAGAACTTGGTCCATTGCGTTTAGCGACCTCTGAAGACCATCGCGATTTTCCGCGCATACAGCTGATAAAATACTACATGTACGATATTGAATAAGACATTAATTAAGAATATGGTCTTTGTTGATACTAGAGAAAAATCTCGCCGAAACTACCTCAAGTATCGAATTGGCAGACTCGGAATAATATCGCAGTGAGTACAATATCAATATCGGTTTGTATCGTAAAAGTTGATATCGGGCCAGGGTTTTTCTTGTTATTTTTATCTCAGTCTTCTGCCCGGAAACCTTTCGCTTTCCACATCCGCTCTTACCCGCGCCCCCTCACGCACACTGCCCACCTTATTTATTCCCCTTCATGCGGCGGATGCATTTATTCCGCTCAGCGTCTGGGATGTCTTTTTTTCCCTCCGCCAACCGGTGCTGTAGGCAGGAGTGGGGTGAGTTTTTTTGGGGGTGGAATGGAGTGGGAGGGTGGGGGGGGGGGGAAGAAAGGGACAGAGTTTTATCCTGCAGGGTGAGGTAAGGGATTCGGACCCTTCCCGTGTAGTCAGTCCCACGTCCAGTGCAGCCATTAAGGGATGGAATCGCCGCCAACCCCTGCGAGCCCCATCCTTTCTTTCTCCCCCAGCACGCCCCTCCTCAGCCACCCCCCCCCCTTGATACATAACGGTTCTTCGCTTTCAGACGGAACCGGTGTGTGAGCGTTTTCTTCGGGAATGGATTGTATGAATTACTTCAGCGCCGTCTCTCTCCATTTCCACCCCCTTCTCCACACCCTTGAAAGGAGGTGCGCGTCCCCACCCCACGCTGCCAAAGAACCCTGATATCCTGTGGATCCGTCCACCCACCCACCCCCCTCGCACACTCTCGTGTTCCCTCATTCCTCCTTTGCTGTTCTTCTCGAAAGCTCTCAAACTCCGGTGCACTTTGGCGCCACTTTTTTCAGCTTCCCGCTCAACTTTCTGTGGTATGGGCATGGAGACGGGATTCTATCCTTTCATAAATATATCTATCCACAAGGTACCGGGCAAGTTGAGTTGCCAAGGAGCTCCCCTTTCTTCGGGAGACTCTTAGAAATGGACTTGCAATTGTAAAGTATCTCGATTCCCGGATTGAGGAGCTTTCCTCCCTCTTTAATCTTAGAAAAATCTTTAATCCAACTGTTTCCATCACTACCCATGTGTAATTTTCAACTACAGGCGATGACGTAGACGCTGAGGTTAGTGCTGAATTAATTGGACAAGAGGACGATATTGGGTAAACCAAATGTTTGGCCTAACGTTTCCGAAGGATCGAATGATGGATGATGCTGTTAAGATGCGCACGAATCTCTTAAAAAATGTCGTAAGAAGTATGAGGAGCATATCAAAGGATGAGTGATTGTCTAAGGAAACAAAAATTGTGGAACTCATAAGCATTTTCATCATGTAAGTGTAATGGAGTAATTTAGGAGTATATTGTAAATAGTATTAATAATTCCGTCTTTATTGAGCGATATTTGGAATCCCAAGTCCTCTCTCACATGTGACTCATAATACATCATGCCAACAACCATGTCCTGGGTGGAAGAGAATCCAACCTGGCAGGACTCGAACCCGTGACCCCGGGTTCGCAGGCAAGGACTCTGCCCCACTGCCTCCGGAGCCAATGTTTATTGAGAACAAAAGAATGCGTCCAAATAAAAAAAAAGTGGTTTGGATGACGCAATGGTGAATACTCATAAAAGGAGAGTGGCTCGTTCGTTCCAAAACCGACGCTTGGGGTTTACTATACGATATAAGCCCGTCAGGTTAACGTCGGCTTTTTCTATGGACAATCTAAGAAGGCTTTCTTGCTGACACGAGACAACTTTCGTCTCCTTACGAGAAAGTGAAGCATCACCTTATTGTTCGCTTACCGCTTGATTTCAGTTGTTTCATTCAGTGTGCTCCTGCTGTTTAAAGTCATTTGATATTTCGTTTTATATCACAGACATGAATTTATATTACTGCATCATGATTTTTTTCTCTACGTTTACATGTATTGAAAGAATCGGCAACCAGGAATATTTTTTATGTTGGGTGCCTATGTTTCTTGCTGATATCGGTTCACTGCCACCTTTCTCTTCACCATCGCATGCAATGCATGAGGTAAGATATTTTTGCTGAATTATGAGATTCACTTATTCAAAAGGGGAAATCAAATTATGTAGGTTATTATTTCATGTGTTTGTATTAATAATAAAATGTTATGAATTATCTGTACCAGGCAAGTTGGCCAAGCAAGAGTAATAAATTAATTCTATAATAATAATTTATTATCAATAAATATCACTAACTACAACGTTATCTCACTCTTTATGGAAAATGGCGTTTTTAATGTATCCCTTCGGAAAAATATTCCATAAATCGTGCACATGTGATCGCCTTTATTTTTGGTACGCTGTTATTTATAGAAAATAATGAACCCTCCTAGAGATATAGCCCACTTCGAACGAACCCAAAAGATTCATTCAGAATTATTCCGAGAGAGATTCCCACCCTAATCCATGTTTAATTCAACGTGGTGTTCACGCACGGTGTGGTCTCGGGAAATATATAAGTGTATTCTGTGAATCCGTCGCGTGTTAGATGTCACCGCGGGGGTCGTAGCGTGACAAGTTGGCTCTCTTGGCTCCCCCTAAGAACTGGTGACACGATCACTAAAGGTTTGTGGGGTGGAAATAAAAACATTCGAGGCAAGCTTGACAAGAGTCTCTGATTGGACCGGTGACTTCTCTCGAAGAAGGAACGGGCACAAAAAATAAGGATAATAGATGCGGAATAGAGAAAACTCAACACCGGGGATTGGGTTCGGTGAGCGAGTGGGCTGCCACCCAGTTACGAGGACCTGACTTTGAATTTGGGTGATAGTAAGGAATTTTCGCCGATATTCCTTGCATAACTTGTGTGTCATGCTGATAGCCCGTCGAAAGTAGTTCTCAGTCCTTCAGATGGGACGTTAAACTGTGATCCCCTTGATGCCTTTCTTTAAGAGAATGCTGAACCCCATTCTACAATGGACGTAAACCGTAAGACAAAATGTTCGCCCTAATGAAAAGGTAACATGGTCTGATTCCACACTTTATTTTCTCTCACCGGCCCAAGTTTTAGCACATCTACATCTGCACGTACTTATCACACTGAAAGCCACCACAACGGTGTTTGGCAGGTGGTGACTTATCACCAACATTTACTACAGTGAAGAAATTTACTTTCATCGACAAACACCACACTATCGGTATACTACAAATTCTACATAAACTACTAAAATGATCCATAATGTAACTATGAAAACGTGGCACAAGAATCATGCAGGGAACATGCAAAATATGGTGTTAGCACTATTTATCAGATTTATAAACATGCATTAGGGTGCACATGAATGAACCAGCTAAACTTCCTGTCATATAATCTAATTCAATGTCTTAACGCAGCCATCATAGTCTCTTATCGATCGTGGAAAAAACGACATTTTTAAACTTTCTGTTCTACAATCTTCTACCCTTATTTTATTTACATCATGCCATTTTCAAGGCACGTATTATATGGAGATTTGCTCTTATATATATTTTTTAGAAATGGAGGGTTGAGTTTGGCTGACGAGAAAGACGTCACTGGCTGTGATAGAAGGGGGAGGGACAGGCTATGGAAGGTTTTTGAGCAAACGGATCATGGGACCGGGGGAAGGTGATTCATGTTGATGTTTGAGACTGACGGGTGGGAGGTATGGGTATGTCCAGAAGAGGCGAATGGGATGGGAACATATGGTCATTACAGAGTTTTAAATCAGCGAGGCAATTTACAATTCCAAACTGTTCTATGAAAACTAGTTTCCCCCCCTTGTTCAGAATATGTAAAATTTGTGTATCAAAATTGCACCACTAATTTTCGTCTTGACATTCTAGAGGAATTGTCACAGTTTGAAAAACATCATCAATTTTCTTCAATTCTAGTTTTAAATTGTCGGAATCAGTATCTTATATCGTAAGACGTAAACTGTAAGGGAGCCGCAAGGCCCTGCCGTAAACCGTAAGGCGCTGCCGTAAGGAAGATGGTCAATTTCCATCTGTACGGCTTACGTCTTACGGCAGGCGAAATGTCAGCCAATCAGAGCGTGCCATTACCGCTGCCGGTGTCAGTCATGGCCGACTACTTTAGCGGAAGTACTAATGAGATCAGAAGTTAATATTTGCCAACATCATGGGGAAACTCTTTGAAATTGTTTTCTATACACTCACAAATAAAAAATTATGAATTTCTGTGACTCGCAGAAATTCTTTCGATTCTCATTTGTCTTCGATATCCATGTCGATCTGTTACGTCTTACTTCAGTATTGGAGAATGACTAACTTAAGGGAATCCTAACGTCCTAAGTGCTACGCCTTACGTCTCACAGCTTACATCGATTGTAGAATGGGCTTACTGCGAACACCGGGTTGCTTGCGACCATTCTCTTACTAACATGTCCTTAATGGAACCTATTCGGTACCTGTCGTTGACAGTCGGCTAATGATTATGTCGGATTTCTCTCCAACCAGCTTCATCTCCCAATCAGTCACTTTCCATCCTACTTGTCTTTACCGATAACTTAAGTAAGATAAATGAGGATGTGTTGGAGATGCTGAGCCAGGAAAAAACATTCGGAGGTTTGAAAGACGCAGTCAAAATATGGTGGATATTCTGAGTCAAAATATTGTGTAATTTTAATAAAAAAGGTAGCTTGTATTAATCCACACTAAAATTTATTACTAGCCATGATTTTAGCAAATCAATGCCATTTTAAGGAGGAAATATACTTGAAAATAACAGTTTTTTCTGATGCTAACAGTTTTTCCTGATGGATCTTATTGGTAATAGATTATAGTGTCGATGAATAATATTTTTTATTTAAAATGACTTATTTCCTAGGCGTTAGGGCTGAATCAGTCTCATACAGTTTGGGATAATTGGAAGAAAATGACAAGAATGATAAGGCTTGATAAGCACTGAAGATAATGAAAGAAAATGGGAATTTGGTCTTAGGGGGAGGGAGAGAGGATAAGAAGCTAGTGCAGAGGGAGTAGGGCTAGTACATAGCGCCAGGTCAAAAAAATTTGGATACGACTTTGGTGTTAGAAGGTATTCAAGATTATTCTAGGGGTGTTCCTGAAAAAAATTGCATATCCGTGGTGGTTTTTTACAATTGATAAGTGTTCTTAAACATTCAACGGATGACGAAGCTCGTTCTCTATACAGCTTCATTATTTCATTTAACTCTTTTCGGGTCTCCTAAATTTTGTGATAATTTGCCTATCCTTTACGATGTATTTTCTGGAAAAGTTTTACGTGATTTTTGTATAAACTATGGCTTTAAGTGTCAAAACCATATATTTACATTGTACGAGAGTGTTTTTTTTACTTTTAAATGAGCAATAATGTCACATTTTCAATCTAATGAGTCAATAGTTGGCACCTGACAGCCGCTTGTCTCATCAAAATTATGCGTTGAAAATTAATAAAATCAATCATAAACTGTGCAAGCACACTAATGAACTTTTATGAAAAACCGAATGTACAAAATGTATTACAAAAAAAGCTATTTAGGAAAATACCGATGATAATTATCTTTCAACATTTTTTGAAGCAGTCGGAGCCTATAAAAGATTCAAATACAAGTAATCTTTTGCAAATGACACCCAGATGTGGTGTTTTAACTACTGAGAGAATTAAGGAAAACATATAAGAGAAAAAATTGACTAATTAGTCGCTCTTGGCATCATTAGTGAAGAGTTGATTTGTTGGGATAAGGTCAACAATTTTGGTCCGTATTGCTTGCAGTGGGATTTATGAAATAATCTTTCAAAATTCTGCTTCGCAAGATACTCAAAAACATGTGAACGCCATCATTAAAAGCAGAACTGAGGGAAAATTAGAAAAGATTATCAAAGGTCAACTCTTGTTACGATCAATGAAAACATCAAATTTCACTTTTGTTCTTATACCAAGTGTACTACTCTTTTGTCCCTCAGAAAATAACCGAAGTCGTATGCGTCTCATTATATGAAGGGCATTCCAGTTTTGTCAATGGCAGGAAATTGGATCTTTAAGGCTTAAAGGTTAGCTCTTTAACACTGGCTTGTTTAAATTCTAGTTGTTTGGTAACTTTATGTAGAATAACTTTGTAAGACAATCAAGTCATATCATGAGCACGAGCTGAAAAGTTTCGTCCCAGCTATATAGATAAAAATGACCATTCTTACATTTATTACGTATTGTTCCTTTGCATCCGAGATTTCGTCCGCCATGCCAATTTCGTCTCTTATCATTCTCCGTGCCAGTGCCTGAGATTTAAAGATCTCGGAAAGTTGAAATGACAGTTTGAGAAATGTAATGCGGCGGGTATTTTACTGTGAAGGAGGAACGCCAAGGCTGATCAGAGAGAGAGAGAGAGAGAGTATTCTGAATTTCGACCGCAAGATATTTAACTGTTTCGTTCATTTCGTATGTTATTTTCGGAAAAAATGCGTCGTGGAGCTCAGTGGAGCTTATAACGGTTTCTTATGACTTCAAGAGCTTATAACCGCTCACGCGACCGCGTTGGTGGTGCTAAGCAGTGATTGGCGGATTTAGAAACAATGGAAAGCGTGCCTCTCATTATCTTTGCCTCAGTAAGTTGATTATTTCGCAGCAAGCAACAGTACAGGGGTATATCCCTAATAAGCATCAGCTGTGGTATTAATTGATGCGTACTACAAGATACTAGGTCATGCAGAATGATAGCACCATGAGGGACACAGGAGGGTTGAGATGCGTGTAATATTGTATGCATTTACCCTCCAGCATTAACGTCTAATTGACCTACCTACTTAACATCGCATCCTAAATGAATGAGCAATCCCTGACCTCTACTCATAATCGTTCTGATTGACCTCGATAACCGCCGCTGACTTGTGTGAGAGCTCCCTCAAAATAAACTACCGATGGAAAAATGAAATGTAATCTGGGGGAGTCAAGTGTCGCGGATATGGCGAGGAAAGAAAAATAAGAAGTGGACTCAGGAGGAGGGGGGCGGAAAGTGGGAATCCACTTCACACCTGCCAATAGGCTATTTCCGCTTTCCTGCGGGGAAGTGGTCCAATAGGTATATTTGGGTGGCGAGTGGGTGGGTTAGGAACAATGCCTGCTGGTATACGTACCATTTGGCTAGTCGCGACATCCGGTTGCAAGATATCTACAGTTTTTTTTCACGACATAATTTAAATGAATAGAACTAGGTCATATTCACTTTTATTGGTTAAATCCGTCAGCTGGAGACGCAACCGAAAATCTATGAATGGATGCAATACAATACTTATTATTGGTAGCAAGACCTTAGGTAACGACATATTCGGCATATTATATTATATATACCGTGGATATGTACACCCCTAAAGTATTTAGTTTAGGAAATATTGGCGATTGTGTATATAACCTGCATTATAAGCATTCCACCAGACAATTTTACGCGATTGATATCGGATAACTTTGAGACCCCGAAGGCATCACGTTCACTTCTGTTAATTGTGGAATTGTGGAATGAAAGGTTGGCTTTGCAGGTTTTACTTTTCCAATATTACTTTTATCGTTATATTTCTTGCCACACCAACTTTTTGCAACGAGGTGTTGAAAACGGAACTTTATCAATGAAGGTTTTTCATAGGATAACACCCGTTGTCTACGTGGTTTATCACACGATAATAAAAATACTCTTACTTAATTTCGACGTATTATAGTACGATTTCGACGGAGATATGGGTTGCTATCCCTCACTATCGGGGTTAGTTCTATGTCGGTTCTTCATATCAACCGACAAGGCTGAGATATCGTACGATATCCTATTGACGTAACCAAATTCGTCATAACTGACCTGCTTTGTCATCTAACGGCTTATTTATTCGAGTTTCGCGGCATTTTAATCGTCAGTCTGTCACTTGTAGGAAACATTTCTACAGCGAGAAAATTTAAAATAATTCAGTACTTACTACGCAATGTTAAATAAAATCTTAGGCGAGCCTCGCGACAAAAGGCCTACCTATTTCATAAATGATACTAATTTAATAGTTTATTGGGCATATTAGATCTCAGTTTCCATGTCTTTTCTTTTACCTCGAGATACTCATTTCAATTTAGTTTGCGTCTTAGGCATAATGTCATTCGTATTGTGGTAATAAACTTTTCGGGAGTTGTATCTTGTTCGTTATCCTTCATTTTATTTGCCTAAGAAGGAGGAAATACAACAATCACTTTAATACTAATAAAAGTTAAAATGTACTTGCATAATTGATGACCAGAATATTTATCGATAACACTCTTGCATCATCATCAATATTAATCCCATCGAGATAGTATTCTCATTTGACTCCCACGATTTTTCCGGTAAAAATTCGTTTTAGGATTCATTCTGGTTATCTATGATAGGATTTGAAGTAAAATACAGATGCTGCAGTGTTTACTACTCTTGTATTCTGCTGTTTTGAATTTTTTATAGGGTGCTTATAATAATCGCACAGTAATGGTCTACGCCCACGAATCGGAATTGCGGAGTACTTTAGTATTTTTCATTTATATTATGCTACTATGCATTGAGCAAATTGAGCTACAAAGATATAGGTTTACTTACCTTTGGAAATTTTAACTCACTCCTTATATATTAAAGTTAGGTAACCTACTGCGATGACTGAAACGGGTGGTATCGAAATCATTAACTCAATAAACTCTCAATTCATTCTCATTTCCTCAGCAAAACAAGAAATTGACTTGACCTTACGTAAAATTGTCGTGCTTTATGAAGAAAGCAACTACATCACATTATTTTTATAATTAGCGCTACCGGTAACAAATGCATCGGAATTTGAAGTAAGAAATTAATAATTAACACATAACTCTTATTATTCTCTCCTTCTCTTCAAGATGCCTTCGATTTCGCCGCTCACCTATTCTCGCTGTCATTTCGTCTGAATATCGTTGCAGCTATTTTTTCACCTGTGTCATTGTTTTCAATCAAAATCACTGTTAAGCGACTTTTTCTCACATCACAAATTTTGACCATCTCTTTAGTACGATATCATGACGAAATCTATTATAGCATTTTCAGCAACCGCTCCCATTTCGTTCGATAGCGGTGTTGTCCGATATCTACTATCGAAGAAATTTCCGTATTTGACACTTAGATATGTAGCAAATGCTAATGAATCGTGAGCCTCTAAATATTTGTAGGACTGGCTGTTATATAATTTCAGTTTTACTTTGGACTTAGGTTTCACGCCAACTGAGGCATTTGTTTGTTGCACAAAAAAATGTTTTTTTTTTAATGCAAGTTTATTTCCCCTCCCTAAGAAGTTGCTTTTTTATGAGATAATTTTCTTCCCATCTGGTGCAGAAATTTCTTAGTGGATATACATACTTTAAAAATATTGACGAGAAGAGTCAATTTACTTGCCAAATTTTTCCCTTATGGTTCTCCCAGGGAATAATAAAAATCCTCTCAATTGCCATAAGACACGGTCTGCGTTTAAACTTTGCTCTGCTCGAAAAATCGAGCCACGAGAAAGCGTGGTCACCGTTAGTTAAATCGTTTGAATCATAATCGCGAGTAAAAAAATGTTACCTATGAAATATCAGCTAATTGAAAAATTCAAAAACGTATTGAAAACATTTAAAGCTTCGTATAAAACACTGTAAAAATCACTATGTATTCAAAATTAACAATGCGTTAATTTCTTTTAGAATAAAAGGTTGTCCAATGTGCGGCACATAGGAAACAGGATTTCGCGTTCCAATTGTAGAAAGAGCGAAGGAAAAATTATCATTTCGTGTCTCGCTTGGTCAGCAGTCAGATGAGAGTACGCCTAGAGGCTAATCCAACACAAGAAATAATTCCCCGTCTAGAATGCGCATCTAATGTGCCAAATCCATTTCTCTCGGGTCGAATGCGAATCGAATAAACCTTATTGGTTTTCTAATGGAAATGAAAGGTTTAAGATTCAATCTCAATCTAGGATTTTTGTAGTATTTATTGATGATTACCACGATATACTAGGTGATACCGAAAAAGATAACCTTGAGGGAGAATTCAAGAGGGGCGAGATATATGTGGTAATTATATTTTGGGGATCGGGTTGGTGTGGTGGCTAGAGAACTCCGCTACCACACTGGCGGCCAGGGTTCAAATCCGTGCAGAGGCGGATATTTTGCAGAGAAACCCGATCCCTTCTTGGGTGTCTTGTGGAGGGTACTTTAAGTAGAGTACTACTTCTGTCGGATGAGACGTTAAACCGTGGCCCCCTTGGCGCCTTTCGTCAAGAGTTGGCTAATGCCGACGCCGGGTTTCTATCCAACCTTCCTCCCTTACCTATCCCCTATGGCGCAAATGACCTTAGCCGTCGGTCGCCTCCACAAATATCTAATCCAATCCAATTATATTTTGTATTTACACCTTAGAGCAATGTTTACTACACTTACCTTCTAAATATTGCATCCTAAATGAATTATCGACCACTGACCCACAACCGTTCTGCCCCCCTTCCTTGTAATTCAAACGACCTCGATAACAGATATCACCTTCCGTGAGGTCTCTTTTGAAAGTAAATTACTATTCCACGTCTTATACTGTACTCGGCTATATATCCATCTCAAGCCCTGAGGATGCAGAAATGCATCAGCCAAACAATGTCGGGCGAGGTCATTTATACTGCAGATACTAATCCTCCTGAACAATTTATATCAGCGTTTACTTAAAAAGTGGTCTAAATCAGCTTGCTTTAAAAATATGACTGTCGAAGGGAAAAATAAATGGAGGCAGAGAGAGTTTAGTTTCTCAGATACGACACGCAGAGGGGTGTCCGGAGAAGAGGACGGGGGAGTTAGGGGAGGGGGATTGGTGGTGGTGGGGGAGGAGGGGAACGGGCAGTGGACAGCTGCCGATGGTGCTGGGCACCACGTGACGTGCGTGGGATGGGTTGCGAAAACTTCCCCGGGGGAAAACTTATATGTCCAGTCTCGTAACACCCTGTGCGGCATACACGTGTTGCTGGAAACAATACTGCGAAGTGTCATACCGGACTTCCGCGAGCTTTTGTTGTCATAATTGTTTTATTCGGTTGCCTTTATTCTTGTGTTACACGAAATAGATAAGTTACTAAAGCTCCGTCGTTTATGTGTAAGTCGCTGTTATTTTCTTGGACCAGTCAACCAGAATTTGAGCAACTTTCTAACTTTGCACACTATATAATGTCACAATCAACGTCCTATAAAAATGCAGCATTGCTCATATGCATAAAATATTTATACATCGGAATACAAACTCCTAAGTAGCTTTAATCACGATGGGAGAATTTTAAAGGATAGACGCATCTTAGAAACGTTGAATTTAGTTGGATGAAAGATTATTTATACGAGAAGCTAGACCGGGAAACATAGCTTTAGACCAAAAAATTTCACAAACTCTTTCGGTTTCCAAAAACTTACACATAGCGCCCTCTACTGTAAGCTTTACAGTCATTAACTGAATGACTAAGACATGATTCACATAAAAAATAAAGTTAAGATATTAATATTTATTCAAAATGCAATAGAAAACCAATTATTTCATCCATGGACGCGTAGGTTAGGTCCCAATTGGGTCTGGCCCTTACACTCAGCGCCTTCCTGCGGCTTCCTTGTTTCTGTCCGCTCCACCAGATTTATGCACCCCCACCTCCCCAATGCCCACTTTCGGAGCCACATTTCTAAAACAAGATTTATTCGAATCTAACAAGGTGCATTCAATTCAAGGCGCAACCCGAGAGCAATTGATTTGGCGCACTGGAAACGCATTCCCGACAGGTAATTATTTCTCGCGGTGGATTAGCCTCAAGGCGTACTCTAAACAGATCACCCATCAGCATAACTAATCTAATAGACAACTAGATAGACAGATAGAGAGACTATCTATGAGGCAAATAATTTTGCCTTCACTCTATAGACAAATTGGATCCCAAAATCTTGTTTCTCTGGTGGCGCTTATTTGGCAACCTTTTGTTCTCAACGAAATTAACGCATTTTTACCTTTAAATATATAGGGGTCATTCCACCACAATTCGACCAGAAAATTGGCAAAATTGACCCTTGAGGTAACCGATTTCGACCAAATTTGGCAAATCGTCTTCATTTGATTACAAAATGAAAACCCCAAAGCCATTTTGTAATCCATTCAACGGTTTACGAGATATTGCAATGTTGTAAAACAAGAATTTTACAAAAGCGTCGTTGCATTTAACGGTATATCTCCGGTAATAAGGAAGATAAAAATGCATGCAATGACTTATTTTAAAGGTATTAAATTGAGAAAGATAATTAATTGATTATTACATAAAATTTAAACAATTAAATAAAGTTTATAACAAATTCAAATGTTAAAATCGATTTTTGACGATGTAGCTATGCCTTCGATTTTCCTCATTTTTTTATATGTTGTAGATACAACCCTCCTCTACAAGTTACAAAAATTTGGTAGGGGTAATATTTCATTTAAGAAAGAAAAAAATGTTTGTGTGAAGGCGTAACGCTGGTCTCCCGCCGTGGCGCGGCGGCGTCCGGCTCTCGCGCCGAACGTTCAGTAGTCGGTTCTCCAGATCTCATCAGCGCGCTTCCTTTTCCATCTTCTTTTCACCAATTTTAACTGTATACCGACCCTTTGATTCCCTTTACCCATGTCATTCGCTATTTGCTTCCCACTGAAGTGACCGTCGCTTTAGAATCTAGTATTAGCGACAACATGCTTAACAGCGGGGGCGACCGTGGGCCCACCAGCGGCCGTGCTCGGAGAACAATAGGCAAACCTCGCCGCGTCTTAGACCTCCAATGCTACTTTCCTCTCTTCCCCTATCTCATTCACCTCGCATACCCTTTATTATGTTCCTTCTAGTCCGTCACTCGGGCACTTTCTTTGAAATGTTGCATAGAAATGCCATTCAGCATCACCGTCGAAATCTTCTTAGTGATGCAACTGATTCATCATGTTGTAGCGGTTCTTCTATTGAGCCACAGCACCGTCGGAATAGTAAATTATTCTACTTAAATAATGTACTCTTCTTCGAAGAAAAGTTATCAATTTCCCTTGAAAGGTCTAGAATGCACTCACGTTATGTTCCATGCAGTCTGAAATAATAACCAAACTGAAAGGTGTGACTTTATCGCAGGTATTTCTGCTGTAACACGCAAATGGATGGATGTCTGATCGTTACACCAATGGACCCCTTGTACAGCATCTTGATGAAGAAAAGAAAAATTCTCAGACAAATTGGCCACAACGAAAATTTTACGCAATTTCAGATTGTCACTGATATTTTAAATAAAATATCGTTTGCATGCAAGCGATGTAGTCATGCCTTCTTACTTTGGTGGTATTCTCAGCGAAAGCCTCACAAAAAATATTTACGTCCTTGACCTGTGTGGTTAACGCAAAATGATTTTCCTGAGTCCATTGCTTGAAACAAACCTTATCCGTACTTTTTTCCCTGATCTACTCTGAAATAATTTCTGTCATTCAGTCTCTACTCCCACATTTTCTGACGACATCATCACCGTTTTCGCCCTCTTCTCGTGGCAGTGTTTCTGGGTACTCACTCATGACGCACATTTCTAACGGAGGGCGACAGAGTGAGAATTCCAGGCAATCCCGATAAGTTTAGAAAATTTTTTCTCCGTTATCCGACCTTATTTGCCCTAATCCAGCCCTTAGGAATAGTAACTTGTAATTCTAATGGATCATGCAGACACATGGTGTGAGTGCCAGGTTCACCAGCCAACACGCACTCAGGAGGCTTCAAATCTGTAAATTTGGAGAAACCAATCTTTAAATTAGGATTTCTATCTTAAAAGGCTTCATTAGCTCCCTTCAAATTGCGAAGAATTAACCTTTTCTGATTTACTACGCGCACATTTCCCTCCTTTACACTCTTTTTTTCCCGCCATTTCTCTATTAATATCTGGTTCACGGCAGATCTCAATCACCATCAGTTTAGTGTCATTTGAGAGGTATTGGTTTCGTCTCGCGTTCGCAGAGCACAGAATTCCTTACTCAGATACGTATTTTTTCATCTTTTTGACCAAATACGTCATTGTTTGAAACTCCTGCTTTATCTGTGAAACACTCCAAGATTTAGGTAGGACAGATAGGATAAAAAATCTTTCACTCATTTTCGTAGCGTTTAGGAACTTATCCTTCAGCTTTATTATCATTTCCTTGCCATCTTGGTAGAAGAGATCTTCTTGTTCAGGAATATCTTCTTGAATATTTACCTCCCCACCAGTAACCTTTTGAAGAGATAATCTCAAAGCAGCGGTTGCCACTTTTAATTTCTTCGCCAGATATTTGCTTGTCCTCTGCAATTTTTTGTTGTTGTTACAGGTGTTTGATCCAGGGATTTTAACGTCTTGTTCAGTTTTCCCAAGCGAATTTCTTTTCCTGGAATGTACTTACATCCATTGGTTTCATCAGTCCCGCTATCTTTCATAGAACTAACTGATAAATCTAAGAACCTTGAGATTTAATAGCGAATGTAGCACTGGTTGAAGGTCCTTCTGCACCATAAACCCTACTCTGATAATCGTCATTTGTGGCGACCTCTGACTGACTTTCTGGCACATATTGAGAGCAACCTGGATTGTTCTATTCGGCAAAATTTTCTGGCTTGTTGAATTTTTTTACACCCACTTTACATTGAACACAGAGCTTCTACCCTCTATTACAACAGGCACTGTGTCATGATAGAAATTGCGGAACTCGCTTGTTATTGTCCATAAATTAATCGAGCGAATGTTTCTATGCAAATTCAAGGAATTGCAGCACCGCTCTTGACGAACCTCGTAGAAGAGTAAATAATCCTATAATCCTATAATAAAGGGTGTGCGAGGTGAATGAGATAGGGGAAGAGAGGAAAGTAGCATTGGAGGTCTAAGACGCGGCGAGGTTTGCCTATTGTTCTCCGAGCACGGCCGCTGGTGGGCCCACGGTCGCCCCCGCTGTTAAGCATGTTGTCGCTAATCCTAGATTCTAAAGCGACGGTCACTTCAGTGGGAAGCAAATAGCGAATGATATGGGTAAAGGGAATCAAAGGGTCGGTATACAGTTAAAATTGGTGAAAAGAAGATGGAAAAGGAAGCGCGCTGATGAGATCTGGAGAACCGACTACTGAACGTTCGGCGCGAGAGCCGGACGCCGCCGCGCCACGGCGGGAGACCAGCGTTACGCCTTCACACAAACATTTTTTTCTTTCTTAAATGAAATATTACCCCTACCAAATTTTTGTAACTTGTAGAGGAGGGTTGTATCTACAACATATAAAAAAATGAGGAAAATCGAAGGCATAGCTACATCGTCAAAAATCGATTTTAACATTTGAATTTGTTATAAACTTTATTTAATTGTTTAAATTTTATGTAATAATCAATTAATTATCTTTCTCAATTTAATACCTTTAAAATAAGTCATTGCATGCATTTTTATCTTCCTTATTACCGGAGATATACCGTTAAATGCGACGACGCTTTTGTAAAATTCTTGTTTTACAACATTGCAATATCTCGTAAACCGTTGAATGGATTACAAAATGGCTTTGGGGTTTTCATTTTGTAATCAAATGAAGACGATTTGCCAAATTTGGTCGAAATCGGTTACCCCAAGGGACATCACCTGGTCGAATTTGGATGGAATGACCCATAGGGATTCTCGCAGTGTTTTGTGTAAAGCTTTCAATTGTTTTATTATACATTTATTGAACTTTTCGATTAGTTCATGTTTCACTAGTAACATTTTTACTCGCGATTATGATTCAGAATGTTTTAACTAATGACCGCCACTCTTTCGGAGGCCATTTTCCCATCAGTGTAGAGTTTAAACTCACTCGTTCTCCTCACCCGATTTTAAGTACTCCCCGAGAGAGCCTTTAGGGAAATAATTGGCAAATAAATTGACCTATCATCATGCATATATTCTTTCAGGTTGAGTATTTGCTAAGAAATTTCCGCAACAAAGGGGAGAACATTATCTTAAAAATAAGTATTTTAACACTAGAACCGCCGTAGGTTTTACTACCCCTCCGACCGCCAAGGGGTCATTTTGACCCCTCTTCATTTTAATTAGAAAATAAATTACTGTATCCTAAAAAAGAGATACATTTGTCAATTTTTTATCTAAAATTACTTAAACGATTATTTTGTAATATATTTTTCTTATCATTTTAGCAAGTAAAACTTAATTATGATCACTTACATGTACGGTTTTTAAAAACAATTTTGTACATAAATCACATCTAGGTACATAAATGCGGAAAAATAATACACAATTATACAAGTTATTATTATAAATAATATTTTTATCGTTTATAAACTGGTATTAAAATATTTAACGACTTTTTTCATGAAATTATTAGTGAACACAATTGTAGAGCACATCAATGTGCAGACCAGACATGTTTTGCTTATCTTGCCACAGCAGGATCCACAAACGAATTTTTTGCATGATTTACACGGAGGCTTTACACTTTCCAATCTGGCATTTTTTACGGGCGTGACCCTGACTATTCTCTTCCCATTTTTCATCATCGGATTCTGATATTTCCTCAGTAGGAAGGTATTTGTTGCGTAGCTCCTCCGCTAATTTTCTGATAAATTCTCTTCGCCGCAGATATTCACCTGTTACTTTTCTGTACACAGTAAATGCATTTATCGCGGCCAAATCTAAAATATTGAAAAATGTGTGGACTATCCATCATTGCGCGGGTGCTTTGACTTTGTACTACCGATCCCAGACAACCAGGGATAGAGGAGAGGAAACACATTTTGATATTTTGTAAATGACTACACAAGGTAAGGGTGGATTTTGTAAGGAGTACACGGCTCAACAGCTTGCATGTGCGTCGCTGAATGCATTAGTCTGTAGCCAGGAAGTATACAAAATAAAACCGGGGAAAGAACCGAGAAATGGCATTTGATACTTTGTGAAAGACAAGACAAGGCAAGGAAAAAAATTTGGGAGACAAACTTCCACAACATGCAATCGGCGGTCTAGACAAGCTGGTACCAGTCCGTCTGCTAGCTATCATCTTCGGGAACCAATGGAAGAAGAGGTAAAAGGGAAGAGGAAGCGTTGAATACCATTGTGTGTACAACGAAGCAGACACCATGAACAGAAAACAAGAAAACGATGTACAAAAACGTAGGGTCATTTTGACCCCATGGCGGTCCGAGGGGTTGAGGGCCTGTACCTCAGAAAAATAACCATTTTTATCTTTTACCTAAGTGGCATCCAATTAGGCATGAAAAAAGATTAAAAGTCATATACATATGATGACCCCATCTAAAAAATTCTAAGAGAGACAATCAAACATATACAACCTTAGGGGTCAAAATGACCCCTCGGCGGTTCTAGTGTTAAGCATTGAAGATGGAAAGCCTCGTGAAGGTTTTTTGATTCTAGCTCGGGACCAATCTTGCTTACCATTGTTACCGTGTAGTGTCGATATTTTAAATCCATAAAACACTGGTATCGAAACCCTTGCTTAACTGCTTTTTTACCGAGTTATCGCACATCCCTATATGTATATACTTTATGACCTAAGTCCCCGGAGAAACGGAAATTAAGCAATGTCATGTCCTAAAAATATTAAGATATGCACGATTTACTGCCATTTTTTAGTCATTTTGATGTCAAATACGGAACTTTCTTCGAAAGGAGACATCATGTGCCAATGCTAGGGAACGAGGGAATTGGTAGCGATTGTTGCCAATGCTTTCACGGGCCTCATTATATTATTATACGAAAAAAAGTTCAGCATAAGTATATATTGCTTCTCTGAGATGTCAATAGAAAACAAGGACACTTTGCTGCGATGAGATTTTGACGAAAAACGGCGAGAATGGGTGAGCGGCGAAATCGACATCGTCTTGTGGAGAAGGAGAGTATAATAAGAGTTAAATCTTTATGACTTATTCCTTATTTCAAATTCCAATGTATTTATTATCGGTACGCGATAATTATAAAAATAAAGCAATATAGTCTCCATGTCACAAAACACGACATTATAACGTACCTTACAGTCAAGTTGTGGTTTTTCTGTGGAAGTGAGAATGAAATAAGAGTTTAAAAGTTAGATAGTTAATGATTTTGATACTACCTGCTTAAATCATCAGAGCGAGTTTATTTATATATACTGTTGACATATATATCTATGTGCATAAAAGAGGTGATTAGAATAAGTTTCTAAAAGTATGTCATCCTATTAATTTCCTAAGCGTTGGGGCTAAATTTGTTCAATGCACCATGGAATTAAAGAAATATAAATTTAAGTATTCCGCATTTCCGACTCTTGGGCGTATTCAATTACTGTTAGATTACAATAAGCATCCTAGAACAAACAAAAAACAGCCAAATACTTGAGTAGTGAAAACTGAGGCATTTGTGTCTAATTTCAGTATTCAAATCCTTTCCTAGCTACACAGAGTGAACTCGTAGACTAAATTTTACCGTTAAAACCATAGCAGTCTAATGCGATAGCCATCTCGTTGGGGTTTATGTAGATGGTGATTCAGAAGTTTCATGGATAAATATTGTAGTCTCATTTTAACAAACCATTTAAGTATATTTTGGATTTCATTGTTATTAAATTGATTTTCATAATTCTAACGTCATAGTCGGATAATTAATTTAAATTAAGGGCAAAGGACGATATTATACTACCGACATTTTTTTAATTGCTGCAAGATATATGACATTAACGCCTGAACCGCATGCAAAAATAAAAATACATAAATGTCTCTTCAAGTAAGAAGAAAAGCAGTGAAACTTAGGTATAATATGCCTAATAAACTATAAAATCAGTGCCAATGATGGAAAAGATAGGCATTTTGTCGCGATACTCGCCTCATTTTTTATTACACATTGCACAGTTAGAAAAGAATTATTTTTAATTTTCTCACCGTGGAATTATTTCCCATGAGTGACTGATACTGGGATAAATGTGGCGAACATCGAGTAAAATAACGCTAGATGACAATGTATGTATTTAATAGTGAATTTGATCAATAAGACATCCTATGATATCACAGCCATACAAATGAAGAAACAATAGAGAATTAACAACGACTGTGAGGAATAGGCAACCATATCTCTCGCGAAACAGTAAGATAAGAATTCGAACGAGTATATTAAGAGCCATGATAGCATTTATATTATTTTATAATGAGCCAATTAGCAACCGGCTGTTCCGTATGACAATCCTGATATAAAAAGTTCCGTTAATAACACCCCAAAAAATGAGGCTGCCTCGGAACGAAATATAATCGGCATTATAATGAAGATTGGGAAATTAAAAATTGCACCATGATGTTTTCATAGTTATGGTAAAAAACACCTTATATTTGATGGGTCAACTTTCCGGATTACAGGAGTTACACACTTTTTTGTGGAGATGGCAGCCTAACTATAAGTGATATAAGGAACTTATACCGAATAGATTTTAATAAAAGAGTAAAAAAATGAAACGGGAAGCTTACTACGGCCATACTAATGTAAGAAGAGAAATTGATTGACATTTTCTATGACAGCTTCGCCCTGTGTAATTTAGATGATTTTCTAATATCTGAAGTCGGTAAGAAACTGAAACAAGTAATTCCTCAAATATAGAACATGAGGAAAAAAGGGGATATAAATTCAGAGAATATTGCCCATAAAATAAACAAAAACATTAACTGCAAATTCAATTTATCACAGCCAAACATCTTAATCATTATTTCAACAATTAATGGCATGAACGTTTTCCCTACCGTCTTCTTCTTCCCTGTCTTTCAAAATAGTCCAATCAGGTTCATATCTGTGTATATGAAAGTTCAATGTCAGAAGCGACTAAATCTCAAGACGTTATTCTGCCTATATTAAGCTAAGCGACATCAAACATGTGAGCATGGCCTACGTAGAAATGCGCTGTTAATATGCGCGGATTTAGATTCCATTCCGGGAGTTCTTTACTTTAGATGGAACTAGTAAGCCCGTGATGATTTTTCTTCCCAGGTTCAAGAATGATTAGTGTTCATTGTGGTGGATTTATCAGGCTTCAGTATTTCTAAAAAGTAATTATCTAGTTCCGTATTAAGATATTTAGCGAATTTGATTTCTAAAATGGTTTTATCTAGTCGTTCTAAAAGTACTGAACGATATTAAATTGATCCATTACTTTATCCAATTGTGATCCAATACCGAATCATTGTGATTCTGCCGAAGGATATAATCGCAATGATGATGATGATGATGATGATTACTTTATACCTTTTAGCCTATGAATCATATAACTGCCTAAAAAATTAAATGACTTGCAGGTCGACGATAAAAGTGCACGGTGCACTTACGGCTCGCTGCCACACGGTTGATGAATAAAAACAGCGGCCCTAAGCACAGTAGAAAAGAATTTATATAAATGTCACAGAAAGTGTTGCATTATAAAAGTAAAACGCCCTTATTCCTTAATATTTAATGGAAAATAAACAGTCATAGGAGAGGTATTTGCCACCCAAGATGGATCAAGCATTGAAAGTATTTCGTAGGAAATTACAAATGATTTCAATTAAAATCCCTTAAATAGGAATCATCAGCTTAATTTCGCTATTAACAAAGAGTGTTATGGAATTTGGTTGGTAAGATGCAAAAATTACATGTTAAGTTTCTTAAAAGCAAAACATATTTGGTGAAACTATTTGTCAAATACTGAATTCAACAATGAGCCATACAGTTATTAATATGTCTGTAAAAAGCGCCTTTTTTATTTCCGGTTATACCTTGTTAGGTTAAATAAGTAAGTAGTTATTCAAGACTGTACATACAGTGCACTTCGCGGTAATACCGCTAGGGAATTCTAAAGCTATCAAATGCATTCAGAGTTTACTTACAATAGCTTTCTTTACTTAAGTTCAGGGTAATTGAATTTCTCTCGTCTGTAAATTCTGCATTTCGCTAGAGCAACGAAAATTCCCTTGTTCAAGCATAGAAGATAAATTAAATTTGAAGCCAATTACCAAATGATCATCACTACTGCGACGGAGAATCAAAGTAGAATAGCCTTGGTTGTTTTTTTCGAAACATCTGCATCACTATAAATGTTTTTCAATACTGCAAAAAACTAACGAAGCTCAGAGATGAACGTAAACTAATCGAAAAAAATGTGGTCATATTAGCACGCTCATATATAGTGCACGAATATTGTAAAATTGTTTGTTTATATTTTTGCAATAATGCCTCTAAAAATAGTATTTTGGACCCGTATATCTACGTCTCAGAATGCATTAGAGGAAAGTTTTTGAAAATTTTGGTCTTTGACATCTGATGCAGTCAATTTGATGGTGCTGCTGGTAATCGAAGTAAGGATTGGAATGGATGGATTTTTCCGAAATCTTCCACAGATAAAAATGAACAGGACGAATAGTTATAATAGTATCTATTTTTAACATTGTCTTGAATGGTAACTTTCGAATATTCATCTTTAATAGAATGTTCTGCTTCATATTGTAATAACCTCATTGAGTAAGTTGCAGAGTATGTAAAACAGGTAACGAAGATATCCCTACGAACTATTTAAATTATTCAAAATTCGACCCTTGAGCGTCTAAATGCTTCTGTAAACTAATCCTCCACGTTGGGAAAGCGTCCTGGAAGTCGTTTTCCAGAATGTTCTTCAAGCAGCTCGTCGAAGTCGCGTTGACCTCTGCTATGGCGTTGTTCTTTGAGGGCTGTCTTTACTCAGGAGACCAGAAAAAAGTCCGCTGGGGTCACATCCTATATGTATTACCCATGAACCAATTTTTGTGGATCTGCGTTCCTTCTTGATATTTCAGGAAATAACCTCTGGAATCTTCGGGTTAACGACTTTTTCGAATTTCGAACTTCTTCACGCTTTAGTCTCTGACTTATCCCTTTTCAATGGCCTAACTTAGTTACATTTTTTATTTCTATAATTGCTCAATTAAATATCTCTAGGACAAGGACTTTATTTTTTGAACCCGTCATTCATCATTTAACAAATTTCAACCTATCCGGGACTAGCCACGGAGTTCCACTTTTACGGAGTCACCCGCAATGCACACATGTGCGAATTTCCACAGAGAAAAAGTGCCGGTCAAGGCGGATGACTTTTTCTCTGTGGAAATTCGTTCATCATTTAACTTAAAATATTAGAACCAACAGTTTTTTTTACATTGATGGACATAATTCATTTTCCGAGACCATATCATGCATATGAAACGCATTATTTTTCATACTACCAACTTATACACGTAGGTAAAAGTGTTAAAGAGGAAAACTGCCTTTACTCTAATTCATTATGACGAATTCTTCCCACCACATCAATCCTGATACTTCCTATTTAGTACTAACGTTTACCTATCCCTTACGTAGCCATATTGAACCCACCATTTACTTTTTCTCTTTTCATTTTATTTATGATATATTTGACTCGTAATTTGAGGCCTAAAGAATCCCCATTTATTAAATTTTAGACTAATGAAATATTTTTTTTATATTTTGGCTCACTTTTGTGGACATAGCTCCCCTGCGCGATACACAGCACAAGGGGCTGCTGTTTATATCCTGGGACGTTTTTCCAGCTCCACTGAGTCCGCCGTAGTTGTGCTTCAAATTATATCGAAATGTTACCTCGTCTGACCAAAGATAAACATCTTACTTTTTCGGATTGGTCACGGAAGAGTAACACGCCTTTTCTTTCATAGTTTGAGTGACAGCGGAGTGAGCAATTCTAAGGCAATGAATTTAGCTGCCATAAGCATAGCATCATCCCACTGTGTTTATATACAAAACTTTTTAAAACGTTTTAATGGTAATTAATGAAGAAAATAAAAATATCGTGAAATATTCCGGGGCTACTCGCGCCTGGTCATAATGAGTATCTCTAGTGACGTTTTGATAGCCGAATCGCCAATCTGATCGAGTGAAGGCCTGGTGCGGAAGGAAGTGCGGAAGTTGAATTGGATTTATTTTTCGAAAGCTATTCGACCTTAAAGATGCCAGTTGCAATGAAAGTGAGCTGCTGTCATAAAAATCAACGCATTTTACCCAAAAAATGAAGGAAATCTGTTTTCATTCAACCCTGAAGGCGAAATATAGAAACGTCGTGACGCCCTGCCAGCTGAAACGACTTCGATCCATCGGAGAGCCGGAGAAGGTCTTGCCATCTGTTTTCGTTGGACAAGCATCACTTTGCTCTAAAATTTGGGTTCTGTAGGTTAACGCGGAGAATAATGCTCAACCTCATTCGGCAGCTAGTGAACCATAAAATGTGACATAACTTTTGGAAAAATCATGGTCACGAGGTCGCGCAATCGAGATCTGCACACTATAGCACAGATAAGGTTAGAAAAAATAGATCACCCAAGATTTAGGTTGACTGAAAAGATGAAATTTCACCCTGTAGAACAGACGTAAACGACATTACTAAACAGATTGGCGGGTGAATAATACCTAGTTCCCGCATGCAATTCAAAACTGGAGCGAAAAACAGAACGAGACATTACCGTAGGCTAAAGTGGAGTTTTTAGGACCCCAGTCATTAACAATGGAAGTAACTGGAACTGGGAGAGTGCAATGACCAAGATTAAAATTTGTTTCAAATCCCTGGAAATTCGTCATGACTTGACTCATGAGGCTTAAGCTATGATGCAAAAGTAGTACGACGTTGCTTTTCCTGTGGAAGAAATTACCCAACTTGGCTTAGTTTAGTTTCAAGCAAAAAGAGTGTTACCCAGCTGAAGGATGGATTGGCAGAAGACTGAGAGGCTTCACGCTAGACGCGTCAAAGATTACTAGAGTTATAATTCAAGGTTACTAATTCAGTTGACGTGACTTGCGCTGTAAAACGGATGGGATCAAGTAAGACGGCCTCCATAGCTCGGAGGTTAGAGCACTGGTCCTGTAAACCAGGGGTCTAGAGTTAAATTCTCTCTGGAGGCACATCTTTTTCAAGAATTATATTGCGAGTTTCAATTTTTTTCTCATCAGTCTTTCTCTCAATTGAAATGAATGCATCGTAATTCAAGTATGGATAACGTTAACTTATACCGTGACCTTTTCCCTCATAGCATCGAATTATCAAGCTAATACCGTTAAGTACTGCTATCATTTTCCAGCTCTAATTCCCTAATGCTGGTTTTTCTTATGCTCAAAAGACTCTTCGTTCACAAAATTTAGTCTCGGGTGCTTATATTACTCAAGTCTAACTTGAAACGTTTAGCATGTAGCATTCAACGCATTTAGTGTTTAATATTTTAAGTAAAGCCTAAGTCATCTACATTTTGAATTAAACCAAATCTTCTTTATTTTCAGTAGAACCAAGTTTTCAACGTTTTGCGTTAAACCAAGTCTTATTGATTCTAAAAATTCTGAACCTCACCTTGCATGAAACGTCCCGTAAGACTTCGCTTAAATAATATATCAAATACTATTTTTCCATAGTATGTAAATCCATTTACAGCATGTAATCGAGTTTTTGCTACACAGCACTATCCTATATTCCAGTGTAGCCATGCATCGAACATCCGCCTGCTTTTTTGTTCTGCGTTTACATCTACACCTAACCTAGCATGCCACCTAAAATTAGTGTGACCTGTGACATGGAAGTGTCCACACCAAGCTCGCACTAACCGTGAGTCACACTGTCTTAATGTTCATTGTTACTTTGCAAAACATATTTTATTGTAAAAAATTGTATGATTGGAAGGTACTTCACATGCCGTGGGTACGACGTCTAAATATTCGTCAAAGTCAAGTGGAAGAGAGCCTACAGTAATACGTCACTGGGGTCATTTATTACAGTTAGGTCAAGCTAAAATACATGTATATAGTATTAAAAATGCCTGATTAATAAAATGCAATATTAATTTGTACTCCATGTAGACGAAATAAAACGAAAATAATGGTGTTATCCTCGTGAACAGTCGACAGAAGTAAAACTCTGCATGGATGAGTATGGAACAGTATTGGGGAGTACACAGTATTACATCTAAATAAGCAAATAATTAAATATATATTTTTTTAAATATACGAATATGAAAATTAATGTTTGCATTTATGTCAAAATGGGCACGGAAAAATAATGAAAAATGGAAAGACACGAAGATATTTTGTTATTAGTTGTTATATCCCGTGTACCAACGTTTGGAGTCGGGTGTCGCGTGACGTTCGGCTTTCGCGAGATTCCCCATTCATGAGGAGTGTTCCTTTTTAACGAAGGCAATAAGGACTTGAAACAACTTGTCCCATTGTTATCATTTGCATCGTTGGAGGCATTCATATAAGCCATTTAGGCTATCAAACTGAGGAACATATTAGAACTCGAACTTGGAGTGGAACAAGTATCAGATACCGACTGACTTCAGTTTCTTCTTTATGGATAAATAGCAAGACTAGATAATAATTTTACATTATCATCAATTTCAAGAAGAGATGCGTTTTATAAATAGGAGTTTACACTTACATCTATCGTCATTAGTTATCGTAAATTTTGGAAAAAAAATTAGTGCTGTACATTTCGAGGTTTGCCGTAGTATGAGTTACAAAGTTCACGATGCTGACAAAACTACTGATTTTAGCGTGCACGAAGTTAAGTTTAATACTGGCGAACCTTCATTTTTTACTCCATAAAACAGCCTATAAAAATGTGCATAGTGCATTATCAGAGCATGCACACATCTACATACCACCCTACGAGCCGCCATATGGGCGTGTGGCAGGGGGAGTTAGGAAATTAGCCGAGTAAAAGATAGGGTAAAATGATGAAGTTTATTATGATAGTGTTTTAAGTGGAGCTAAGTCTTTACTATGGTCAATATTTGGCGTGGAAAGAACGAATTTTTCCACCAATTTCTTTAGAAATGTAACTCCCTAATTTTTTTGCTTCAATCGGACCTAAAATTGCAGTGTGGCGTCAAAATGACATTCTATGTGTCCCTTTGATACACACCTGTTTTGAATTTTTCAAGCAAACTAAGCTTAGCGTCCAGCGTCTCGCGTCTCTAGCGGCTCCCAACGTTATATTACTAATAGTTCTATGATCAATCATAGCAGTTTTTAACGAAGCGCGCAGCTTTCCTTTTTAATTAATTTTTTGGTCAGATCTTTCTGTCTGCACATACATAGAATATAAATTTTCAAAGTGGCAAATCAGTTTGGCGCCGACAGTAGTTTGTTGTGATCACCTCCAGCCACACACCCTTACGATGGATAGCACGAAATTTCTTAGATGTAGATCCCACATCTCTGACCCTCAAGCGCTCCCCCGTTAAGTCTCCATCCCCTTCCATGTCCTTCCTCTCTTCTTCACTCAGGGGTCACTTCTCATCCTACCCTCTTTCCACCCTCTTCAATGGCGGTGCTGTGAGCGGAACGGGCAAGCAGGGGTCGACGAAGGGGGTCATGGGTTTACGTGCCTCGGCATCCAAACTTTCTCCCCCTCCCTCCGCCCCTTACCCCTCATCATTCTCCCGTCTCACGAGCGCAGCGGTCTCTCCCCGAAATGGTGTCGGAATCAGAGTTTGAACGTCGAATCTGTACTATCGGCGTAGAGCAATAGTCGACCTTACTCTATCGATAACCGAAACACACGAGTCCGGTATTTCGCCAGTTTTTCGGTAGACGAACTCATAGTCGTCAAACGATCCATTTTCACTTCTAACTCCAAGTTTAGTGCCTTTCGTATTCGTGAAAAAAAAACAAAATGAGGCCAATTGCGCTCCTTTGCGGGACGCTTGATGCCACCCTACGAACCAAACCTCGTAATATCGTCAAACTCCATCGATGGCTTCTTTTTGTTCCTGAACAGTTGGAGTATCATGAATCCAGTTATTATTTTTGCCAAATGTTTCCATAGCCATTTTGGAACTAATGCTTTAGACTGCAATTTTTTGTCTCCAGTCATTAGGAAAGACACGAATCCAGTCACTATTTATTCTTTCAATTAAGTTGATTGTAGTCTTGTCAGATTCACAATGAGATCAGTATGGTTTGAAGCATAGAGCCCCAGCCGCAAAACAGCCGTTGACCAATGAGTTCTTTCGATTTCTTAACGGCTATAGAGAATCTTGATGAACGCTGGATGCTGGTATTGTGGTTTAAGGGAACACAGGTCGTCAAAGGAAATACGTGTCTTAAATATTTAATGTTGTTCAATTTGTTTTACGTGGTTATTTAAATTGTCCAATTGGTTAAGCAAAAGATAGTGGGCAAAAGGCAAAAGTCTGAACTTTGTTTTATTAAGAAAAGTGATTTTAAAGAGGAACTATAAAATATTAAGTATTCATGGCCACTTCATTCTATTGAAAAATGATTTAACCTAATTAAGATTCATAAACTAAATGCATGGGATTGTTGTAAAACATGTTATCACATTATTATTATAATTTATTAAATGTTAATCTGTGTTTAAGTATGGCTTATGCTTTTATTCGCTTAGTTAGCCGAGCAGCAAATAAGGGGTATGTGCTAACTTTAGGGAGAACCTAAGACAAGCCGCGACCTCTAGGTAAAAGGTTGTATCGTAATAAAGAAAACCGTCTGTTAGTTGTGTTACAAATATCTAAAAAGTAACTGCATAATTCACACCTTAAAGATGGCCAGTTAAGCGGAACAGACTTGTATTGTACTGGAAAGATAGTTTTGTATCAAAAAAGCCTAAAAATTCCCAAAAAACATTTAAATCGTATGGTTTCATCTCTTCTCTGCTCTTATGATGGCTCTAACCTCAGAGTGAAACATCTCAGACTTTCTGAAAACTTAAATATAGCATCTTTGAATTACGTTTTATGAACTTGAATAGTAATAAAATATAAAATTCAGGCTAGTTTTACTGTTCTACGGCGTTGAAAGTGGAGATTTATCCATGGGAGTTTGCTAAGATTATAGCAGAAAAACATCAATTTGAACGTGAAAGTATGTTCAACCTTTTGATTACAACTGTTTGTAAGAAGCGAAAAGTCCTGGTAAATTTACTTAAAATTAAATATAGGCATTTTATCGCCTATTTTTTACAGTTATTTACCAAAATGCTACCGTAGCCGAAGTCCAAATGCGGTAATTACATGCAAATGGCGCTTCAGTGGGCTTCCTTGGCTAGACAGATGTGGTCATTAAAAATATATTCGTTGATTTATCTGCATATTTTGTACCGTAATTTTGGTCTTCGATTGGCAACCCATTTCATCGGTGAAATAAGAATTTTTCAAACTGAATAAATAAAAATGTGTAACATAATATTTTTCTTGACTTACGCAGTCAAGTAAGAGGCAACTTAAGCCCATTTAATTATATACTTGATTGGGCACATGTTTTAGGATTCCCGCTAGTATGATAGCTTTTTATTACCTCGTGATACAGTAAATCAATAATGACTGGCATAATTGCTGAACAACTCGACTTGATTATTAATGGGGCATTGGTATCCATCTCGTCTACATTGGCGCCTGGTAACAGTCGACCAAACATGAATTCAGTTTCTGAAATCTGCGCCATCTAAACGTACAAATTAACTGCCCTTTTCTGTGTAAACTCGTCAATAAATGAGTGGTATGCACTGCTTTGATAATGAAAATACCACTTCCTCGCCATTACGAGCTCGACGATTTAGCGAAACTTTCCAGGACGGCTCAAATCATCCTGGATCCTTTACACAATGTCAAGTAGCGGCTGGCATATTCGGCATAGTACTAGATCAGGTTTTGCGAGAGACGGGTTTTATTTTTATACTTAAACTAAACTTGAACTTAACATGGTATTTAATGCGAGTATAGGAGAAATACGAGGAAAAAATAGTATCCATCATCTTAAAAATGCCTTTCCTCGCGGAAACCATATATAGGGGAAAAATAAATTATAGTCATCCCACTACCTTATTTTTTTAGTTGACAGCTAATTACTGCTATATTTTGGAGTCAGAAAGAGGTTACTCCACAGTATTATCACATGATATCTCTGCCGTCCGGAACCAATCTGCAAAAAAGTGTTTCATTTTAATATTCGTTTAATAATCTGTATAATTTGAACCTTACTTTTGGTTCTCAATAGCTGAAGCATATCGTCAGAGAAGTCAATATTTTTTTTAAACTGAAGAATCAGACAGATGGCGGTGAGGATTAGTTTTGACTCGTCAGTGTCGCCGTTCTTTGCCCCGGACGAATCGCTGACGCAGAACGGATGGATCGACGAAGGAAGTCGTGCGTGCGTTGAAAGCCGGGTCGAGTAAAAGGCGTGAGTAGCTCTCCGCTGGCATTATGACAGGCATTACAGCCGGATTAAGAGAGTAATATAAGGGAGGGTGGACGACGGGGAACTGGGAAGAACTGACCGGGTGGACTGAGAACGGAACACATGGAGCGGATAATGAGACCTGGGGATTTAGAAGCTTAAGAGGAAATGAATAAGGCAGCTGAGAAGGGGGTGGGGGAAGGAGAACGTTGGCTTACCGCTCATCACATTGTTAACATCCCTTGATGTCGAAAATTGACTTACTGATCATCATCTCTTCTGCTAGGTGAGCTTGTGGAGAAATATGCTCTATAGTAGCTATATAACGAGGTGAAACCTGGTTTTGAGGAGCGTTGAAGCTTGCGGCCACTTATCGCCACCCCATCTACCACCTTCAGCAGATAATAAAACAATAATAATTAAATAACTAGCGTCTTTGTTTAAATACTTTTCATAACTGATAGGCTCGTACAACAATGTGTATTGTTCGTGTTCTTAATGAGCATGCCCCCTGGACGATTACTAAATATCCACATAATAATATTTCAGCGTTGGCTGTGCGCAGACTTGAGATCTAGCGAATGAGTCAATGTTTATAGTAATTTTTTATGAATGTGTTAGTTCTGAGCCGTAGGGTGGGCGACTTTTGGAATTTCACATACAAAGGTGCAGGTGACCGAGATCTAGCAATACCTGATTTATGCATAGAAAATTAGAAGTCGAGCATTTTTAGGCGTTAAAACGAGGAAATTCGACATTTTACAAACGATTTATTTAAAAAAAAGGCAGTTCGTGGTTTAAATACATTGTTTTAACTTTCGTTTTGCTTTAAAAAGAGCCAATGCCATGTCTTAGATTCTGAATGAGAAATTAACGTTTCCATCGAGTGCTGTTGCCGATATACGTCCCTATGTTCCAAGTCCCTGCTCCAAAAATTGAAGAAACCTCCGTTAAGCGCAAGCGCCTGAGCTACCCGTAGACCAGTGGAGATCTCCTCTATACTATTGTGTGCTTGAAGGGCTCTTATCGTTCAAAACCGCGTATAAACAGTTATTTTTTACACCCATTCTAAGCTGTTGTTGCTTAAACTGAAAGGAAACCCGTTGTTTTGTTGTATAAGTAGTTATATAAGCTCCATTTAACAGCTCGTTAGTGTTATCGCGGGATTAGAAGTTTGGATAAGTGAAGACCGAACGACTGAGCGTTCTGGTGTTTAAACGGGGATGTGGTATAAAAGCTATTAGGGAAAAGAATGTTTGTGGTGAAGCTTAAAATGCTTGCTTAACTATGATGACGGAAGAAGTAAATTGGGTAACTGTTTCAATTAGGCAACTTGCAATCAGGTTATTCAAAATCGAAGAAGTAATGAAAAGGGACAAGAAAGCAAACCTTTATTTAAACCAGCTTATTAAACTAGCTTAAGCTAGTTCTGTTCTATTCTACCATGGACTTATATGTACTGGAAGGGGCTTGAAGGTACCAATTTAAAAATATAAGGACGGAAAAGAGCTTGAGAGACTTAGCCATGGTGTATCTACAATACACGAACGCCAACTTCAGTAACTCAGGTTATTTTTCAAGTTATTTTAAGTTTATATTCTTGAGTCCTTAATTTATGGGTGCTTAAAGTTTTTGCATAATCATTTTCAATGAGATCTAAAGTTCAAGGGTAAATAGGCCACGCCAGTGTTTTAAGGTAACATCTCTTTCGAGATAATGTATCACTTATATAAGTTTTTCAACTACCAAACAAGGTCAAGAAGCTATATCCATAGCGGTTTTTTTTAAAGAATCCATTATGCGCAGAAAAAAGGGCTCGTTTCTTAATTGTGGTTGGCGCTCTTTGACGCGGAATATCTTCAAAGGGAGAACGCTAGTTGTCCATGCTTAGATCATGTGATCTTCCAAGAGCACTCTTCGTATTTGAAACCGATTTAATGAGAAGGTAGTTTGAGCGAAATATCACTTCACCTAGAATGAATTTGGTCTCATTTTAATGAAAAACATATCACCCTTCCATTGATATAAAAAAAATTCTACCCCTTACCACATTAGTTTACGAGATATTTGCCAAAAAATACCAGCCCTTTTGTATGGGAAATGGTGCGTGTATGCACTCCAGAGAGACCTTATATTAAAAATGAAGCATTTCCTATACCTAAATGTCGTCAAAAAATCAACAGTGTGTAGTTTGTGTGTTTTATCAAATATTTTTGAAAATTGATCATATTTTCACCGCAGTAAATTCTTCGGGACCACAAAAAACCTTCCGTTTTGATTGAGTTTCAAACGCACTGCGCGAAAAAAATGAATCAAGTTAAAGACTTATTTAGATATTTTCATTTGATTACTTACAATTTCTGTCATGTAAAACTATTTTATTCCGCCATTTATAATACAATATTTTATTCGTGTGTCTCACAGTTGGTGAAATAAAAACGTGTGATTCGAATATGGTCTCTATTATGATTAAAGAACTATCTCGCTCGCACTACCTTAAATGACACTAGCATGTCAAATGACCCAGAAGTTGAAAAACCCATTGTGTTCTCGAGGGAGAGCTTGTTCTTTGCGTGGGCTTCTTATTTCGACGATCAAGTGAGTCGGGAAAAATTTAATTCAGGGCAGAACTTTTTCCATTTCATCCTAGATTCAAAGGGAGCTCTCACTTTTTAAGTGGGCGATTGACACTTTTTTTGCGTGGGAGTGAATTATTCGCACGCGCGTAATTCCCACATTTGAATGATAAAGATGTCATTCCCCCCTCTTTGATGGACGCATCAATAAGTCCAGCCCAAGCTTTCACCAACGCTGCCTATAAGACCTCGGAGGGGAGGTCTCATAGGCAGCGTTGTAGAGTAGGTGTCTCCCTCCCACGTTTTTCAAAGCTTTCCAACGTCGCCCACCAATCTTGACCCCGGAAACCTCCCGCACTCTCTCCCACGCGATCATCCTCACCCACCCCATCACTCAACCCACGCCTTTATCGTGCTCATAACCAGCTCATTTCATAATGTAGCCATCCACTCTTTGGACCTTGCATCTTGAAGTCGGGTGAATCTAGGCGGAACATTGATAGAACCCATTAGCCTAAATAGTCGTTGTACATGGCGACATTCGGTGTCCTTCAAGGAAACGTAATCGGCCCTCTCTTATTCATTTATTTTTATAAACGTTGCCAACTCAAAAATCACCAGTAACATTACATTATTTTACATTCTCATTAAATGTGAGCTTTTCCACAATTAAACTTCATTTTCACCACTCGAAGCGGGTCAATTAGCAACCATTAGGGTTTAAGGATTAGGGTTATAAAGATTGATCAGTGGACCGAATGGCGTGGTGACAATAAATATTTTCGTGCGAATGTGCCGTTTCATTTTTATAACATGGAAACCTTCGACTATATCTCACCTTAGACTCACTTTTATTTATATCCTTACTGACTACGCAGTCATTTACCTTGTAAGTAAAATAGATGCAGTGCCTTGAGCGAGATCCAAAATTTGCCTAAAATAGGCTATACATTACCCTTCTTAAGGCGTGTTTACACGATGCATGCGCCTGCACAAGTACGTGGCAGAACAGATACGTTGATAAATTCTCCAAAGTAGAACGGGGGTAATTTATGGACACGCATTTGCGCTATTTTGGGTGTTTACCCGGTGCAATTTTAAGGGTGAAAGTGTTCACGCATATATCCGCGCTGGTCTTACATGCATCGTGTAAACACGGCTTTACGAAAGAAATTGCTTCAACACCTCATCAGGTCACTAATGCCTAATCAGTACTTAGATACGGCATGTGGATTCTACTTATGACATTTGCATCAGCGTAGAAGCCATATATATTTCTTTTCAAGAAAACAAATATCTCAAATGCGCCAATAATTGGTCTTTCATGGTACTAGCTACATATATGTTCTCCACTAACTCCACACACAAGTACAGCTATCGCAATTAAAAAAAATATTGCGCATAACTTCAAAAAATGCGAGAACATCTTCAAAGGGCAAAGTTCAAGAGGCCACACTAAAGTTACAAACAAATCCAGTCGTAAACCTAGATGAATTTTCTTTTGAAGGACCGCGCAATGCAGAGCTCGCCGTTGAAGCTACCTAGGCACTGAACGAATTCTCATAGAACCTACAAATTTTCTCCTAATCTTCTAATGCCCTCAAGCATCTACCAAAAAAATTTCAACCTCATGGATGTCTGGGGTGCTTTAAAAACAAATACGAAAGATACTCTTATTAAACGCAAAGATACTCATCAAGGCTTGATCAATGGTTTCTGTCAGCAGCAAAAATGAGCTTAACCTTAGCCAAATATATTAGACTGCTAGAAACTTTCTCCGAACAGAAATCTGTTGCGATAACTTTAGAACTCGGAAAAGAGCCAGTATATCCGCATCAAAGGGAATGCAAAGAATGCTGCTATATGTTTAAAACTGGAAGAAGCAGCTTCACACACTCCAGCTCAACCTTGATCAGCATATTACTCAAGAAGAAAAATTACTATGTTCACTGGGTTGGGATGCACTAGTAGCTGACGAGGAAGCTGCCGTAACCCCCCTCACCATATGGGCAATCAGAACCAGGCCCAAAACATTGACAAAAATCATCGTAGATGGCTAGTAAATTTCGGGACCTTCGGCGCTAAGAAATCACATAAAAAGCATGTTTTCCGTGTGTTATGCTGAAGACAATTACACTGATTAAATTGCCCAAAACATCTACTTTAATGAGCTCTCTTCGCTTGGTGATTCAGAGAGAGCTTTCCTTGAAATTCCTTGAGATACCTCAGACTTGCTCTAAAATCCCCAAATAAGAAGAAAGCACCTGAATTTGATGGTCTAACCGTGGAATTTTAACAAACTTTTTGTGATATATTGCAGAGACCATTAACTGAAATAGCAAGCGTGTCCCTCCAACGAGGGTTTCTGCCCCGAACCACCACCACAAGTGTCGTCACCTCGATGAGTACCCGAAATCTTGGAAACTGGAGGGAAGTATCATTAGCAAACGTCGATTATAAGATTGTCGCGAAATCCCTTTCCAATTGACTCTCCCATCCAAAATTTCACAATCGTGTCAACAGAATAATCACACTGCATCCCAGGAGGATCTATTTTGGATATAATTGCACTTCTTTGCGATGTTAATCTGTAGAAAAACAGCCAAACCCTTGCCATAGTATACTTGGGTTTAAGCAAGGCTTTTGATCGCGTAAGGCACTATTTAATTTTTTAAATGGTGGAGAAAATGGGATTCTGTGAGATATTCATTGGTAAAGTGAAGACCCTATACAACAACGCAAGATGTCCAGGTCGCTTCCCCTGGTCTACAGAGATAATAATAATAATGTAGTCTTTATTGAGCGATATTAGGGCTATCAAGCCCTCGCTTACATATAACTCATTGTACGTAACACAAAAAACCATGTCCTGGATGGAGAAAAATCCACCCAGGTGGTACTCGAACCCGCGAAACTGGGTTGGCAGGCAAGACCTATACCCTGCCGCTGCCGGGACCGAGATAAGAAAAGGCTGTCCACTGACCGGACAACTTAATAAAATATCTAATGAGCCTCTCCTCTGACCAATTAATGGAGCAGAAAAAGGTGTGCTCTTCCCCATTATTGAAGAAAGATAGTTAGCATTTAGCGCAAAAGCGGAAGATATCGACTCATTCATAGAAAAGGACAGCGATTTCCAAAAAAATGCATCGTTATTTGAATCAATACGCCCGGGGCGGTTATAAATGAAAAGAAGTGTGAAGACTTGTGGAGCGGCAGCTGGAGAAGTAGAACGGACAAGCACTTACCCTTTCAATGGAATGCTATTGGTGTAAAATTTTTCGACTTGCGGGTAGGTAACAACCCAATTGAAGATTCGATTCACATCAAACAAGAGTTATAGGAAAAGTATCATAAAGGAGCCAGGAGTTTGGAGCTGGCAACCAGTAGCATCCCCTCTGTATTCAGAGACCGAGTACTTGTATATCAATTCATTGCATCCAGACTATGGCATATACTTCAGTACTACTCAATTCAAGATCTACTCATCCGACAACTGCAGAGCTGCCTGTTAGACTTTATCTGGTCCAAGGGAAAGTACTGGACCAGAAAAGAAATTCTTACGGCACCCATTGCAGATGGAGAACTAAGTCTAAGAGACATTGAAGACAAAATGTTCTCCTTCCAAATCATCCAGTTTAATTTAATATGTTATTGCTATTCTACCACCACGTGGTTTAACATATACGTTATGGCAGAAGTGTCGTTGGTGTGAGACAACAGATTTTTCAGTTTGACTGCCCAAACTACCGAAAATGAAGCTCTTCTTCCAGGGGTATTTAACTATGGCACCGCTAGCATACACCAATTAGTCTTAAGCCGCCTCAAAGTTATCGGAAGATTTTCTTAGCCTGGTGGCTTTTCGACTCATATCTCCGTATTTCAACGCTAATTAGCTGCAATACACCCTTAAATGAAAGCAAGTGGCAGGATAATAGAGTTCAGATAAATAAATGCCAAGAAATAAAGTTGATCATTAAAAAAATGATTCTAGGGATGTACCAATAGGATTATTTTCAAGATGGGAACTGCTTGCATGGAGCCATATTCCCCGAGCCTGAACTCGGAGCTTAGAAACCCCTCTATGTCAGGAAGTTATACGCCCTCTTCTTCACCATTTTGGATATACCATTCCAAGGACGTATTTCTGGGCGCGGGGAAGGTATTTTCAAAAGACAAATGAAACACTGTACCATTTTTCGCTCCAATGGATTTTAATTGGAGAAATTGTCATGTGAATGAGCAAAAGTTTAATGGTTTAATAATTCATTAATCAGGTGACAGAAATACATTGAATTTGCTTTGATTGATTTGAAGTAACAATAAATGACAAGAAAAATTAAGAGGAAAAATCGAAAACTCATTGCTAGTATCAAGGTTCTTCAGGGACATCATCGCATTATTGTCGCTGACGAAGAATTTCTTCGTGACGTGCCATCAGGTCGTAAAGACGATTTTCCTTTTCAAGCAATTCGCATTGTAGGTCCTCCACCTCTCTATAATGGACTTCACTCATTTTCCTCGATTCTTCACTTAATTCCTTAGATTTTTCCCTCGTCATGTTTATCGTCTTTATTCCTTCTTCAATAGCCCTCGACAAACATTTATTCCTATGTTGAAGCTTTTTCAGTTCCTCCTCCAGAACTTCACAACGCTTGGTATTAGTAACCAATGAGTCGGTTTGAGTAGCCTATTGATAAAGTAAAAATTTTGGAATTATGTTTATTTTTACCGCATTTACAAATTCATTGTATCTCGGAAAAATTTATAAATATTTGGATATAACCCTGTGAAAAGTTCTTTGGTGAAATCATAGCCTCGTTAAAATGAGCTGTATCGCACCCAAATAATCAATCATCGAAAAAACTTAACTTAAATGTAACTGTATCCAAATGAAAAGTTGCAAAGTTTCACAGATAAATACTGCAAACACAAAAACAGCCCCCTAGCAAGCTACCAAATTAATTTTCCGAATGTTACTCTTTCTTTAAATAGTGTATCTGTCCTTAATCTAATTACTTTGTTCAACCACTGCAATGGAATTATTTTGAACGTGATTCTAGCATTCGTATTTCCTAGAAAAATTTCTTACGCAAAAATGTATCAGTGTCACACAATTTCGCTGAAGGCATTCTTTTTTAAGCACTAAAAATCATATTCATTTAAATGGACTTGATCGTCGCACTGCACTGCATCACAATATGGAAAGTTAATGTCTCGTGGCAGAGTTTGAAACGAGGGTAATCTCTTCCCGGTAGAGTATTTATAATTTCGAGAAAATTTGGTGCATTACGAGCAATAACTTACCTTATCACTATGAATGCAGCTTGCTTGTGGATTCACGCTGAGGCCCGAGGAGGATTTCATTGCAGCTGTCCTCTTGTGGTCACACACGATTCGTTGCTGGACGGGAGCGTTGCCATCGAAGGAAGCGGAGACCCTGGCCTCCATTCGCCGCAGGAATGCCTCCCTTTTCTTTAGCTTTCCCCTCTTGTGAATAGTCACATCGAAAAGTCTTTCAAGTAACTCGTTTCTTACATCATGTGGATGCATATCGCAGACATATTTGTTTGCGGGATCCCTTATCATGTCATCCCACATCCGCTCAAGAATCCTCTCCACCCGCGGAATCATTTCGCCCCTCAATGCTCGCTCGATTTGAGACAAGAGACTCTCGTATGCTCTGTCGAGCTTTTCGCATGCCTCGGGAGGCTCCCTTCCCGCAAGCGTTTGCGATTGCGATGCCCTCGCCTGAGTTGCTCTCGGACGGCCTCCAAAATCGTTTTCCCTGTTCTCCATTGGCCGTAAAAATTCCTCTCTTCGTGTTAGTCGTGCCCTTTTGAGAACGAACTGTTCAAACAGTCTAGTTAATAATTCGTTTCTTGCATCATGGGGTGCTATGTGGTATAGATAGTCGTCTTCTGTTTCCATGCTTATATCTTCCCACATTTGTTGTAGAGTTGTTTCAATTTGTGGAATCGTTTCGCCTCTCATAGCCCGCTCCAGTTGCGACAAGATAGTGTCATATATTCTGCCCATCGTCTTCCAATCCTTTGAAGTTTTCCTCCCCGTAATCATATGGGAAGCGCTCGTCTGAGTAGAGCCTGTACAGAAGCCCCCGTTATCCCCTTCCGGGCCCGGTCTATCAAAGTGGTTGTCCATGGGCATCTCGTTTGGATCGGGCTTGATGCAAGTATTTCCACAACTGAAACCATCGTAAGATCCTTCTCTGATCTTCTCGGTTGACGTGGAGTCATCGTCTCTGGAGTGTTGGGGGCAGGCGTTCTTGGGCAGGTAATTCCTTTCGTCCTTGGACTCATTCGTCACTGCAGGCCCCTTTACAGCCTCCGTTGCCTTCCCATCTTCTTCTCCATCAATGACATTCTGCACACGATCCGGCATTGGAGATCGTTCTTCTATCTCTCGGGGTTCTTGAGCCAAGTTGTAACTTTTCCCACAACTTGTCGTGACAGGCTTCATTACCTTTATATATGACAAATTATCGTTCCCAATGGCATCCCTTTCCATTCCCTGAATGTTAAGGTGTTCTTCTTTGCCTTGGAGGTCTTGTGCAGGAGTCTCCTCATGGAGGTCTTGAGAATTTTCGTTTCCAGTGATATCCACGTCACATCCCAGAATGGATTCCTCTCTCTCAGCCTCTTCTGTCCCAGCTTCCTCGTCTTCTTCGTCGGTGATCTCCAGGGCCAGACGCGGAATGAGAAGAGGTTGCTCTTCCTCTCCGGTGCCTTCAGCAGGAGTTTCCTCGGGAACTATTACCGTTGGATGCGGTGGAAGTGGATCTTCCGGCTTGGGTGGGTCGCACTCAACGTAAATACCCCTCAATTGCCTGAAGGTCATGTCTAATAGCAGGGAAGACAGATGCAAGTTACGCAACTTTTTATCCTCCAGGGTTTCGGGTTTCATACCGATGAGGTATCTTATCCATTTGCCAATTTGCTTTTTTGAAGTCTCCGGCACAAACGTCAAGCACCACTCAGTATGACTAAGGTAGTGTAGGAAATCTTGGTGCAGCTTCTCCTCCAGGTAGCAACTCTGCTCATCCGTCACGGCCAGCTTGAATTCCTTTATATGAGCCGAATTTTCGTTTCCAATCATATCTGTGTCCATTCCTTGGATTGGAAGGCGTTCGTGTTTGTCTGCGTGGTCTTGAGCTGGAGCTTCCTCGGGCACGATGGCCGCCGGGTAGGGAGGCAATGGTTCTTCCGAATATGGTGGATCGCAGTCAGCGTAAATTCCCCTCACTTTCCCAAAAGTCATGTCTAACAGTAGGGAAGACAAATGCATGTTTCGCAACTTCTTATTTTCCACGGTTGCCGGTTTCATGCCCAGGAGATATTTGATCCACTTGCCTGTTTGATCGTGCAAGTGTTTGGGCAGCATGGTCAAACACCACGAGGTGTGTCTTAAGTAGTGACAGAAATCATCGTGTAGCTTCTCCTCCATGTTGCCACTCGACTCACAGCCACTCGCGGCTGGAGTATTTTTTTTGTCCCTCGACACAAAGTCACGTTCTTAATGGTGGTCACGATAAATATTAGAATACTCAGCAGAAGGTTTTAAACTCCGTTTAAGGGCACTTAGTTTATACTAAGATACCTAGTTCTATACCTTTTCCGCCAATCTCAAGTACAATCACCGTTAAAGTAAGCTACTCTCTTCCGTTAAGGACCACCGCTTTTACTTTTCGTTGCCAAGGTGACGGGAAATCCCATTTTTCATTTCGTGGCATTGTTGTACATACCTCTTTGGGGTTGATATCGCATGTTTCGAGCCGTGCAGTGCTATTGTCGGAGAAGACCTTTCGCATAATTAATTAAATTTCAGTATTGCATGGCAACTAAAGTAAAAAATGAGAACTACGAACATGGCAGGTTTTTATAAATAACTGCTGAGGATTGAGGGAGTTGACTTCGAATAGTGTAACTTTGATCAGCCCCAAAGTTAAGGGAATAATGAGTGATATGCTTGCTCGTCATTCCTGATGCTATCATGCTGCATTGCAGAGCAATACATTCTCGCTAACGTTTCCTAAACTGACAATGCTTGAATGAAATGGCGGATGTCGTGGTGGCTCTCTGTCAATATCCATTATTTCTCAGACTTAAATGCCTCCAGTAGTACTCTTCATTGTCTTGGATTATTTTTTGATAGAATATGGCATGTAAGGCATCTATTATTTTATTAGTGTTAGTATTGTGTTAGTAGAAGTTATATTACATTATACATATGGAATACATGAAATTTCTAAAGTAGATAACTGGCCTTCTTATGCAGTCGTACATATTTTCCTTCATATTTATAATTGTTTTTTGTCAGGATTAAAAATTTCATGGCGTATTTAGTTTTTCAAGAGTATTGTTTTGATTTTGCACCCCTTGTGCATGAATATATTACCAGCAGTTCAACGTTTAATATGTATCATCATTGCGTGCAAAATTTTCGACCCACAAAATTCCTACTTCCGATATATTCATACACGTATATGGAATACATGAAATGTCTTAAAGCACGTATATGTCCTTCTAATATTTATAATTGTTTTTTGTCGGGGTTAAAGATTTTATAGCGTGTTTAGTTTTTCAAGAGCATCGTTTTCATTTTGCGCGCATTGGGCATGAATATACTACCAGTAGTTCAACGTAATATACCATTATTGTGTGCAAAATTTTCGACTCACAAAATACTTTTTTCGATATATTTAATGAACTCTCCCAATCATTAATTTTCTGTTTCCCTTATTCAGTTAGATCACACATAAAATAAGCAATGATTTAAATATTTATTACTCTACCTTTATATTGTGTGATTCATTCTAAAATCTAGATATTATTAATTATGTATAGTATATACCTTGTGTTGTGTATATGCAATGCATTTCAGATTAGTTAGAACACATTTTTAGGTAATATTTCCAAGGTGAACAAACATAAGTAGCAACATACAGCAATCTAAACAAAATAACCTAAATCTAGTATTATTCAGTTGTGAACTATCTAGATGTACTTTAATATTTACTTACGAAGTGTAACAAGTTGAAATGCAATTAATAACGATTCAATATTCAGAAGAGAAATAGACAACACGCAGCTTTTGCTGAAATCAACATAGCACTGTTACTGGTTACTGCTAATAAGGCTCTCCATAGAAGGGGAGCATTCTCAGTGATCACGTGACCGCCGCCATTTTGTGCCTGAGACAATAGACAGACAATAGAATAGAGATTTACAAAGTATGACAACGACACTGACAGCTGGCAAAAAATGCCCGCCTGTCAGTTTGATGAGAATACCTAGGTAATACTATAGGTTCTCTACTGCTACTGCTTTCTAGTGTTGTTCTATGGAAATATTTTCTCAGTAAACACTCGAACGAGCTGCTATCTATTGGGAACTGATATAACTAAGTAAAACTTCTTGTCTATTTACAGTACATTGTAATAGCCCAGTAATTTTCTAACAGGAACCTGTAAATGGCAAACTTTTGGAAGCGATTACTAAAAAAATGCTTATTTCTTAAAAACGTTCAAATCATAGGAACCCCTAAACATCATCCTATTGATCCCAATTTTGGCATGGTATTTCAGTTTACCTAGTGGAACAAGCGCAGCAATATGGAGATGACCATTTTTAACTATTATTTTTTTTCTTGCGATTTTGGACCACCCTAATGTGTATAAGTGAAGCACTTTCAGTCGCTCGTTGTGAGGAAAAAATGTTTCACAAAGAAAAATATTGACCATGCTTTATGAAAACAGTTGAGCAATTGAAAAAAAAAAACAAAAATATAGTAAGTACCTGTGTAGAGAAAAAAATTCAATGGCAATCATGAACACTCTCATAAAAATTTTTTATACACTTGCACTTTACTCATGCCCGCCTCCCTGGGCTCAGTTATAGAGCTAGCATGTAGCAGACATGTATAACATGCATTGGGTTGCACGGGTAACTACAGCTCATTGAATTAACTATTAAAAACTATGTAATTAACAATAATTGTTTATATTTGTCATATGTTTTGCTAACTTACTGCTCTACGCACAATTAACGCTAGGGATATACTGTGGGATTTGGATAATGCTTAGCTTATTTTCATTTATTTAATTGTAAGTCATAAGATTTTGCCTTAACAACTACTAAAAGATGTCCCTTAATAAATAAAACAAAAATATTTATTTATTAAAAGATATTTTTTCAACTCGAGGAATCTTGCATGTATCTTTATTTTAACAATTTTTCCTTACTTTAGTATGTTGCCATTAAAGGACTCTCTAACACCGAAGAAGATAGCTCGTAGGCTTCCGCGGATGCAGTGTTGACTGTTCCTTATTTTTTCGGGATTCATTCCGCGATGTATGTTTTTTTAAACAACAATATTTCGCTGGTCCTCCTGCCAGCTTCATCAGGTTAACTGAACTGCTTTATTTGTCTCGCTCGTCTTTATAGGTATATAAGTCTGGACTCCCATTGTTGCCGGAATATGAATTTGAAAAAATTCGTTTTAGATTGTTACTCAACTTGTAACCGTCTTCTCGGTTGACGTTCTCCGGTCTCTTCGCAATTTCCACAGCCTCCCTTATTAACCTTGGGTAATAGCGTATTTCCCTAGATATTAATCTTGTCTCCTCAAAGTTGAAATTATGAGTGGGCCCGCTGAGATGGTGTTCGGCTATTGCATAAATGCGGTAATTATTATTTTTAATTGCCCGTTGATGTTCTTGGAGGCGTATTTTTAGGGCTCTGCATGTCTGGCCTACATATGATTGTCCACAATTACACAAAACTTCATATATTCCTCCGTAGAGGTTCCGTGGAAGCGGGTCTTTGGCTTTCAGTAGTACGTCAATGGGAGTCCAGACTCATATATATATAAAGACGAGCGAGACAAATAAAACAGTTCAGTTAACCTGATGAAGCTGGCAGGAGGACCAGCGAAATATTGTTGTTTAAAAAAACATACATCGCGGAATGAATCCCGAAAAAATAAGGAACAGTCAACACCGAAGAAGATATTTTAAACTGTCTCGTAGTTCAGACATAAATGTATTTTGTCATATTCTCAAATCTTGGTTTGTAATCCCGAAGGCTCAGGTGTTCCTACAGTCGATGAGCTCCATTTGTGTAAACGACACAGAAAAAGAGAGCGATGGTGCCACTTACGTCTGATCTCAGTAGCAGAAAAAAAAGTATCCGGACTATTCGAAATGAGAACAACCCCAGTAATAAAGAGAAATTTGGAAAGCAGAAGATACTCTTGCAAAAAATTCATAAAATTGTAAATCTCACTGAAAGCTTGACAGGAAAATGCGGAAAGGCTTCCTTCATACCATTCCGTCTTGATTCCCACAGGAGACAGAAATCTCCAAAATACTTCCTTTTTTTTCGTGTTCTTGAAGCAAATTGAGAAATAGCTGGCGTTCACCTAAGTGTAATTGTAAACGAAAACCAAATATTCGAACAGAGATGGCTAATTTTATAAAACTTTGAAGAGATAGTCCATAATTTTGAGGAGTTCCATTTTAAAACTTTGCAGTATTGATACAAAAAATACTTCGTTCTGGCTTCGCAAACCCTCATGGTAACCTGTGAAATAAAACCTTAAGTTAGTACCGATAGGAGCAAAGCTGTCTTTACTGAATCTAGGGGAGGACATGCAGCTGAAAGTGTCATTAAAAAGCTATATCAGCATTGCAGGGTAATTATCCGAAGGCAATCCACCATTGCGTAACGATGTTGTGTGTAACGATTCTCCTGGACCAAACGATGCTCTTGCTGAGTTTTTAGTCTCCTTCACTTTATCTGCTTTTTTTCTCTCAGTAATTTTGCCCCGTTTCTTTGGGAAGACGTTTTTTTTTCCTTTCCTTAGTTCAATAGACTATTTATTCGCACCGAATAATATCAAACTCGCTATACGTTAAATAGTTTGAGGCTCAACTATGTGGAAGTTGAATTAAATAAATGAAAAAATAACTTTTCTCCTTCCACAGATATATTTTCATGGTACAACATGTTTTGACACAGCGGTGCCATCATCAGGTACCTGACGACAACACCGCTGTGGAAGGAAACAAAGTTACTTTTTCATTTGTGATCAAACTCGTTAGTCATCGGAATTTAGGCAACGATGGGCTTGAGTGAGGCCAGGGGGATTACTACCTCCCACAAGACCTTGCTTCCTCCACCCGAAATGTATCTGACTGTACTCCAATCGAAATGCAAAACACATTAGACTCCATCGAAAACATGTGTTAAGGTACTCCGAGCGAGATAGTTCCCTAGTTATAATGGAGACCATTTTCGAATCATAGGACATAATTTCACCAGCAGTAGGACACATCAATTAAATATTGCATTATTAATGGTGCAATAATATAGTTTTATATGACAGAGATTGTAATCAATTAAATGAAAATATCTCAATAAGTCTTTAACTTGACTCATTTTTTTCGTGCGCAGCGTTTGAAACTCCTTCAAAACGGAAGGTTTTTTGGCACACCCAAGAACCTACTGCGGTGACAATATAATTAAATTTCAAATATAGTTAAGAAAATATACAAACTACAAGCTGATAGTTATTTTACGACATCTAAGTATTAGAAAGGTCTCTCTAGAGTGCATACACGTACCATTTTCCATGTATAGGGCTGGTTTTTTTGACAAACATCTCCGAAAGTAATGTGGTAAGGGGTTAAATTTTTGGTGTCATTAGAAGGGTGAGATATTTTTCTTTAAAATGAGACTAAATTCATTGATTTATAAGTAAAATGATTTTTCGCTCAAATTACCCTAAAAGACAGGGTAAATTCTCGGAGCGTCAAGTATAATGAAGATAGAACACAGTCATTTTGGGAAACTAGTGTATTCAACAGAATATAGCGAAAGCGTCTGATCACACATTCTCCGTGTCAATGCAGGCCAACGTCTGCTGTGGCCCGGGAGGGATTTCTTGGCAAGGCAAACTGTATAGCCCTGGCCTTTCAGCTGCTCGACGATGTAGTCAGCTGCTGTCGTGTGCGTCAGTCCGTCGTCCTCTTATAAAGGGCCCTTCGCCCTAGCGCCTCCTCTTCATTGGAGGTTGGTTGTCTTTGCGGTCCGTGGCGGCTCTGGGATGTTACAACTTCTCCAAAGAAGAGGTATGTTGTTGTCCAAAGCTTGGACTTCTGTTTGGCTGTTCCTCCGCAGGCTGTCAAAGAATTTCCTTTCCAGCTGAACCAGATTGTCTTCAATGGGTTCTGCTCCTGTGAGGGCGTAAGTAATTTTCTCGGCGTATCTCCATCCGAGGGCCAGGATTCTTCTGGGCTCTAATTTCTCGGCCATTGCTTAGGGTCTAAGTGATGTTTTCGATGCTCTTCCACACCAAGCAGGGGATGGATGTGTCAAAATGGGCCGAATGTCCATCTTATAAATCTGCAGATTTGTCTCTATTCTGAAGTACTTGGATAGAAGTAGGGGTGTGAGGATCAGGATTGCTCCGTTCGCCTTTTAAGCTGTTTCCTTTGCGTGGTGGCTAAAGTTAAGATGACGGTCCAGCGTCACTCCCAGATACCGGAATGTCTGCTGTGGCGATATCGCAAGTACATTATCAGGCATCAAATAGTTCTTCACAATTAGACGTCCAATGGGGACAAACATTTCAGTAAATGATCGGATAGGTATCCTTCCGCTCGTTGTTACACATGGAACTCCATTTAACTTGAAGAGCTCCTTCTAATACATGAAGCCATCGTCACCATTCATCCTTACAAGAGTGACAAGCACTTTGCAATTGACACACTGATATCAAAAACCGACCCCACACCACGTTCAACACACTGATGCGCCATCTACGTGAACAGAGATTACGTACACCTTGAAAACTTTCGGCATAACGTCTGATCGGCCTATTACGACCAAATGTCCATTTAACCCAAATCCACTTGGGGTGCAATACATAGTCGAAACTTTAGACTAATGTATACTTTAGATGGGCTGAAGTGACGGTGCGTTTGACTCCTTGAAAACGGAACGTTTTTTGTGATACCCAAGAACCTACTGCGGTGACAATATGATTAATTTTCAAAAATAGTTGAGAAAACATACAAACTACTCACTTGTTTTTTTACGACAACTAAACGTTAGAAATTCCTCATTTTGTAAATTATGTCTCTCTGAAGTGCATACACGGTACCATTTCCCATGTAAAAGGGCTGGTATTTTTTGGCAAATACCTCAAAAAGTAATGTGGTGAGGGGTTGAATTTTTGGTTTCATTAGAAGGGTGAGAGATTTTATTTAAAATGAGACCAAATTCATCGATTTCTAGGTAAAATGATATTAAGCTCATACTATCTTAATCTCTTCTAGCCCAACTAACTCTTTGCCCGCTTCCTGCCATGTCTTATTCCTCGCCCTCACCTATGATAATACCTGACGCCTCAACGGCTGACGCACTATAATGGGACTCAACAGCAGCAAGATCAACTTGTAAGGATTTAATGATACCATCGCTGTCTACGATCAACTCTCAGGTTGAAGCCGATATCTTCTTCATAGACGATAGAGACAACTAGGTTGCAATTACTCAAGCAGTAAAAAGGCTTCAATACGACAATGATAACCAAGCAGCCAATCCGAATCCGTAAAAGAAAGCCGAAAGGGATAATGCCAGCAACAAGTCTAACTCAGCTTACCGGCTAGACCTCAGAGATAGGCAGAAAATTGAGACTACCATCCAGGAGGAAATACCCAAGAACCACATCGCAGTTGGTTCACTCATAAACCCACCACCAGAAACAGAATTGGAGCGCAGCTATGCAAGTTATTATTTTGCGAACATACATGATAAATTCGGAATAAATATGTGACACTCTCAGTAGTGTAAAGAAATATGTTGCTGAAAAAAACTCCCGAATCACAAGGTTATGTGCACGGATTCAAAAACATTAAAAATGATCCAATATCAGATGAAAGGTGAGAGAGCGTATTTTATCATCAATCCCAATTTAAATTTTCTCAGAATTTGATTTCCATCTGAATCTGTATGGCAAAATCCAATTCCTTTGTGTGTGAAATTTTCTCGGGATTCTTGAGAATCCCGAGAAAATTTCACGCACATTTCCTTTGTTTCCCTTAAGGGGGAACATGCATAAAATGAGTGAGGAAACATAAATGGTGGTTGAACTAAAATATCAGGACATAACCATGGCATCAGACCTATCGTAGGGAAAATATTCACTGAACATAATTCGACTAGCATGAAATAAATTTGTATTCAAGTTTCGGAGCGTCCTTGAAAATATAGACGTCCTTCACTGTAGTGAGGCAGAGGGCATGAGAGAAGGTAGGTCGGGTTTTCCTCCAGGTTAGGTAGTTGTCGGTCGACGTTTCGATGGCTTCTCAGGGCAAGGCAACGATGGCGGAGGTAGCCATCGAAACGTCGGACAACAACTACCTAACCTGGTGGAAAAACCATGAAGACTTCATTAATATTTTTATTAAATTATTAAGAAATTCAGTCATATAAATGTATTTCATTGCACCATATCCATTCTTCCCACAACTGCTGAAATTAATAAACGTATACATTGTATATGGTCTCCATTGTGACTAGGGAACTATCTCGTTCAAACTACTTACCTAAAACTTTTTGAACAAGATCGACCATGGGCTGAAGATGATGAATATTCAGGGCTGCCATCAGCCAACGTTGCACCTGATAATGTCGCCGACGTCTTTCCTCCGGTCATACATGATCGCAGTCCAGCCGTCTGCGACGTCTTTAACACAGTAGGACTCGTGAATTCAGTTCCTCATGCACCTTACGAGATTTAGAAGAATATACCACCTACTTAACATATGATAATACTTTATTTTGTTCCGTCAGATGAAAAGTCAAGTCAAAAGGCAGAAGATTTGAGACATTAGGGTTGTGCACGACATTTTTTATTTGTGCAGTCGAAAGTTTAGGCTAAAAAAGAAATATAGCATAAAATATCACCAATATTTTATGCTTTATGCTGGAAAAGATACTTCTGGTCATCATGTCATAATATTCTATGTATTCGCGAATTTAAAATAGGCTTTTTTGGAGTCACTAGATTATTACCCTCGGAATTTATGAAGCAACTTATTGAAAAATATCTCATAACGACTATTAAATGCACTTATTTAATCTAAGGAGTTCTTTTCCTTGGTTATGCTAAAGACTTTAATAAAAGATGACACGGTGCAAGCCGGTAAACGAGCAGTTTTGGAATGTGTAGAAAGGGGAAATGCCAGTTACCATCAGAGTCCAAGATGCCATACTGTCTTGTGACGTCACAGTAATTTTTCAGCATGCGCCTGTTTAAGTGGCGCTTCCGTTTTATTCATAATTCTGAGTAGTTTTTCCAGCCTAGACAACTATTTTCGCATTTAAATTTGGTTATATGATGTATTGTCAGTCCAAACTTCAATTTAAGACTGTTGCTTCGAGCATTTTAAGAAGTGGTGCACAGCCCTATCGAGGAAATTGGAGCAGCATCGTAGGTTCAACTAAACGCACTCATGAAAAAAAGTCTTCCATATGGAATTTAATCACTGGAAAGAGTGCTGCGTGCGTTACATACATTCTAAGGGGAGTACTCAGAAGGCGATGGTGGTTACTTAGGTTCGGATTAAAGATAGGAATTATATCTATTGATCAATTTCAGGAACTTTTTTGTAGCACCTTCTAACATGAATATTGCCTGTTCAAGGCGCTCTACCACTTGTTATTTTTGGCAGGTTATTTCTTAGCTCCGAAGTCACAAAGTCATCGATCAAGTGTAAACATGTCAAATAATACTAACTATGGTGAATGTAAATCTGACCTTAACTGTTTCCTAGTACGGCTGAACTGCGATTATGTATGACCGGAGGAAAGACGTCGGCGACATTATCAGGTGCAACGTTGGCTGATGGCAGCCCTGAATATTCATCATCTTCAGCCCATGGTCGATCTTGTTCAAAAAGTTTTAGGTAAGTAGTTTGAACGAGATAGTTCCCTAAACACAATGGAGACCATATACAATGTATAAGTTTATTAATTTCAGCAACTGTGGGAAGCATGGATATGGTGCAATGAAATACATTTATATGACTGAATTTCTTAATAATTTAATAAAAATATTAATGAAGTCTTCATGGTTTTTCCACCAGGTTAGGTAGTTGTTGACCGACGTTTCGATGGCTACCTCCGCCATCGTTGCCTTGCCCTGATGAGCCATCGAAACGTCGACCGACAACTACCTAACCTGGTGGAAAACCCGAGAAGACTTCATTAGTATTATACGCCAGGAAAGAACCCAATCATAAATAAAAATTGCATTATAAATCTTTCACTTGACTCATTTTTTTCACGCTCATCTATTAAAGTTTCTCCATATCGGAAGCTTTTTTTGTGATACTGAAAAAATTACTTAATTTTTGTATCTTAGGAAGGATGAGATATATTATTCAATGACCCCAGTATTATCTAATTTCTAGGTGAAAAAGTATTTCGCTCAAACTACCTCCAAGTCGTTGACTTGAATTTATCCTTTTATATTTTCTCCTCACACATTCCTTGATCTTTGAGGTGTTACTGCTACGGTTTTTTCTGCGTTGAAGACAAAATTGACCATGTGGAAGGATGAGGATGTTTTCACAAACAATAAACACGCTAATCAAGAATATAATAGTATGACTTACTAGAACAAAAAAGTATGCATTAAGTGTCGTTCTGTCGTATGAGCACTCGTTTCCACGCAGCGTATTAATTTAATTAACTGTAGGGCTGCAGGGTAGCAACTCGTATATTCAACAGTATAACGCATTGATTAATACAGTAATTAAGGAGCGACCCGTGTCACAGAATTTTTTACATTCTATTATACATAGCTTTGCTATAGGATTGGCTTAGAATCAGCCGTTGGCAGAAGCCAGAACTAAAATGTCGGTTTCGGCTGAGGAATACATCCCATGAATCCCTTATTACTTGTATTTTTCTACCTCGCCCAAACTTGAGTCCAGCTTCTGAATATCAAGCGGCTCCATTCAAGTTCTTCTAATGTATCCTCAAACAATAAAGAAATAGGAATCAATACTCGCATTGTAAGCAGCAGAAATTATTTAGTAAAGGTAGTTTGAGCGAAATATCATTTCACCTAGAAATAAATGGATTTGGTCTCCTTTAAAAGAAAATATCTCACCCTTCCGAAGATATCACAATATCAACCTTTCGGAACTACTCTCCAAGATATTTGACAAAAATACCAGTCATTTTGCATAGGAAATGGTAAACGTATGCACTCAAGAGAGATATTATGTAAAAACTGCGGAATTTCTAACGCCTAGATCTCATAAAAAAACTAAGTTTGCATTAAATTTTTTCTCAACTATTTTTGAAAATAAATCATACTATCACCGCCGTATTTTTTCTGGATCACAATAAACCTTCCGTTGTGAAGGAGTTTTGAACGTACTGCGCGATAAAAAATGAGTCAAGTTAAAGACTTCAGTGGTTATTTTTATTTATTTTCTTAGAATTTCAGTCATATTAAAGCATATTATTGCGCCATTAACAGTTCAATATTTTATCTGTGTTTCCTACAGCTGTAGAAATTTAAGGGTATAAATCGAAAATGGTCTTTATCATGAATTAAGGTTTTATCTCGCTCAAACTTCCTGAAGAACCTACATTGTCCTTTTCTAACGGCGGTTACTTTCACTTCGGAGATGGAATTTCGCTTGTTTTATTCACAAACTAATCATTTTATCTTTGGAGCCATCTCATAATAAATTACATTTAACATTAATCCGAGTCGATTTGGAATGGAGGTGCCTCACCACTTTTTTTTTAAGCTAATGCAACTCCGACAGTGAGATTTTGCATTTTTATCAAAGCAAAATACAACACACTCGAACATTTTGTGATTTTCGGCTGCTTCTTCTCTTTTCTCGATAATGAATTCTCCAAAAATATTCCAAAACTCAATTTGACTCAAAGCGGAAATACGAATGAGAATTTCAAAGCGGCGAGCCCACGCGCTGGAAAATTATCAAGTTGAAAATGAGTTTATTGAAGCAAATTATTTTCTCTGACAACCTTTCTCCTCATGAGACTTGTAAATGACACATAGCACGGGAAAGCTTCTGAATGGTCCTAGAATTGCGGGCAAGTTAAGGAAAATGACGTGATGATCACAGCTCATTAGGCAACAAATCCCCCTTTGTCTACAAAAAGATCTACGCTTTCATCATAGATTTTTCAAGAACATTTGGGAAATTTCCAAACATTGCATGTAACAAATGATGTGGTACGCAGTCACTCGCACGGGTGCATATACACCAGGGTTGAAATTTGCTATGAAAAAATCATTTGACTTGACCGGGATTGGCTTGAAGGAAGATGGCTTGGTGGTTTAACTGGCTAACACACCTGACCGGCAATTGGGAGAACCGGGTTCGAATCCCGGTCAAGTCAAGTGATTTTTTCATAGCGAATTTCAACCCTGGTGAACATTTGGGAAATTAAATCAATCTACTTGATTATTTACGGAAACTGCCTTTTGATAGTTTAGACATAGTTTTAGTTTGGTAGTTGGTTTATTGTAAAACTGCAATAGGAATTTTACACTTCCGGTGTCAAAGAGAGGAAATCAATGTACATAAAAATCGTTAACAAACAAACTAGATAGCAGGAAAATAAATCACGTAATCAGTGATTGAAATATATTAAACATAACTGGTTTTATGCCTTCATATGGCGCAGGTCCTCTCTTGAAACACATTAAAATTTATAGAAAATTCATTGAATACTTCACAAGGCAAATTGCTCCATTCACAAATAGTCCCCGCCATTAAGGAGTTTCTCGCTCGGTTAGAGACAGATAAGATTGCTCTCGTATTGTACTGATAGTCATGACAACCTTAATTATTCGGCTTCTCTAACGCGACACTAGTACACTTCAACATAACAATACACTTTGTAAAAGGCAGTCAACTTTTCCCTCGTTCTGAGGATACTAAGATTCTCCGATCCTAAGTCACACAACATCAAACTCACGCTTTTACACATGCTATGCTTTTTTTGGTGGTATCAGTGAATTCCTGCTTAGAATAATCCCCTGGATTGATTTATAGAGAACACCATAGGATTATGCTCCGGCTCAACTCTCTGAGTCAACATAAATGGTATTACTGCTAACACCACTTCTCGTAGAATACTTAAAACATAATAAAATTGTTTTTCGGATAGAGTCAATATTCTTTATACATGATGATCTTAGCCGGGATATAGATGAGAGCTTCCATGTTATCAAAACGGCTCTTTTCCATGAAAAAAAACTTCACTGTCAATTCACAGTTAAATATGTAAATAACCCTAAACGTTACAGTGGAAAAGTGGCTTGTCACCAAATGAACATGGTATCCTTTGTATTGAGTTTTTATATGTAACCGTTAAATGCATATAGGGTATCCCTTATATGCATCGGTATATCAAGGAACTCTTCATCCACGCTTCTAAGCTATTAACTGATGATATAACAGCGAGCACCATCTATTTCTCGGCTCTTTTCACTGCATTGTGATGTGATCTTAGTGAAAACTTAATCGCTTGACTAAGAAAAGTTCATCATACTTAATATACGTTTTGTTTTCATGCATGATTGGAAAAAGCTACCGTTATCACGTAAAAGAACATCTGGGAAGTTTATGGCTGTGTTTTATTATAATGATGTGGATATTAAGCTTCTATGTTATAATTAAGAGTTCGATTTCTCAAAGGGTATCAGTCTGGGGTAGGTAGTTTTTGAAAGAAATTAGGTTTTGTTTAGCGTATAATAGGAAGGTCCGCGGATGATAAAATAAAAGAGAGATGTTACTTCGCTGTGGTTAGACCACACCTCAAATACACCGCGAGCATTTGGGCCCCTGGTTGTAAAAATGTAACCCAAAAAATTAATCAAGTACAAAGAAAAGCTGCACGCTTCGTTAAAAGCAGCGACGAGCAAACATATAGTGTTTCGCAGCTTTTAGAGGGATTTAGGTGGGAGCCCCTAGAGATTCGGAGGCTACATGCTGGGCTTAGCTTGCTTGAAAAATTTAGAGCTGGTGCGTTCCAGAGTGACATTGAGAATTTTATCATGACGCCTCACTATATATCTAGGTCTAACAGAAGTGATGAAATAAGAGAGATACTTTGCCAAACAGAGAGGTACAAAAACTCGTTATGTCCGTGCACAATAAGTGACCACAATAAAAATTGAGTTCCACTAAATACACTACCATTGTACATGTCACCACTTCACCTCCCAAAACCTTATCCCTAACATGTTTAAACGGCTGATGCCCTACCACTCGAACATGAGGCGGCTCGCAGGGTAGTATGTAGATGTGGATGTAGTTATGACCTGACGATTCAAAATTCTAATACAGTTTTCATACCCCTACATCATTCAATTTGATACTATCATATGGGCTCTTGAATTTTTACTGCGGTTGCAACAATGTAGATGGATTTTCTACACAGCTATTCCTTACCGAAAGATAATATCTGTCCTCTTCATTAAAGGTGAAGTAAACTTCATTAAAGGTCAGTAGGATGCTATGCGAACTCATTAATATTACATATTGTGACTTTCAACCTGGGCTGCAATGTGAATTGAGGACTAAGTAATCTAGATCGTAACGACCCCCGCTCATCTACGCTTCGAATTCAGATAGTTTGGTTGCGTGAACTGGCCAAAACACTTGACTTGGTAATTGGAAGATCCGCGTTTGATTTCCGATCAAATTAAATGATGTTTTAATGGTAAAATTCATCACCTTAAGGTGGTTAGAGCAAGATAGAACCCTAATCATAATCGATACCATATTCGAATATTACGATTTAACTTCTGCAGCGGTAGGAAGCAAGAATACATACATACATACCAATCACGGCGTTCCCTTCCGGGGTAGGCACAGTCACAAAGCTTCACTCTAAATACATATTGTTACACCTAACTCTGCTTCAATAATATTCTCCTTACTGACCTATCCTTGCAAACCTCTTTTGCCTCATTTACCCCCATACACTGCCTCATACACGCCCTCCTGTTTTTAAGACTCCTAATATTCCTCCCCCTAAGAAATTCCGCAACCACATTCAACCACAACTTTCTCGGCCTAACTCTACCTCCCGCACCATTCATTTCACTCTTACATATCTGTTTCGTTATTCAACTCTCATTCATTCTCTCAACATGGCCAAACTAACGGAGCACACTCCTTTCATATATGTCTATTACTGGAGCATCTAACCGACATTAATATATTACCCACTCATTCCTGACCCTATCAATCCTACTTTTGCCGCAAACACTCCTCAGACAACTCATATCCACGGCGTCTACTCTTGTGTCTATCCTGACATACCCTTGTTTCAATACCGCACAGCTAAGTGGGGAGAGGTAAAATTTTGTGAGAATAAAGTACACAATTATTAATTACGCAATTATATTCTTTAATACGACAATAATTCTAAGTTTTAAATAGAAATTATCACCTAAGTCTTTAACTTGACTTATTTTTTTCGCGCCCTACACATAAAACTCCGTCACAACGGAAGGTTACTTGTAATCCAGAAAAAAATACGTCGGTGAAAGTATGATTTATTTTCAAAATTGTTGAGAAAAAATTTAATACACACTGTTAGTGTTTTTTCGAGACCTAGGCGTTAGAAATTTTTTAAATTATGTCTCTTTGGAGTGCATACACGTACCATTTCCCATATAAAAGGGCTGGTGTTGCATATCAACTATCTCGGAAAATAGTTTGATATCTTCGGAAGGGTGAGGTATTTTTCTTTTAAAGGAGACCAAATTCATTTATTTCTAGGTGAGATGATATTTCGCTCAAACTACCTTTACTAAAAAATTTCTGCTGCTTACAATGCGAGTATTGATTCCTATTTCTTTATTGTTTGAGGATACATTAGAAGAACTTGAATGGAGCCGCTTGATATTCAGAAGCTGGACTCAAGTTTGGGCGAGGTAGAAAAATACAAGTAATAAGGGATTCATGGGATGTATTCCTCAGCCGAAAACGACATCTTAGTTCTGGCTTCTGCCAACGGCCGATACTAAGCCAATCCTGTAGCAAAGCTATATATATATCAAGCCCTCCAACAAACAACTGTATTTGCATTACAACAGCTGCCATCCCAAACACACTAAGCACTCAATTCCTTATTCGCTGTCGATCCGTGGCCACCGGATTTGCAACTCCAAAGAAAAACTTCACGAATACCTTGATAAGCTTCACAATTCTTTATCCAATAGAAATTATCCCGAGCCACTTCTAAAAAAACGTATTTTACCCTCCTCTGCTAATTTCACCCCACGTAAAAAAGACACCCCCCTGGACGCCCTAAATCTTCACATCACATATTTTCCTGGCGTCCAAAAACTCAAGACCATCCTCAAAGACTTATTCCCAATTTTAGATACTAACAGATCGACAGCCAATCTCCTACCCAAATGCCCCACAGTATGTTTCAGACGTCCACCTAACTTAGCCAATCTTCTTCGCTCCAATTCTTCGCGAGAGGGTACATCGAATGACACTCCCCGTCCCACCACACAGAGATGCAACAAACCACGGTGCAAAACGTGCAACATGTTTCGCCCCCTATCCTCATTTCAGAGTCCTAACACAGAGACGCCGTTCGACATCAAAGCCTCCGGCTCTTGCGACTCCCACAACTTAGTTTATGTGTTACAATGTAAACTATGTCCCGGTTTTTATGTGGGCGAATGTATTACACCCCTTAATATTAGAATGAATAACCATCGGTGCACCTGTAAAGACCCATCTTCCACTTTCCCCGTCCCTACTCATGTGCGGAAGCATGGCTTGTCCTTTGACAAGTGCTTTGAGGTGGCAATATTGATCTCCCTTCCCCCGGACGCCCCGTTAATTGAAGTGCGCCAGAAGGAGCTGGCCATAATCTGGTTGCTAAAATCGTACGCCGCGCCCGGATTAAATAAAATACATTAATCGCACGCTCCCCGTTGTTTTCCATTTACCCCCTTTCCTTCCTTCTTCCCCCCCCCCCACCCTCACTGCGACCCCTTCCGCTCTCTCCGGCCAAGACACGAGCTGGTAAAAATTTCCCCTTTTCAAGAACCGTTCGTCAACCGCTGGGAAAAACCCCTTCCCCTTCCCCCATCCCAACTCCCCTAACCTACCGCCCCTCCTACCCCTATCCTCACCAGCGCACACGACATTTGTTCCGTGATACGCCTTGAAGACGGACTAGTTCCGAAAGCTAGCTATGTAAGTGTGATCGTCTCTTTTTTTTGTGTGTCTATCTCCTCCATCCTATCATATACCCTTTCAGTCCTCAAATGAAAAATAGAATGTAAAAAATTCTGCATTGACCCTTGTCGTTCTTAAATTACTGTATTAATCAATGCGTTATACTGTTGAATATACAAGTAGCTACCCTACATTTCCGAAATAAATACGCTACGTGTAAACGAGTGCGCATACGACATAAGGTGAGGTATTTTAATTGAAAACGAAACCAAATTCATTGATTTCTAAGTCAAGTGATATGTCGCTCAAACTATCTTAATGGTATGCCTACGCAGCGATATGATATTCTGTGAGTTACACCGTTTTTACACCCACACTGTCTTTTCCGCAAATAAATGAAATGTTAAGTCGGAAAATCGTGTCCTACGTATGACGGATTTAAAAGAGACGTAATGGAAAGCGAGAGGATACCGTGGAGCAGTGGAGGGATAGGGGCGTGTGAGGTACAGTACGTGGAAAAGAGGAAGTGTGTGGAATGGACACATCTTGAAACCACAATGAGACGAGAGAACATGATGAGCGCCACAGATTGCGATGAAAAGGGAGGGGGGGAAGGCTGTGAGAAAAAACAAAAGGGAGAATACATGCATAGACCGGATGAAGACCCTTCACTTCTTCCGCCCTTTTAACGCCCACGCCACCGTTTTGTAACTTTCCTCGCCCTTCCCCCAAAAATACTTTTCCAACCCCTCTCATCCAGCCTCCATTTAACTTAACTATCTCTTTGATCTTTCTCTTTTCTTTTCACGAAACCCAAGATGCCGTATTTTTAAGACCGTCATATTCGCTCGTGGATCCCTCGCGCTGTTAACTGAAAGATACCTTTCACATTATGATGACTGAGGAGTCGGGTAATGAGAGAACTCGAATGAAGTATCAGGACTTACATTTGGACCTTTCCACCTAGGCGTCCACCATGGAACAGAGAACTCCTCAGAGAAGACGATTGCAGAGAGGACGTTTTTTTTTCAATTTTGTTCTCAATATCTTCCAAATATATCCACAGATGCGTAATTAAAATAGATGTAGAAATTCATCCTTAGCATAGGATTTGACACTCCCTCGCACAATCACCCCATGTCCCCATCACAGGATGCCAAGAGGCATCCTAATAGATCTTACATAATCGTAAGATCTTGCTTCGAATGACGTTGCGTAAACTTTCGTCCATTTTCCTTCTCTCCGTGTGGTGGAGGAAATACGTGCTAAGTCATTTCCGGAACAGTTACATGATTTATCCCTCTTCTGCTTCGAAATGATAGAATAATGACAGATGATTTCGGATACATGCACATGTAATCTTTTCGGCATTTAATTTTTATTTTTCAGGACAGGTTGATTTTTACACGATTATAAATTATGTTAATGGCAGACTAACTTTGTTTGAAGGTTTTCGCACGACTCTTTACTATTTTAGAGTTATTTGGGGCATCCCGCTGCGTATCCTGACGACGTTCTCAGTATGAAGAAGGAAGCGTTTAGTAAATTTAAAACGCTCAATACGCAGCGGGGTACCTCGAATAACTTTAATATAGGCAGACTAACTAATAAAATTTTTAAAAATGAAATATTTTTCATGTCAGACCCGACCACGTCGTTTGAAATTCTTCCGATGGCTAATTTCGGATTGTTCGACACGTAATCAATGAATAATCTACCAATGACGGAGAAATGTCGTTTTCAAACCCACTACAAAACTAAGGACTTCACGTAAACATCTAGTTATTGCGGGGACACCGACGAACGAGAAACATTTGCAGAGATTGTTCATCGTCTTACATCGATTTTTGTTTCAACGCTCGTCTCGACCACGCATCACCTTTGAGATTGAGTACTTTATTAGAGTGCTCGGTCGTGGCCATGGCGAAACCGTGACATTGACCAGGTTCTGAAGGGATCTATATCTATACCCTGCGAGTTTGGCAGGGGGTGTTAGGTCGCCAGCCGTGTAAAGATGTAGGTTTTGGGAGGTGAAATGGTGACGTGTATTATTGAGGTGTATTAAGTGGAGCTCAATTTTTATTGTGGTCTCTTATTGTGCACGGACATAACGAGTTTTTGTACCTATCTGTTTGGCAGTGTATCTCTCTTATTTTATCACTTCTGTTAGACCTAGAGATATAGTGAGGCGTCATGATAATATTCTCTGTGTCGCTCTGAAACACACCAGATCTGAATTTCTCAAGCAAATTAAGCCCAGTATGTAGTCTCCGAATCTCTAGGGGCTTCCACCTAAATCCCTCTAAAAGCTGCGAAACACTACATGTTTGCTCGTCGCTGCTTTTAACGAAGCGTGCAGATTTTCTTTGTATTTTATTAATTTTTTGGTTAAATCTTTATGACCAGGGTCCCAAATGCTCGCGGCGCAGTCGAGGCGTGGCCTAACCGGAGATAAAAACATCGCTCTTTTACTTTTACATCCGAAGACATTCCCATTATACGCTTAACAAAATCTTCTTTAAGTTGTGTCACATATGTTTTGCATGTACCTTAAATCCTTAACCCTAAGAATTTTTGTGTTGTACCTTAAATCGTATAACTAGAAGGGATGGCTCCTTCAGCGAGAATCCAAGCAAGGAGATAATATTTCCTCACGAGCTTTTATTAGGCTCATCATCGACGTAATGGAGACAGAACGTTTGGAACGATTTGGAACGTTTGATCGGCCCAGATTAACAGTATCCAATGACACGCACCAATGTCCGTAAAGGACTTCCTCGTTCGGGGATCTAAGGCCTGAGGTTCTATCCCGGAGAGAATGACTCCCGTTCAGGAGACCGGTGAATTGTGTAAATCGTAAACGCGGTATCAAATTGTATAACGCATCCTCGGAAGTCCTCGGAAGTTTCTAGCATTCTAGTGGGTTCAAATGGTGGGGATCAATAAGGGTTAAGCCATTCAACTAGTATTTCATTACTCCTGGGGTTGAGGATAGTGCCGCTGCTGCTCCAAGTATTAATTTCAATTTATAACTGCATATCGATCTCATACCTATATGTAGTCATTTTCAATTTTACAAACGTTTGGTTTAACTAAACCTATCCCGGTTTTGGGTCAGTAGAATGTGGCCATGAACCGTGATCCGGAATATGAGAGGTTTTGATTGTGAGAGTTCATCAGATAACAGTAAAGTTTTTATCCTAGTGCAGCACTTTCACGCATTCACTTTCTTTTTAAAGGTCGACATAAAGTATCAATCACCATTTAAAGAGAAAACTCCGATCGCTTCATATGAAAAATGAAACGCTCCATTAGTGCAACATCCGTGAACACCAGAACGCCCTCAGGCATCATTTCGACACTTGCACCCGGAAAAATAGCTGCTATTTTTTTTAAGTTTCATTGTCTCAGCCGTTTCCTCTCGCGACCTTCACTAAATTCCAATATTACCCGGCGTTGGTCGTGCTGTGGTCTTTTTGCAGCACTTTAAATAAATATGCGTTCCATCCTTCGAGGACCTTGCGGGTCGTGAAACTTTTCCACGTATCCCTTGCTCACACAAGAGATGTTGTGCGGAATTAAAATTACCCGTGCGATTCTGAAACTCTTCTCAAGCGAAATGTGTGAGCAATTCAAGCTAATCGAGAAGTCTCCGAGTCTCTAAGTGGCTCCAAACCTAGACCTTCCTTTTGCTGAGCTAATTGAAAAGCGAAGTGCAAAATGGCTTGTGGCATTGGCCACAAGGCCAAGGCCATTATGGCAATTTTCCAACAAGTTCCGGAATTGTTTTAAAAAAAAAGTCGAATTTATATATGCTATATATGATGTGGTAGACGATTAATTTAACCCAAAGTCATCTTCATCTACGTTTGATAAACTCCAATCACATGAACCGAGTAAAAATGTTGCCATTACTAGGAATTCCATCGTTAAAACTTAATTTTAATCTAGTGAAACTCTACGAGTTATATCAATGGAACAAAGATTACCAGTTTTAAAAAAAATCCAGGATTCGATTTATATGTACAAGATAAAACAAATGTAAATTCAAATGAGTGTCCTGTGTTTGATGACTATAATACGGCAATAGATGGTGGCTCGCATAAGTTAATATTTTATTATTCTAAAAGTAGAAATGAAACTGTGTAGTCTGAAGATAACGCAAGAGTCAAAGGATAAGAAGTTAGTGGAATCAGTTTTAGTAACTGACTATAAATCAAGTTCATTAAGATTCAGTCTATATTTTGATGAGTAAATGTAACATCCACTCTGCACTAAACCGTGATTTCAATAAATTGTGCTTCTGGTAATCAATAGTTGTCAATTACTCGAGGGTGACTTGTGTATAGGCTCATGTAATAATGAAGTTGTCGTCAGCACAGTGTAATAATGGGCTAGTTACGCTACGGAAAAGCGTACCTTTAATGCAAAATTTAAGAGACGCAGTGCAATAAACAGTTTTCATTCAAAGATTGAACATGATTTCCTGTTCAGATGGTCATTTTTTGGTGTAATCAGAGCAATCTCCATGAAAGCCCATGTTAAAATTTCCCCTTTCAGGGCTGTATTGCGGTAAAACTAGCCCGGAAATCCTATTTTTTATTATGTATATGCTTTTCTTTAGCTCGCTTTTCCATGGATCATTTCTGACTCTCGTTCCATATGACAATTATAGTCATCGTATCCAGTCCATAAGCTGGTGAATCTATTTCTAGTTAACAGTCCTAGTTTTTTTAGTCCTAGTTGATAACATTTTTATAAAACAACTTGTTGTATTTTTTAGTTTTAAACATTTGAAAAACTAGGACTAAAAAGTAAAAACTGAAAAAAATGAAAAAAGAATTTTTAAACATGCTTTTCTATAAACATTGTTAAAAATCTAAAAAAAATATATCTTACCATCGTACTAGAAAGGAAAAAATAACATTTTCTTGAGTGAACGAAAATTTCGCATAGCACTGGAAATAATGAATTTCTACTCAAGGAAATTAGCCGCACAATGATAAGACCACAACGAAAAGCATAGGGCGCGACCTCATTTATATTTTTCATTTTAACTTAAGTTCATTTAAAAATTTTCTAGAAATTGTATATTGAAGCTTTCTAGTATGTACTAGGCAAAAATTTCATTCACTTGAGAAAATGTTATTTTTTCTTCTTTAGTACGATTTTAAGGGATTGTTTGTAGATTTTTAACTATTGTTTTTAGAAGAGCATGCTTAAAAATTCATTTTTCATTTTTGTTCATCTCATTTTATCGAACGCACATCAAAGATGCTACATTCAAGCTTTCAGAAAAAGTGACCCTGAGGTCATATCTACCTTAAGGTGAGTAATGAAGCTCAAATGATTTCGTACTGTCTACTAATTTTATTTCTACCTCTTGCTACACGTGTTTCGACTGACTTGCAATCATCATCAGGTCAATGAGTCTTGCCTGATGATGACTGCTAGTCAGTCGAAACACGTGTAGCAGGAGGTGGAAATAAAATTAGTAGACAGTACGAAATCATTTGAGCTTCATTACTCATTATGCTGTTCTACGATATCTCGCCTGAGAAAGTGGAGTTTACCTTATGGTGGTTGGAGCACTTTTCTTTTGTGTACAGATTTGCGTAAAAATTTGCATGCGTGTCCTTATAAATAATATATGTAGACACAAGCGAACATATTATTGTAACCGACTTGGTTTCTTGGCAATTTATTGCTATTTTAACACGTGGCCTTATGGAACTGGGCATATATTTCGAAATATTTCGACGACATGTGTACAGATTTTCTCCTAAACGCGGAAACGTACGTTTCAATTATTATAGTGATACCCTATACCCAATTATTATAGTTATACCCAAATAGATATCAAGGAATCTTTTCAAATAGCAAAATACGCATTTATATACAATTTTCGATTGCCACGCAAGCCCAAGTCAACCAAATCCTAAGTCGTACACCCAAGTCATAGCAATGCCGGCACACCTCCGACCATCTTAAGAGGGAGCACATAATAATGACGTTATTTTATGTTGAACCTTCTTGTGTACCTATGTGTAATTCGTCACCCATCCCCGTCTCCATCCCCGGTATTTCCAAACATTCAGGCACCGATGACTGTCCACCCTCCTCTCCTTTTCCTTTCCCCTTCATTCGGCACTCCTCCTTTCCACTACCTCCTTCCAGCCTCCTTATATAAGCTTATGCACACATGATATTTGTTATCTGAAGATACTGTGAAAAGCGAAACCAGTAGTAATAAATATTATCACAGTGGAAGTTGCTCATTTTTTCATAGTGCAGTCATAGCAATGCTTTTTAATTGAGATGAAAATTTAAAAAATATATGTGTGAAGAAGAGGCTGGTGAAGAGCTTGATATGGAGCATAGCGTTGTATGGGGCAGAAACGTGGACCCTGAGAAAGGAGTATAGGTTGCAGAAATTTGAGATGTGAGTGTGGAGAAGGATGGAGAAGGTTATGTGGACGGAAAGTAAGACTAACGAGGATGTGCTTGTGATGGTGGGCGAGGAAAGGAAACTTTTGAATGAAATCCGGGACAGGCAGGGTAGATGGCTAAAGGATGTAATAAAGGGTGATCAGTTGCTTAAGAGTGTGATAGAGGGAAGGATATTGGGCAAGCGGGGTAAGGGAAGAAAGAGAATAGATTTTATGGACGGAATGGAGAAGGGTAGATCTTATGCAGAGGCGAAAAAGGATATACTAGAGGGAGATTTGGCCCTGAATGTATAAAAGACCGGTAGGAGATTCTCTGACATTCTGCAAAACCTACCTTTACCGGTAGAATACATAATAATTATAATAATGTTGGCATCATATTAATATCAACGTAAAGGGTTATTTCCAACTTATACATTGATGTACTTAAGTGAAGAGTGGTCCATGATTTTTTTCGGCTTACTTGAAAATTCATTAACCCTTGGGCGTCACGCCCGGTCTCTCAAACCGATAATGTAATCTTTCTGGTGACGAAGGAGAAGTATAAAATTTTATTTTTCATGCTATTCAGTAGCTTCCTCGTTTATACTGCTCCTCTAATATACAAGCCAAAAAATCTTATTGTGCAAGAATAATTCTATTTATAGTTACTTTTGATCCCTCAGACCGTGAATCACAACCTCTTTCTTCAAGTAGTACCAAATTTGTCGTGCTTTATATAATATGACATGTTAAAATGTGGATAAGAGATGTCTTACATATTATGCTAATGAATCTTCTTTTATGCACCAATTCCTAATAACAGTTTTTTCATCTTGTGAAGAAAAATAATGCTCTAGTCTACCCATTTTACCGTATAACATGGATTGAACACAAGCTGAAGTATCTTCTCTTTTTTTCTGTGAAAATTTTTAAAAAACATTTTAAAATTAACATTTTAATGCAGCTTTTTTCAGTCCATCCAGAAAAAACTGATATCATCATTTAAAAAACTCCAAAGCCCTAATTGGTCCAGGAGACCGACGACACTACGCATGTTCCGATAATTCACGTCACTACCTCAGGGTTAAAAGTGTGAACTAAACGACTCACGATTCGCGCTCCAACAGCCATTAACAAAGCGCAGGGACCTTCCTATACGAGTGTGGGGAGTTCGCAATGGGAGATTGGGGATGGGGGTGCTAGGGGGGGGGGGCGGGGGCTTCGACTCGGGATTTCGTAAGCTCGGCAGTCGTCGAGGGCGGTCGCCGGGAGGAACCGGGTCTGATTCACCCCCTTGCCGTGGCGTGGCCGCCCGGGAAGAGTGAAGCTGAAAGGGTGGACATGTGTCACTTGGGGTGGAAGCCACCACAGCCGACGACGGAGGATTCCCTCTCCCCCCCCATCTTTTCCGTCAACCAACCCCCGACTTGTCTCCTCCTTATGCGCTCCCCCGCGGAGACATATCCTCCCTTTACCTCCTTCACCCTCTTCGGAATCTTCGGATAACACCGCCCTCTCTCAACCTTCCGCAAGCCCTGTCACCAGCCGTCTCTCCTTCCTTTGCCGCTTTCCCTTGCAATCCTCCGCTCCCCATACACTCACTCCCACGCCCCCGCGGACCCCTTCTTCGGTCCCTTGGCACGTCTCTCAGATATCCTTCCCCCCCTCCGCGTCCTTCTCCCCTCCTCCACCCCACCCACCCGTTACCCCGCGCATCAAAAAATCTCCCGACCCCAGGATTTTCGACTTCCCGTGCGTGACTTCCTGGTCCGACCAGCCTCATGAGTTTCGTGGCGGTGCCCAGTGAATGATTCCGGTCCAACTGTACGTGTGCAAGTATGGGAGAGGTGGAGGAAATAGCTTTGCAGTGAGAATTATGAAGAGCTGAGTTGAGGATGAGTGGCTGAAATTAAGTGGTTAAAAAATGCCAATTTCAGAAATACAAGCGATGTTTTGAGCATCCCGTGAGAGTTATATGCCATTTTAATACCGTTACCATGCTGCTCGTGGTGTTACGTTACGAGCTAGTTGAGAATGTACTTAGTACGAGATAAGTTGAGGATGAGTGATAGAAATTAGAGGTCACACGATTTTGTGAAATTCACAGTGGAAAAATCATTCGTCTGGTTAGGGAATCGAACCCAAATCCCTCGATTTCACGCAGAGTGCCCTAACCAATTAATCTACTCAGGAGTCCTTTTCCACTGTGAATTGGTTATAGTACTCGGCGGGGAATCTAGTGATCTGGGTTCGATTTCCAGTCCGGGCGAATGATTTTTTCCACAGTGAATTCCACACAATTGTGTGATCACTAGCGTGTGACTCTGTTGAAGTTACTGCGCGGCAAGTTACGTGGTTCTTCGAAAATGAAAATAGAGGTAAAAAATCGAAGTGAGAAATACAAGCGATATTTTGAGTATCTCGTAAATATTCTCTGCTTTTACAATACCCTCAACATGCTGCTCGTGGAACTGAGTCGATGTTGACGTAGATTGTAAAATTATATATATTCTTGTGTCGAAAATCTCTCGCGTTTTCCGCCGGAAATGGTTTCCCATTGCTTTCCCAATGATTTCCCATTGCTTGCAACAGTATGCAGCTTCTTCCTGTTTCTTCCTTCTTTCTTCCTGTTCTTCTACTTGTCGAATATTTCGCACAGTATGCAGCTTCTTCCTGTTTCTTCCTTCTTTCTTCCTGTTCTTCTACTTGTCGAATTTTTTGCACAGTATGCAGCTTTCTCCTGTTACTTCCTTCTTTCTTCCTGTTCTTCTACCTGTCGAATATTTAGCACAGCATGCAGCTTCTTCCTGCTTCTTCCTTCTTTCTTCCTTTTCTTCTTCCTGTTTCTTCCCATGGACAAGTATATGTTATTTATGTTTGTGTTAGAGATACATAACGTAAATGGTCACACTGATTGCATGTAGAATGTAAACAATCTAACTAAACGATGTGTTAATAGATGGCGCCTCCTACAGTCTTTTAAGCACGCAACCGCAGCCAACATATTAGTTGATTATCTTGTCAACAGAATGCACTTTTTATTTTGGATCATTTTTAACAAAAACTTTAATTTTAAATTCTGTAGCAAAAACTTTAAATTTAAACCATTTGACTATTTTTCGTCAATAGCGGGGAACATAATCTTTATACCGATGTTTGAATCATTAATTTTGACGAAGAATTATGGGAGTTATGGCGTTGCGACAAAAAAACACCTTTGAGAAATAATATATGCGATTATATGTAAATATAACAAAATTATCAAAAGTAACTTCGCTCCACTCCCCATTTTTTCACTTTCCAGGAAGATTTACAACAATCTTCCCAGGTCTACGATTATCGGGCGATTCGCCCATCGTCCTCAGTGACTCTGGAATAATACTTTTGGACCGACAGCAACACTTTTGATGGCCGCGTTACCTGTCTAAACGTAGCAAGTAATGGAGAATCCTGCCTGAAAGACCTGCAAGGAGAAGAGTAGGCAAGCACATTTATCGAGTAAGGATAAACAAGCATCTAAAGATAAGTGAGGAAAAAAGGGAGAGTAGTTGAACTTCTCTGGCTCTAAGTGTAACGAGTGGAAGAAAAATCTCCTAAAGCCGTAATAATGAAATGAAACGTGTGAGTGAGTTTTTACGAATATCTGTGAGCGTATTTGCTTTGCATTTGTCCCTGGGGAGGAATTTAAAACCCGCAAAAATTCACAGACAGATATAACAAGTAAAAGAAAAAATTCCACTGGTCGAAATTACATTACAAGGGAGGAGTTTACATTCGAAGTAATAGACTTGGACCTTTGTCTGTGCTTTGTGTTGTGGATTAGTTTTCCATAACGTGTGTTGATAACTTGAAATTGCATAACAAGGAACAACTACATACGAAATCGTTTACTAAATTGATCCAAAATGTCTTTGTTGCAAGCGTGGATGCAATATCAGAAACCTATTGTCTCGAAAAAGCTTAACAGGTGGCGCTAACGTAATCGATATAACCATGTCGAGGTTTTGAAGAGGAGAGGGAGATCAATTTTCCCATGCCACCATTCGTGTTATTCTGTGGATACATTAAAGATTATATTCTAAACAGCCCGGCTTGGAAAATAACTTTCCTGGTCGTAGATACTTCGACTCACAGAGTCACCATCATGTCTAGTAACTGTGTACGCACTGTAATTATTATTTTAAATCTGTGAAAAAGTGCAATGTGCAAGAAAAGTTTCCAATACAGTGCAAGTGCAAGAAAGTCAAAAAAGTGCAAGAAAGTTTTCAATTCAGACTCCAATTCATTAGAAGAAATTGCCTCCGCATGTCTTTCATCCTTAGTATGAGAGGCGGCGAGAGGAGGGCGGTCCGCAGTCACTGGAAATGCGATAGAAGTTGCTGCATTCTATCCGAATATATTTTCAATCATCGCGATGGTGACACGTATTCCTTTCTGTACTCACTGATCCTCCCACAAAATAGTCATTTATGAACCGAAGGGGGTCTTAATGAAGTTAAATAAAAGCCCTATAAGAGTTATTTGTGGCTTGGGACTTGCAGTGTCCGGGGACTCCTTTAACGATGCATGAGGCCATTTGTCTGCTACCCCTCTCCTATGGGGACCGTCTGGGGGTCAGGAGTATAGCGGCGGGGGATTGAGGGAGCGGGATGGAGTCAGGGTACAGGCGCCAGGAATCTTCGCACCGCACTACGCATGAATGAGCACCGGTGAAGTCGCAGTGTTTTTTTGTCCGCCCCCTCTTCCCTCTCGCAAGATCAGACGTAATCTTCCGGAGTGGTCGTCAAGACGACGGCGAAAAATTGAAGAGCGATATTCCCAGGAATTTCTCGAACACATTTTCGTCTCAATCGATGCTGGGAGGGTCTTCGAAGAGGAATATAGACATTTAAATTCTGATCATGGTCTCTTTTGGAGGACGGATCACAAAGATGAAAATGTATACTAGGTATATTCCAAAGCATTTTATTTATGGTTCCTGCAGACGATGCCTATGTGTGGTGGTAGATACCTAAATAAAATTGTTTCAATAATACCTAGTGTACTTTTTAACGATCGACAGTGAACTTCCAGTTAGCCTCGCCTAAAAACACCGATTAAAAAAAAAGAATGTAACATTTTTCACGGTTTTCAAAATTTGTTTTATTCATTCAGGTACAAAGAATCAAATGACTGCTTGCCATAGGTTTTTCCCTCTGAGAAATTTCTTGTGGAGTTTAAACGGACTTCTAAAGCCGAGTGCTCAAGGATAGCGTACGGATTAAAATCCTCCGAGCCCGAGGAGAGCCTTTCCTTCTCCGAAATTGGTGGATTCGTTTGTGATTTTGATCTAAACGCTTTCAAAGGAATTATGGGAATATACACTTATCTAGTCAAAAGAGAAGTTAACATATGGAACAAATGTAAGCCAGATCTTTGATAGTCTTTCTTTGCCGAAAGGTCGAATAATGTTTCTACATAGTACGGCATAAGTCACATGCATGTAGACGATCAGTGCGGGACGTGTAAGCATAAGAGAAATGACCGGCTTCGCCTTAAAGTAGATGAGCACAAGCTTATTAAACGTGCCTTCCTGCAACAAAAAAGTTTAGTATATTTTAGGAGGAAGAGTTTTATGGAACTGTTAGTCCATAGTCCACTCGCTATGCCAAGTGCGAGAAATAAATATATTCCGACGATACGTATGACACTAATCATTACCTTATAAGTATAGGCTTTTTAAATCTACGTTTTGTGTAAGTTATTTCAGTGGCTATAATCTAACAGTTTGGACCAGTGGTAGCATGGTCGACTCCCGTTCGAGAACCAAGCGACGGAAAACATTTTCCTGGCTTGCCAACCAACTCTTGCACGCCACCCGAGTTTGACCACTCTACTGAGAGGCAGCAGTCGCAGCAGAAGACATTTATGGTGCAGATCAAGGAGATTGGACTTGTGTCAACAGCCACAGCTTCGAGCGAGAGTGAAGTTCACAGAATCGGCAGGGGTACTTCGATGTTGAAGGCAAAGGGGAAACCACCACATTAGTCTCCCTGAAAGATGCAGCCTTGCATTCTCGCTGTAATCGAATCTCTTGGTGTGGACTCCTGGGAGGGATACATCAGTCAGGAAGGACATTTGCAGGATAGGAACACATGGTACGTGAGGTCTTTAGAGGTAAGCGGGATGCTGGAGCGCGTGAAGATAGAGATGGACAGGCTAGGGATAGATATATTTGTAGTCGGCTAGATCATCATCAAGCTAATACGTAGAGGCCTTTATTTTGTTTCCAAATCATTAACATCCGTGCTAATTTTCACGTTGTTGACGACAGCTAGAATGTTGATATATATATATATTTTACATTAGGCTTATGGTTTTCAGTTAAGGCATGTTTTACTCACTATTTATCTGAGTCGGAAATGAAAATTCGGAAAATTTTCCAAATGCATGCAAAATGAAACAATTATCACAATAACCTGCTAAAATGGTTCTGCCGTATTCTCCATTATAAACATCGCCCATTGGGACATCGGATTTTATCAGCATCGAACAAAAGAAGTTCATTAAATATTGACTAACTAGCAATTTGAAGATCATATTGATGATGCCACATTAAAGCATTAAAACTTTGTAGCCACTTACGCTCTCTTACCTCATTTATCTTGTGAACCCTACCTTCATCCTGGCGTTATAAAATGCAGTACAAACACTTACATACCAAAACTCTTGTAGACCTGTCGTGCTTCACTGGTTATGATACGGAAGTGGCTTACCTTAAAGATTAGTTGAGTCTGACTTAATTACCGTGAAAGAATTTTCATTAAAGCTTTGATTTTTTCTGAGTTTTTTCTATTCTTCCACTTTTTACCACTGACTAACGCCAGTTGGACTTCAGATTGAGTTTCCTAACGCAATGCTGCTCCTGTAGCACAAGGAGATTTCATTAAGATAAACCCATGATAACAATGCGGTCGGCCGGTACATAATCAATGCCGTACCCTCGTCGTCTTGGTCATCCGTATGCTTTCATTATTCATTCAGAAATTTCAGGGTTTATCATCGCCCCTGACGGTTTAAAGGCAAGCCCTCATTCTGCGAGCGCGTAGCCTTTGGTCAAGCTCTCGACGAGACAATCCTTTGTTGTGTATTCCCAGCGGGATTAGTAGCACCACCAAGTCTCATTAAAGCCCTCGCCCTGGGTTCACGCGCTCCGAAAACACACGAGTGCACGCTTCCGGGTACAAACGACCGTGTCATTTCGAGTGGGTCGACTAGAAAACAAAGCAACTCCCGAAGGAATAAAAAAAAAGGCTCTGGTTGGGGGAAAACTCAATCTAGGGTGTCCCCAGAGTGCACGAGGAGCACAGTCTAGGGGTACATGGGGCGTTGACGACACATTAAGAAGTTTTGCTGGCAACTTTGTCATCCAAAAGATAGGTAATATCTCAACCGAGTATGCACTTGGCCCGAATAATTTAAAGGAAGCTTGAAATATCTAAATAACAAAATACTCGAACTATAGCAACTCAAAGATGTGAAAATACGAATAAATCTACATAACATGAAAATTTTGTTAAGAAGCAGTGATTATATTTACCTTTTTTACAGCACAATATAAAATTTGATCTTTACAGCGCTGATGATTGACTTGTTAGGGAAATTGGTAGGGTTATGGATTTAATAATACCTTTTTTGTAGCAATGTATTTAGGAGCTTAGTGGTTCTCTATATTTCATTAACCTTTGAAATCCACTCTTGGGTCCACTCTTGGTAGGATCCACTCTTGATTACACTCTTGGTCTAGGATACACTCTTGATTTACATAGCAACCACTCTTGATTTTATTTAGCGAAGGAACATTAGATTAAAAAATTCGAAGCAATTCACTATTAGTTGATAAGTTATGAAACTGGTAAATGTGTCCCAGAAACCCGAATATTTTTATAGGGTCCATAACTTCATGGATATCATACCTATTCACTACGGGTTGGATTGGATATTTGGGGAGGCGACCGAAAGCTAAGGCCATTTGCGCCATAAGGGATAAGTAAGGGAAGAAGGGTGGACCTATTCACTACGTTTACAAATCGAACTCAGATCGATTTGGCAGGTTCCGGGCTAGTGGGATCGATATGACAAGCGAGCTAACTTGGCCCGCTTTCTCTGCCAGTCTGAGATTTTAAATCGATATGAACCGACTCAAATCAATATTTCTATCGATTTCGCATTGGTAAACCAGGCGATCCGAGTCTGCTGGCTTAGAATGTTTGGATGGGTCCGAGTTCATATCGATCTGAGTTCGATTGGTAAACGTAGTGATTGATTCTACAACTAAACGTTCGTGCAACTGGCCATAAAACAGATAGGTTAAGAGCCATGACTGCGTGTTTGCGCCGTAAAATAAAATCGACTGAAAAACCCGTACTTCAAAAAAGGAACATAAGACCTTATTAGAAATCATATTCTTGCATTTTAATCAGGCCATTAGGAGACATTATGTCGGCCACAATAGAATTTTCTCAGAGGAGTAACTTGATGACGGAGTCTTAATTATGGAGTAGGGAAAAGATTAGAGAAGAACTTGATAAGGATAATCGCTGCTTGATTCAGAGATCCCTTTGATGACGGAATATGGAAGTGCAACGGAGCCCTTTGAGTCGCGGGCATAAAGAAAATGAGCTGGATTGGGAAGTTTTAGATTGAGGAAAATTTGGACGAAAAGGGTTCTGATAGAAAAGAAGAAATTCTAAAAATGCGGGAAAGGCAGTGGGAGTGGCTGAGGGGTCATATGGGAATATTTTAGGTAGATGGGAACAGGAAGGAAAGAAAATCGATTTTTGAACGGCATGATAGTACATTAAAGAAATCGTTTAATGCCTGACAATCTGCGGTTCTTTTAATTTTGAAAGTATAGATAATGGGACAAAAAACTACAATTTAACACTCAAAATTCCCAACTCGACCATTTTTTTCGTAGTAGATGCTTCACTAAAGTGGTACATCTTTGTCTCAACAGCCAAATACCACTCCTTTCCCTTTACCTCTCCTTCGCCTCCCGGCGCGGTATTTCTGGGAATGTAACCGTCAATGCCAAAAGAAAGGTCATATATGTTATATTTTTACATAGCGAATTGATACACTTTGTATTATGTAGGGTTTTAGTGTGATGCTGTATTGATGCCTAAGTTACTGAGTAACGTCAGTCTTTTGTTCCTCTATTTTTCTGCGGCGGGATGGAAGAACGAGAAAAACGAGGAAACGATGGAAAATTTGTTCAATGTACAATTTTCACTGAAGTTTTTACTTGCTACGACTGATCAGAAGGATTGAGGGTCACTGTCACGCATTATAAAACGGATATATCAATTAATTTCACTATGGTAGAATGTGGGGGTTGAAAAATTTTTTCTGTCTTGTCCCTAAGGTAGTAATGAGCGAAATATCATTTCACCTAAAAATCGATGAATTTGGTCATATTTAAAAGAGAAATATCTCACTCTTCCAAAGCTAAAAATCTATTATCCCCTTACCGAACTAATTTTTGAGATTTTTGACGAAAAATAGGCACTCCATACAGACCTTATTTAAAAAATGAGATATATCTAACTCTTAAATGTCATAAAAAACTTTGTAAGTTTTCTCAATAGACAAAGGATTTTTTAAAAGGCTTCCGCGGTTTTCTTGTAATTTCAAATTTTTCGGGTGCTTTCCGTGTTGCATTTTTATTGGCAATATATACAAATTCCCGCTGTTGCATTTCACCGCGTAATTTCCTCCATGAATATCCTTTAGCCAAGGATAATTTTCGGTCCGAAGGTGGTCAGATGTCTACATGTCGCTTTGAAACGTCGTCACTACATTGTACTAAGTGTGGGCTCTCGCAATCTTTTCCGACGTTCCTGCGACGCATGGTAAAAGAGCAAATGCTTTAGCAGATATCTCAAGCTCAACTGTCTTTTCTGGGGCCGTATCGCGTCTCTTTCATTCATTTTCATACCCATTCTGTTGAAGCGCATACAAGAGATTGTTTCTCTTTAGCAAGGGAATATGCATCCCAGATGCGATGTATCCTGTGGTCATCTTCATTGGTCGCTCAATCCTAAGATTGGTTGACTGCAGCCCTCCACCCTTCCCTATCTAATGCTGGGTCCCTTACCTCCTGGTATAATAGCCACATGTATTGTCTTCTCTGGTCCATGAACTTATTCCTTGGTCTTCCTCCGGTGACCTTTCCCTCCATTTTATCTTCAATTATGTTCTTCACAAACCCATAGCGTCTCAGGGAGTGTCCAGTCCATCTGGTTCTTCTTTTCTCTATCGCGTTTCATATTGTCCTTTCCTCTCTACTCTTCTGTTCACTTCAGCATTTCTTATTTTGTCCGTTCATTTTATATTCGGCATCCTCCTCCAGCACCAGGTTTTGTAGGCTTCCTGTCTTTTCTGGTCAGATTTTCCGATTTATACAGCGTCACGCTCCACACGAAGATTTTCACATACTGTTTCCTGGTTTATAGTCCTATCTTCTTTGATTTGCTCCTGGTTTGTAGTCCTATCTGTGGCATAGCGTTTTAACGACTGACGCTTTTTGACTGGGATGGTGGTGAGACATGCGGTACAAAGTACCGGTACAAAGTGGTAAGAACCGGAAGAATTCTAAATTAATAGACAAATTATTCCGAATAAAAAATTCAAGACATTAGGTAGACGACCAGCAAAGAAGTAAATATAATGGAGTTTCAATTTTATCAGTCAAAAGCTCCTCCCATCCTTGAAGCATTGCATTCCTCACGAATCCAGGGCATCGCATGTCTCGGCCCTTGAAGTAAGTACCTCGTACCCTCGCCCGCCTACCCTCTCCATTTTCTATGAATGAAGAGGTCGGGTGAGGGAATCGGGGAACTGTTCGACCCGAATTAAAACAAACCGCTCGCTTTTAACTCTTCAACTCCCCCCCCCCCATCCCCTGCCCGTCACCTCACCTCTTTCCTCCCTCCCCGCAATGACACAATCCCGCACCCCCCCCCCAATCTCCCACTTTCCCGACGCCTCTTTCTCCCCCTCCTTCCCCCCCATTCCTTTCCATCCTTAAAGACCGGCCGTCTCTCCGCCCTCCCGTCCCCCTCAGCCGCGACACTACTCCTAGAGGACGGCGTCTCTCCTTCTTCTCTCACTCCTAATTGGCGTCGTTTGAAACGGTCACGGCTTTGCACGCTGATCAGCGAACGATTAATTCTCGTCTCTCCCGCCGCTCTTTCGAGCGAGCTCTCCGTAATTTGCCTCTCCGGGTTCTTTTTTGAGGGTCAGGAGGAGGAGGAGGACGAGTAGTAGGAAGGAGGTTGTCGGAAAGGACGGAAGGAAAAGTGTGACGAAGGGTAAAAAAGAGGGGGAATATGACCGGACAGAAGAGACAATTGGGAGAGGGAGGGAACGTGGGTTGGGAGACTACGAAAGGGCCCGTGGAAAGAAGATTGATGTTGAGAGAGGATGTAGGTGTAGGTCGTGAAGAGGGACAAGGAGCAAGGGAGGTCTGGAAGGCGAAATGACCCGGTGAATGGAGAAGGAAAGGACTTTGTGCGTTGGTGGCAGTTTAGGCTTCCCACCCCGAGAGCCTGGGTTCGAAACATTGGAGTTTCGTATCTTTGGAGAGCCTTTACAGAGGAATCTTAATTCCTGATGAGGTGCTATGTGGAGAATACTGCAGTAGATTCCAAATGTTCTAGTCAAAACCAAGATAATGGTGCAGCTCGGGATATAATGCAGGTTCATAAAAAGCCAACTGACAGCTAAACTGATTGAACAACCACTAATGAAAAAATAACTTGGTTTTCTTCCACTGATTCATTTTCATGGTATAACATATTTCGGTTCAACGGTGTCATTATAAGGTACTCATCATCAGGTGTCATCATTAGGCGAAATGACTCAGTGAATGGAGAAGGCCAGGGCTTTATGTGTTGGCGGCAGTTCAGGCTTCGCATCCCAATAGTCCGGGATCGAATTTTTGGAGTCGGAGCTTTCTCGGGAGATCTGGTATCTGCGGTGGCTAGATTACTGGCCTACCATACGGGCGACCAGTTTTCAAATCGCTACAGTGGAGGATACTTTTCTCAGACCCAGAGGTGGCGGAAGTTCAGGCTTCCCACCCCGAGAGTTCGGGTTCGATTTTCGGAGTCGCAGCTTTCTCGGGGGATCGGGTTTGTGTGGTGGCTAGACTCTACTGGCTAGCCATACGGGTGGCCAGGGTTCAAATCTCTGTAGAGGAGGATGTTTTTCAGAGGAAACCCGATCCCTACTTGAGTGTCTTGTGGAGAGCACTTCAAGGACAGTACTCCGTCTGTCGGATGAGACGTTACACCGTGGTCCCCCTGGCGCCTTTCGTTAAGATCTAATGACGGCACCGGGATTCTATCCACCCTTCCCCCTTACCTGTCCCTAATGGCGCGACTGGCCTCAGCTGTCGCCTCCCCAAAATTCAATCCGATCCGGAGCTTTCTCAGGGGAATCTCAATTCCTGATGAGGTGCTATGTGGAGAGTACAGCAGGTGATTCCTAATGTTGAAGAGAAGGTGTAGAAAATGGTACGTACGGCTCGAGAGATTATGCAGTTTCATAAAAAGCCAACTGAAAGCTAAAAGGATTGAACAATTGTTACGAAGGCTTCCGCGGTTTTCTTGTGCATTGGAATTTTTCGGGTTCTCCCCGTGTTGATGCATTTTTGTGGACGATCGTTCCGCCGGTATTCCAGTCGCTATCATCAGGTTCTGATGACGATGAACCAAGATGGAAAACCTGATGACCTGATGATGAAGACAGGAATGCCAGCGAAACAGTCGTCCATAAAAATGCTACTACGTGGGGAGAACCCGAAATATTCCAATACGGATTGTACAAATGTTGACCAAATATAGCCACTTATTGATTCACACGACATGAAAGTTTTAATTCCAAAACGGTTCCTTTTTTGTGGGATGAACTGACACCAAACAAGCCTTCCTTTGTACAGGAGAAGACTTTCTTCCAATGTTACTTCCCTTTCTGGTGTGTATTAATTCCTTACATTTTCTTGCAACATGATATGAATTTGCCGGATTTTATTTAGCTTTGGATTTGGGTGGCTCTTTGGTTCGTATCTATCATTGTCACAGAACTATACATGCTTTTGTATGAGAACGACAGAGCTACGTGACATAGTTTCTTCAAATAAGAGAATTGCGAAAATTCGCCTTCGAGACCGATGATGTTCTAGCTCCGACTTTCAAGCAATAAGCTTGAGTATCACTAAGGGCAATGACAATCGAAACTCGGGACAGCTGATGTCCCCCAGTTGATTTCTTGAACCTGATGGTTTATTACGAAGACACTGGGTTGATGAGGCCGCTTTGCGCAGTACATTATATTGTACAAATAAATTTATGAACTCTTTCATGACAAAAAATGCACCGTATAAAGTGGCAAATTGTGTGATTTTCTGAATCACTGAACGGGAAATGAAACTTCCTCCGTTTCCATTCATTTCCTCGTAAAGTTAGTGATGTATAATTTTATGTCACCTACTTGCAGATGCTTTAACTACGAAGTATGCACAGGAAATTTTTTTCTTGTTATATTAATTTTTAAAAATCACTATTTAGAAAAGTGAACGCTTTTAATCAACGCAGAAAATAATAAACTATCGACTTTGAGCGAGTTTAGTTCTGATCTCACCAATTTAAGCATGTGTAGGTGTGATCACGGATGGGTAGTAACAATTATGATGTTTTAGTGAAGACATTCCGCACACACGAAAGTGAAGGTATTCCCCGAGGTAATGGCAACCGTATTCCTACGGTATTTCTCAGTATTCGGTCTTATTTGTATTCCAAGAGATCCATTCTTATTTCATCCATATATTCCACTGAGACGGAGGAACACAACCTAGGAGTATTTATTGGTATTCATTACGACTTTTGGGGATTACACTGGAAGTATTTCTTGGTATTTACCTTGTATTTAAATATATTCAATCCATATATTCATTCCGATTTATCAGTATTCTATCCGTATTTACAGGTATAATTATCCATTTTTTTAATTCATCAACAGTTAACACTTTATATTTTATACATAAACGTCTTAAGTCAGTATTAACACAATATTTATCTCTATCCACATCAATAAATTTCAAAGCAAGAGTTATTTGTAATTCTTGTGGTATTCGCTGCATATCCAACCTTGTTAATCGTTGATATTTACCATCAATGTATCGAAAAAAAACTTTCCGCTAAAGATAGCTGTCATCAGATACATATGCCGAAAAAAAGTCATCGAGAGTAATTCTGAGGGTGGAGAAAGATTGCTGTGCTCAGAAGCGGCCGTTTGTGGCAATTTGAATCTTTCCTCAATGTAAGAAGCGGATAACGAAAGATAATGCGCTCTTACAGTAAGTCCTCGATCTACGTCGGAGATGCGTGTTGAAGAAGAGCGACGTAAGTCGAAATAACGTAAAACTGATCCAGATTTTCGCAACCAATACGCGACCGGATGATTGTGTCTCAGTTATCAAAATACGCAAGCATATGCACATACGGTCTATTTTATTAGCGTTAAACAGGGAAAAATTTTCCGACGACCCTTGTCAGCATGGACGTAACATCGAATCAGACGTAAATCGAAACGACGCATGCCGAGGACTTACTGTATTTCTATTTCATATTCATTCGAGGAGAAAACCCTCAAAGGGAATTGTAAAATGTACGTCAATGATATAAGCTTCTTCTAACATTATAATGCGGATTATTCAACCGTAAGTCCGCTTTACACGGTACATTTTATTGTATAAACGAATGTATGAACTCTTAAACGATGAAAATTTTACCGTGTAAAGCGGTAAACTGTATGATTGTCTGGATGACCAAACGGGAAATGAAAACCTGATCTAATTCCATTCATTATTATAGTACATTCTATGATACATTCGTTTGTACAGTAGTTAAGCCTTGTCAAAGAAAACACGGCTATTTCAATCTATTGTTGTGGAGGAACTCATGATTTTCACTGACGCTTTTTTCTATTGATATTACAAGTATAGTAGGAAATCTCTCGGTGTCATCAATGTCCTTCATCCATGTAAAAGTGTTCACTAAGGATTTGGTCTTTTTGGCTGGAGAGGGATCTACCGATTTTTTTCTTTAATTTAGTTAATTTTGATAATTCTGGAGTCGTTTTCAACCATGAGGATGACAGCGAGACGGTGCGTATTGCGGCATATCATTGAGAGATGTGTGAAATTAGCACTCGAGATTGCATTAGCTAATTGAAATTGAATGCCTCTCGGCGTGAACATGAGCTTTACAAGGGGGGAGAAGCGAGAAGGATTTGAATTATACAATTAGCGGAAGCAGAGAGGGTGTTGGTCTCGTCAACTCATTCCGTGACGTGTTAACGAAGTCAATTGAGTAGCTGTCTCCTCCCCGGAGGAAAGAAAGATAACGGCTGTCAGCAACTTTGAAATTGCATTGACACGGAGTGTGAAAGAGGACATTAGGTAACGCATTCCATACTCCGCAGGTGAGGTTTCGTTTGGCAAGGTCGGAGGATGCGTCTTTGAGAGACCAATCAGATTGGAGAGCTTTGGCTTAAAAATAGCATTCATTGGCTTTGGAATGCAATCGATTCAAATAATTTTTTGATTTAAATTTTGCCAGTCTGGAATTGTCACCTATTTTGCTGTTTATTTTTCGTTGCACTATGAATACTTGTGCGGACAAAAGCCACCGCTTATGGCTGATATTTCTTGTTACCGAAGGCAATGATTTTTCATTTACCTATGGCATAATCCAGCAGGCAAACTTTTTGGGAAAAATCTCAGGCCTTATGATCCGAAGAACAAATAGTTTATGGAGAAACGAATGTAAACATTCCAGAAATAAGATATAGGGTGAAATTCATTCATTGATTGTTCAATCCTAAGATTGGTTGACTGTAGCCCTTCACCCTTCTCTATCTTATGCTAGTTACCTCACCTCCTTGTGTCTCATCCTATGTACTATCCTCTTTATTTGGTCCATGAACTTATTCCTGAGTCTTTCCCTGCGGACTATTTCCTCTACTTTACCTTCAATTATGTTATTCACAAACCCATTGTGTCTTAAGGTCTGTCCAATGCATCTGGTTTTTCTTATCTGCATGGTGTTCCATATGGTCCTTTTCTCTTCCACTCCTCTGTACAATCCATCATTTCTAATTTTGACCGTCCATTCTATCTTCAGCATCCATTCTCAGGATGAGCTACGTGTAGGTAGTAATGAAATGAGTCAAAAGGGGGAGTTGAAAATGAGGAGGGAAAAAGTGAACAGCACGATATTAATTCAAGGGCACTCATATGGCAGCGCAAGTCAATGAAACTCCAAATGTAATGGCAGCTCACTATGCTGTGACCCAGTTTCCAAGCCCTTGAAACTTCGTAGACTCAAATTTAGCAAGGTTCGTTGTATTTCACTTTTGATTGTAAAGCCACGATCAGTGACGATGACTTAAAATAAAATGTGGAAAAGCAAATTGTTTTGTTTTAATTATAATACGCTCCTATCGAACAGATCCAGTTTGCCAACTCTCACCTTTAAAGAAATTATTTTGGGAAGGAATGAACGGGCGGCAGCAAACGAAACTTCGGATTTATTGTCGCTGATGATTAGTTACTAAAACCAATCGCCCTACAGTTTATGATCCGTGATTCGGAAGGAATCTTAGAAAATAATCTCGAGGACAAAAAAGGGATGAATGAGAACTAGCAGTCGAGACCCCAACTTTATTTTTTCATAAAGGGAAAATTATAATGTCAATATTCTTGAAATTAATGGCGGTGTCTAATCAGCATTATCATGATCTCTCGTGGATATCTAAATATTTTCAGCGAGAAATACAGTTCAAAAAAGGTCGTGAAGACTTTAATCTAAAAAAATCATAGTGAATTTTATCTCTCTCCGAAGGTTTAGTCGAATCGAGATAATTTTTCTTGGTTTTTTTCGGATTTCTGGGGTATGTAGTTCACTGTTCATTCTAAGGCATTTCTATGGCAACGCTGGGTCTCACCGCATCGTCCCTAAAACTCCAGACATCATGGCAGCTCACTGAAATGACCCAGATCTCGACTCCTTGAACACTTGGAGGCTATCATGTAGCCAGCCTCATTGTGTTACACAAGTTATTGGGTTTCACGAATTCCAACATCCACTTCCGCTCGAACTCAGCTTCTTTCTCTCCAACGCGATATTGCGTTATTTTCACTCCATTCCTACTGTCAGGTGACCTTGACTGCGTGATAATGATTTGATCCCACCTCCATAAATTCTAAAGCCCGTTTGACACGGCCCAATATATTGCTCAATAAATTGGCACAATTATTCGGCACAATATCCGGTGGAATATTGGGCGATATGTTCCGCACATAAAGCATCAATATTGGGACCAATATTGGCAAAAATGATTCTCTAAAATCCCGCATGAGCACGCCACATAACTAAATAGAAAGAAAGAACATCTCGAAGCGCTGCGCTGGTATGTTATAGACCGAGACAGAATAGGACATTGGAAGTATAATTTACAATTATAAGTGTTAGTATCGTCTTCGATTCAATCGATTCAATTACTTCATTCAGCACGTACAATTTTATTCTTGTACCGAGGCGATCTTATATTGTACAAGCATTCATGGGTTTTGTACTGTTCAATTAATAACGAAACTACTTTTTTCGTCTACATTTCGTCCTCCTTATTTAACCTAAAACACCTTCACACCACTTGATTCCGGCTCAAATGTACTTTGTTCCCTGACACCCTGATGTTTTGATAAGAGCTTTTTGTATTTGTCACTAGGACACGACAAAGTTAACTTCTGATTGGAGATTGGCCAGCAGAAAATAGAACTTGCTCTAAGTGCTAATATTGGGTGAGAAATTGTCGGGGATATTGTGGTATTGAAATTGGGCCGGAAATTGGTGTGTCAAGCGTGCCACAATCCAATATCCAATGGATTGGCCAATATATTGGACCATGTCAAACTGGCTTAAGGCAATCACTCTTCAAATCACAATGCCATAAGAGAAGCATCCCAACTATTTTTTTCTTTCGAGATTGATAATAGTTGAGAAGTTTTTCAAAATTCAAGCTTATAGATTACTTTTCTGAGCAATTCTTTCTGTGGAGAACTTTGGTAGATTCACAGATATGCATACAATATGATTTCTCTCGTGGGGTTGCTTTATTTGCACCAATTTTTCACCAAGTTCTTCTTCTAAGGTGAATCTGCCCTCAGACAGGTTTCAATTAAACTGCCTCCTCCATGCTCGTCAATCCTGTGCTGTCTCCCTCAGCTCTCAGTAACTCCTTCCATTCACAATATAAGTCAACATATTATTTCTTCGTCTTCCTCTCCCTCTCTTTCCCTCGATCTTTCTTTCTAACATTCTTTGCAACGGCAATCTTTCTTCGGGGACGTGTACCATCCAGTTTGCCTTCCTCTTTTGCATTGATCTTAAAATATTAATTTTCTAATTCATCCTTGCTAGCACTTCCTCGTTTCTCTCTTATCACTCCATTTTAATCTTTCCATTCTTCTCCACAGCCACATTTTAAAACCCTACGAAACTAAAAAAATTATTCATTCCCCATTTTTAAGCACATAACTTGGAAAACCTTGTATCCAACTCATATATGAGGACCTCAGAAGTCAAGGGGTCGTTGTTTTGGCGTCAATCGTTGTTTTGAGAAAACTTATGTCAAAGTTCAAAATGTTTGGTACAACCCACTGAGTGGTTAAGAAGAATTACCCTAGATAGCAGCACTGTCAAGAAAATCACTTGGATCCCTTTACTACGTAAAAGATTTATATTTTCACATCCAATTCCTGTACCTAACATTCATTTTTCAAAAATGTCACTTAGACCCCTTGACTTCTGCGGTCCACATATATTAGGCGTACGCTCATAAATTAACCGCTGTCATTTATAAAGCATGAATACACGAAAATTATCCATTAATGAATTCAGAAACGCAGAACGAATTCTCTCCTATGATGGGATCAAATTTTAGCCAATTCACAATTGCCCGGAAAGAGTAAAAAATAATAATAAGTTTCACAAAATTGTGATAACACAGCTGATACAGATACGCATCTCATTGCTTGCAGTGATATCATTCCGTTACATCATTCGCTACATATTCTTGATGCCGCTTAATGCGTATACATACTCATCAATATAAATCAATTTTATTTGTTTTAATAAAAGAATTTACTATTTACATCCCATTAGCAAAGGCCTTTCATTAAAATCGGATCAATTTTTCATTTTAAAAAAAGTATCCCCCATTCTTAAGGAGGTTCCACCGAGAAACGAAGTGAATGTCATTTTCATGAAAGTTTCAAAATAAGCCCTTCTTATTGCACTCTATCGATTGCCGTTGAAAAAAATTAAGCTTTCCACGCAATATTTCTCGGAAATCGCATTTTAAAATGAGAGAATTTCTATAGGATCTTATGGCAATGCTTGCCTATGAGTAGAAGAAATGCAGATTACTATTCGAATATAAATGTCGTTTTGACAAAAAACTGATATAAGGTGCGCCACAGTATAAGAATCATGATAATATTAAAAAAATATACCCTTACCACGTTGGTTTAAATGATATTAACATATTTTTGCAACAAAAATAGCAGAAATCACGTAGTTACTAACATGTGGCGCTGCAGGTTGATTCCACATCGGCAACACTGTGCGGCTGTGCCGTGACGAAACGAGTGATTTTCGAGCAGACGGGAATTTACAATGAACTTTGTGGAGCTGGATTTTTTGTGCATTGACGCTAAATTTAATACATTGACAAAGAGTATTAGAAATTGTCGTTGTTCCGGTAATGTTGTCCGGGTTCCCTCAGCATGGCAGGAAATTGATAGCTTCCAAGGAAACGTAAGTTATCTGAAGATATGTTATCATACTCACGGGTATTTATATAAATGAATACATAAATACAGTAATGTATTATACAAATATATATGTATAATATTAACGATTTCCTGGAAAGCAGTCACTAACAAACTCAAACACACGCCAACACGAGAGCAGGAAAACAAGTGAACGCAGTAATTGAGCAATGTTGCACTTACCACCGTTGCCAAGTCGTTCTAACACATGATTTTTACCCATTATATTTTAATAAGGTGTTACATTTCTATTTAAATACTTTGAAACTTATTTTTAAATTATGGAACACATTTCAGATCACGAAATAGCGGTGATGAGCTCAAATTTATTGTCAGAGCAATTAAACGTGGCAACGAGTTGCCAGCCAAAAACCGAGATCAAAATAAGCTACTGATGAGTTTTAAAAATTGTTTCCCACTTTTAAGTGCTTCGATACACCTTATTCACAAAGTTTTTAAGTACTTGTTTAAATACTATAGGTGACTACGTAAGGTAATATTTTTTTAATCGACTTCTTAAAACACTTAAGAAGATGGATTTTTCACCGGCTTTTGACGCACCGAGCGGCAGAGGAACCTCCTTAAGGTAGTTCTCAACAAGACAAATTTAAGCATGTTTTATGACTTAAGCCTCGTTTTAAAGAACGCATACTTTTAAGAGTCTTCAAATTTCAATCACTAAGTGAAACTATTTTTTAAAGATATTACCTCATAATTACAAGTGGTTTTCAATGGGCTGAACTACGACAGTGCGCTTTATATCCATTTATTAAAACAAATTTAAGTGCTCTAACCCACGGAACATGGCGGAAACGTAATGTTGTGGAAATCGTATGATTAATCAATGGTGAAGTCTGATTGGGACCACCATCGCGTAAAATTTTGCATTTCTACCCGTGAAAAAATTCCGTGGCTGGATTATCCATCGTCTTCAGCACTGAATAGACGATGGATTTGATGATTTCCGCAGACACCTCGGATATCGAAACATCACAAGCAATGTAGAAATCGATGCCATGAAGATTCTCAGTAGATTTCATAAAAAGCATATTCTGGAAAATCAATTTCTTAATTATCATGAGAAATTAATTAATTACTCGTAGTAACCATCGTTATAAATTCGTTTTTATTAAGCTTCAGTTTGTGGAGGGATTTTTAACACACAGCGAATCCAATAAGTCAAGTTAAATCTTGAAACATTCCTTCTTAGTTAATGACTGAGACATTTTGAATTAAAAATGATTCTCATTCTCAGTTATATTTTAAAATATAGTCAGTACACTATTTATTTTTATAAAAGCATACAAAAATTGTTTGTTGACTACGTTTCTTGGCATATTGCCTGAATGGAATAAGTGAAATCGTCAAACATTTATGGTCGGTTTATTACTAAGAGACCACGCATGTATTTGCTTAGCGAAACTAATATTACTATGTTTATTTCTATTTTCTGGTCCTTAACAACTACATAAATTTAAAAATAAAATTCTCATGTCGCCTCTCGCCAAGTAGAGGCTACTATGGCTGGGGAAATAAACCGCGCTCAAGCTACCATAATGTGTTGCTAATGGGCCAGCAGACACCGGTTCCATTCCCTATTTAAGTTAATTTTCAGTCGATAGAGGCGCCCGAAAAACGAATTACGCCACGCTAAAGAGGGACAGAGATGGAAAAGGGGAGGGAGAGGAGGCGGAAGAAAAATTTAACTTTCACGTTCCCCTCGGAGCACAAGCGTTTTGCGGCACCGTGCAAGATACAGTCCCCGGCGATGAAGATTGACGAGTGGGCCGTTAGGCGGGGAAATTAAGGTTCGCTCACAATGGAGAAGGGCTCGGGAGGTGATGAAGCAGGGAGGGTGAGGGAAAGAGACTTCATTTGACCCCACTGCTAAAAAGGAGGAGGAGGAATGGAAGAACGCCGGACGAGGGGGAACGGAAGAGGGAAAAGTGGGCGAGAAGAGGGAATACTTAGCTTGGAGAAAATGGGAAGAAAGGAGAGAGATAGAGAATGTGGATATTGCGGGAAATAGGCGCTTACACAGCGTTTCATAGGGCATGTTTAAAAAGGGATGAGAGGGAGACAGCTGAGGGGGAAAAAGGATTTTTCGGAGGTATGCAGGGTCTTATCCGAAAATAGACCTCGACCAGGAGGCAAATGTTAGCAATTTGGGTTGTAAAAAAGTAAATTGAATCACTGCTGACAGTTGATCGACTGATACTCATTTCGTTAAACCTATGTGATTGTCAGTCACAGTTAATCTACCTGGCCAACAGAGAAATATAAAAACCATTCGGTTTGCTAAAATGCGAGCAAAATGTCGATGGAGAGCATATCATGTGTTTTCCTGCAGTGGGTTTTTTCGTCAAGGATATTTCCTTACGTTTTCTCAGAAATGTATATATCTTTCTTCACTCCAACTTCTCGTTTTTTTTTGGACGAGGGGTTAGATGGAGGAAGGAACCGCCTTAATCTCAATCTCGCCCCAATAAAGTTGCATTATTATTATTATTATTATTATCATGTGAGTAAATATCGATGAAACATTCATACCCATTCTAAATCGCTCCCGTGTGTGGCAAATAATGGGACTCGGTGGTACTTATTTCGTTCTTTTCTTGTTTTATTTTTCTATTTCAGGTTACATCGTGGAGTTCAACTGGCCGATAATCGTAGACCTGGGAAGATTGTTGTAAATCTTCCTGGAAAGTGAAAAAATGGGGAGTGGAGCGAAGTTACTTTTGATAATTTTGTTATATTTACATATAATCGCATATATTATTTCTCAAAGGTGTTTTTTTGTCGCAACGCCATAACTCCCATAATTCTTCGTCAAAATTAATGATTCAAACATCGGTATAAAGATTATGTTCCCCGCTATTGACGAAAAATAGTCAAATGGTTTAAATTTAAAGTTTTTGCTACAGAATTTAAAATTAAAGTTTTTGTTAAAAATGATCCAAAATAAAAAGTGCATTCTGTTGACAAGATAATCAACTAATATGTTGGCTGCGGTTGCGTGCTTAAAAGACTGTAGGAGGCGCCATCTATTAACACATCGTTTAGTTAGATTGTTTACATTCTACATGCAATCAGTGTGACCATTTACGTTATGTATCTCTAACACAAACATAAATAACATATACTTGTCCATGGGAAGAAACAGGAAGAAGAAAAGGAAGAAAGAAGGAAGAAGCAGGAAGAAGCTGCATGCTGTGCTAAATATTCGACAGGTAGAAGAACAGGAAGAAAGAAGGAAGTAACAGGAGAAAGCTGCATACTGTGCAAAAAATTCGACAAGTAGAAGAACAGGAAGAAAGAAGGAAGAAACAGGAAGAAGCTGCATACTGTGCGAAATATTCGACAGGTAGAAGAACAGGAAGAAAGAAGGAAGAAACAGGAAGAAGCTGCATACGGTGCGAAATATTCGCACGGGTCAGCTAGTCTATAATAATTTAATGTATCGTTACTCTGGTTCCATTGTTGTTCATCATCGGGTCAAGTTAACCCTTAACTGCTAATGCCGGGTCAAAAAAGATCGGGAGAAAAGATGACCGGTCGAAAAGACGGTTCTAGTCTGTTTTGAATTTGTTCTTTTTTTGTATTCGTAAAACGGCCGCTCGCAGCAACCTTGGCTGTAATATAAACCTAGGGGAGAGGGGGGAGCAGGCCAGTTGAACTTAAGACTGTGCGGGTGACGCTTGTTGTTTACGAGCAATTAGAAAATTCGGGCCAAAAAAGACCCGAGGATTGTGTGTACGTGGCAAAAAACCACGATAGTAGTTACGGGCTAATGAAGCTGTCTCACAGCGAAATCTAGGTCATGAGAAAAAATATAGGTACATATAAACACTAACTCACATAATGCCACCCTAAATAGCACGAAATAACGCGAGGTATAAATAAGTCAATCAGAAAAATGTGTTTTAGTAGCCTGGTCTTCATTCCAACGATAATTATGATCGAGGAAGGCCTTCTGTGTTATGTATCTCGTTGGAGCATCCAGGTGGACGGCTTGATTCGCAGGACCTGTCCGCTTCCGGTCTGAAACCACAGATGACCACGGACCGTAAGAGATGTCCATGGAACATTTCGTTCGTCAGAATAATAAATGCGGAAGAAAATTTTGAATGACCTTTCTGTTTCATACCTACTATGATACGGGATACTTCTTTTCAACAGAAATGATTTTTACGTCAGTATAAATGTGTCAGATTCAAAGGAGGTCTTTAGTAGCATCAGAAGGCTTCTCTGATCCGTCAATTAGAATAGAATTATGTGTGAAATTCACTAGGTACGCACACCGGGTAAAATATTTGACCGCTGCCAGGTATTGCTATATGAAACTTGAGAGATATTTACACATGTTACTAATTTTTTAGAATAGAATTACTTTTACAAGTTGACAAGGGGTTTCCTATTACTATTTTCTGTGACCTAGGCAGCAATGGAATCTCAGATTCTGTCGTGATCCAAGGTCACAAACTGGGAATATCACAACTTCCCATATATTGATCACATTAAAATAGCAAAAAAATAAAATGATGGAGTAAGAAATGAGAGAATTTGAGAAATTATGAAAATGGCAACGACCATTCTGGACGAAATCAAGTCAAAACAGCTGTTGTGGTACGGACATGTTCAGAGGATGCTCAAAGAAAGACTGCCTCGCACCATATATATATATATATATATATATATATATATATATATATATATATATATATATATATATATATATATATATATATATATATATATATATATATATATATATATATATATATATATATATATTAAAATAGCCTACTAAAAAGCATAATAAGTAGGTAACGCAACTGAAGTATCCTTTGCAGATAATATGAGAAATATACGGCTAGGAAAAAAAAACTGAGAATATGTTTGCTTGACCGCTCTATTCTTCCAAACCTCTCGGTAAATTCAAAACAAATCATCCACACACATTTTCCAGAGGGACCTAAAGGGATGAATGGGCTCCATTAAAAAAGACAAAGGGCGCCAAGTTGCTGATCTAAAATGGGTCATTTTTTCAACTCACTTTTGATGCTGTAAAAAAAAGCCTTGGAATCTGAGCATCGATGTCTTTGTTTGATTTTATAAATTACTAACACTTATGATATAGCCTCGAAATTATTTACAGGAGATGGCTGAGGAAACATTATTATTATTTCTAGCGTGCGGTTTTGGCATGCGTCCGTGAGCTTAAATAAGTTTTGGCCCCCATTTAATACCTGTCTTCACTACTTCAGCTGAAGATTGTTACTTGGAATAGCACTTAAGCTTAGAAGGGAGCCTTAAGCACTTATCCTCCCGAATCACTTTTGTCTCAGGATTAATGATTAATAAAACAGAATACAGCGATATTTAACTCTTGGTATTTGTCACCCTAACCTTTCCATGCGTAGTTAATTACTGCCACAGAGTATAGGCATTATGCCCGTCACATTGGGAGGATACTTGTAACCCAATTTGGATTTTTCTTCCTGTTGAATTTTAATTCAACGGGTCATTCAACGGGTGTCATATTCTAGGGAAGAATATAATAACCAAAAACAATCGAGATCATCCAGTCACAAAGGCTGAAATAAAGTTGCCGTTATTTCAAGTCGCAGCGATACACTTTTTGAAATAATGTATGATATGAATTTATTTCGCGTACCTACAGCTATATCGCATTACATATGGCGATGAAAATAAATGAAAACATTTCTGAAAGGAACAAGCTCATTTCCATCATTCCAGTCAGTCATCAGATGCCATTATAACAGAGATGGCATGCGTAAAAAAGCAGAGGGATTCCTTCAAGGGCACTTTATCAACTCCTTTCTCAGCCAACCTAGTGAAGTGGAGAGGGCAGAAAAAAAAGGCACCCACCTGAAAAGCTTTCCAGCACAATACGCGATGGCTGATACCACGCGAAAGAGATGCGCGGATCACAATGAATGAAACAAAATGAAAAGGCCCTTCCCGTAACGAGAACTTTAAAAGGCAAAAGGACAAAACTCACGCCCGCGTTCAAACGGAATCACAGGGAAAATCGGGAGTAACTGCGGCTGAGTGACGGCTTGCAAAAGAGACATGTCACAAAAGACTGGAAATAACAGAGGGATCAGAGAGAGAGGGAGGGTTAACACGCTTTTAAATTAAGGATCCAGTGATTGAACAGAAAGAGAGGGAAACGAGAGAGAGAGAGAGAGGAAGAGATAGGAGCCCACTGCTGACAGCTTTCAACCGAATCGAAGGGTCTTTTCCACTCTTTTCGCGTGTAAAAAAAAATTCGCCAGCTCGCGATTAAAAGCACCTCCCCGCGCATCCCTCCCGTTTTCCGTTGTATTACCATTACACCGTCACCGGATGGATGAGCAGATCCCGGTGATAAATTCCTCCGCCGTGTACATCGCGCCCTTTCAGCTTCCTCCGACCAATTCCCTCAACATTAGGAGGAAAAAAAATTGATTAAAAATGCGCATGGGAAATTTCGGCAGTCGAGTCGGGAGAAATGAGAGGGAAGTACGCGGCGGCACAGGTGGGGGTAGTTTGCGAGATGAAAGGAAATCGGACGTGGGGTTGGAAGTCTAACGAGAGGGAAAAGACAGTGAGGGAATGGCGAGGGGGAAAAGAGGGAATGAGGTGACGGGAGTCAAACGGGGCGAGGGGGGGATTCGAATGGGGCAAAAAGGCAGAAAACAAGAGAGAGAGAGAGTCAAACGGGGTGGGTCGGACGGGAGGAGGTTGGGTGGTCGAATGGGGTGGTCAGAAAAAAAAGGTGGGTGATTTGATGGGCCGTGACGTGTGAGGTTGTATTGTTCGTGAAAGATGATTGGCCGAGAGTGAGAGGGAGGGAGGGTGGGCTGGCTTGCTCGGCTTGGGCGGGGTTCGTGAGGTGCCAGCGGGGGCGTGGGTGGGGGTTGGGGAAGAGGCGGTTTGGCAAAGGGAAATGGGTCAGAGGGGGGGGAGGTGGGGGAAACGTAAAGAAATTGGAAGTGTGTGTTGTGTCGGTTGGGGGGGGAGGGTGGGGGATGAGGAGAGGAGGTGGAGGGAAGCGGCACATGACAGCTCGCCGTGCCTGCAATCGACGGTGCCGACGGGAGGCATCGTGCGGGAGAAGCGGGGGCAAGTGGGTGCGGGAGGGGAGGAGGAGAGTGGAAGGAACATTTCAAAGAGATCTGCACCTCGCTCACTCTCTCAGGGAGCGCGTTTGTGCGCCCGTAAGCGCGTAATGTGGGCGTTATTGCCGGGGATGTTGCAGGGAGAGAGGTGGGGGTAGTTGGGGTGCTATTTTGGAGGCACGGGTAGGGGGCGGGGGAAGAGGTGGGGGTTGTTGGAAAACAGGATGGAAAATAAGGATTCGGAGAGTTGAAAGTCAGTTTGAAGTGAGGTGTGATGGGTGTGGGGTGGTGTTGGGGTGATAACTTGGAGAAGAGAAGGGTGATTAGGGGGAAGTTAGGGTAGTGGGAAGTGGGGAGGAGAATGGTAGAAATATAAAGAAAAGTGGGGTTTGGTAGGAGGGTGGGGAGGAATGAGAATAAGGTGAGGTGGATAGGATTGCGCAGAGCGTAACAATACAATATTTTTTCTTAATTCAATGCAACCAAAATATCAGCGCATAGTAAGTTCCTCATCATTGGCCGTTCAATCCTAAGATTTGTTGACTGCAGCCATCCATCCTTTCATGTCTAATGCTAGGTCCCTTACTTCCTGGTATCTTTCCATATGTACTGTCTTCTTTATTTGGTCCAAGAACTTATTCCTGGGTCTTCCTCTAGGGACTTTTCCCTCTATTTTGCCTTCAATTATGTTCATCACAAGCCCATTGTGTGTCAGGGTGTGTCCAATACATCTTGTTCTTCTTTTCTGTATGGTGTTCCAAATGGTCCTTTCCTCTTCCAACCTTCCGTGCACTACTTCATAATTTCTTATTTTCTTCGTCCATTTTATCTTCCGCATCCTCTCCCAGCACCAGGTTTCGAAGGCTTCCAGTCTGTTCTGGTCAGCTATCTCAATGGTCCATGCTGTCGATCCACATTAGCGTTTTCACATACTGCTTCCTGGTTTGTAGTCCTATCTTCTTTGAGCCCAGCAGTTATATCTTTCCCATGAACGCCTTCTTAGCGTTCCTTGATGTCCGTGGTACTTCTTCCGTCCCACATTATGGTACTTCCGAGATAGGTGAAGGAATTTACTTGCTCTGTAAGGTCCTGTCGCACCGTAATTTCTAACCGTACCGTATTTTCCTATCAGGCAAAAATTTCCAGTTGTACCATAATTATATATGGTATTAGAATTTCATGTCGTTTCGAAATATCACACAATTCCAGTATTCCCCGGAGGAAGACCCAGGAATTAGTTCATGGACCAAATAAAGAGGAAAGCACATAGAAAGATCTACTAGGAAATAAAAACTCTAGCATTTGATGGGGAAGGGTTGAGGGCTGCAGTCGACCAATCTTAGGATTGCACGACCAATGATCTTGATTTCAATAGTCAAGCAGCATTTGATTGCTACACTCGATATTTCCTCGTGCAACCTTATTGAAAACGTGATTTTGTTGTGAAGTCGTCCTGAGCACGTTAAAATGAAAATTTTTGCGGAGAATGCGATCAAGCTAGTGAACAAGTAACACTTAATTGCACAGAAAACCTTGCATTTTTATTCTTCAACTTCAACGTACTATCTACTTTTGAATTACACCTTAGTGGACCTGTCTCGAGAGAGCTAACGACAACTCACGAAACTCACGCTATCGTTAGGTTTCATCGATAAATTGTAGAATCGACATTTGCGGTGGTGGGCTGTAAATGTTCGAATTTTCGTGCACCGACCCGTTTTCGGAGTGAGAATAAACCAAGTTACGCTTCGTTGTCTCAGGCGTAACTTAATGGAATTTGCTTAGCATATTGAATACCAGGAAGAATACCAGGAAGGACAATACCTCTCCCACACCTAACTACCTACAACTCATCCTCCCCAATCTACGTCACCCTCCATCTCGCCCTCTCGCCCCTCCCCCCCTCCTCTCCCCCCCTGCCCTCCCCTATGTTTGTGACTATATATGCTGAGTGTTCTGGGATATTTGTATCTGATGATGACGTGCTACGTCGAAACCCGGGTCGTTTACAATAAATAAATGTGGAATCACAAAGTTACTGCTTCTCATTCAACAAGTTACGCTTAGTTGAGTCTTATATTAAGTCTTATATTAAGATCATATTCGAAGTATACGTTTTAACTTCAGCAGCTGCAGGAAGCATGAAATTAATATTACATAATTAATAGTGCAATAATATACATCCGTATATCTGAAATTCTTGGTATAAATAAAAAATATCAACATAAGTCTTTGACTCATTTTTTTCACGCGGTACGTTAAAATGTCCTTCGCAAGAGATGGTTTCTCGTGAATCTGTAAAAATAACTGTGGGAAAATATGATATATTTTCAAAAAATAGTTGAGAAAACATAAATACCTCACAATTTTAATTTTTTGACGAGATCTAGGTGTTCAATTTTTCTTATTTTATAAAAAAAGGCTCTCTGGAAAGCATACACGTAACATTTCCCACGTAAAAGAGCTGCTAATTGCCGTCAAAAAATCACGGAAAGCAGTTCGGTAAGTATTTAATATTTTGGTATATTTGGGAGGATGAGATATTTCTCTCTACAATGAGACCAAATTATTTATTTCTAGGTAAAATGATATTTCGCTCAAACTACCTTTAGAAGTTGTGAACGAGCCTTTACCTTGTAGTACAGTAGGGGTAAGGGTGTGGAATGACGCAGGGTAAGGTTCGTATGAAGGTGGCAGATGGGCAAAGAGTGGGTTGGGAGGTACTGTCGTTGAAGCATGGGGAAATGTGGAGATGGGGCTTGGGGAAGCTTTGGGCAGGGTCGGTATAAGGGTTTAGGAAAGGTGAAGGAAGCGGAGAGGGGTTCGGAAGAGTATGTACGAAAGGGCACCCAGTTGGCAGAGTGCAAGTGAAGCATTTGGGTGGGGGGGAAGTAGGAGCATTGAAGCATAAACATGGGACGAGGGGAGGTTTGAAAAGGGGTAAGGTTGGCGAATAAGGGATAGTTTTTGGTCCCCTTGGGGCAAGTGGGATTGAAAAGGGGATGCTCCTGTTGTCTCTTCATTAAGAGGGATCCATACTCCCGAAATTCTAACGACTAACTGTATCGCAATATTGAGATTCACTCAACTACTTCACGGACGCTGAGACAGCCAACTAGTCTTCTAAAAGGTCTGTACACAGGCGCAGGACGCGGGAGCGATATTCGCGCCGGACAAAATTACATGGCGGACTGATACGCAAACGGCCGCAGATCCCGGCCGGCGGAGCACGGGACCGCCGCGAATAAATTTCAGTTCCATGTATGCAGCGTTTGCCACGTCCCATACTCTAGCCAAGAGTTAAGTTACAATGAGAAATGACGATCTAAGAGCTTATTGAAGATGCGAATGAGTATCCTATGTGAAAATAGGTCTTATTAGTCAGACGCAAGAGCCGTAAGAGCTCTAAACTGGGCCGTTCGAGTTTTATAATATACCAGTATACCAGCTTTTTGCTCAGTCTTGGTAACGGAGGGGCTAAAACTTTAAAGCTAAAACAAGGCCCAAAATGAAGAAAGGCTTCTCGGGGCTCCATCCGGATTGGGAGGTCCATGACCAACGTTTGGGCCGCTTAAACTGCAGCCGTCCTCAGGGCTCAGGGTCATCTCATCTCCCTGAGCCGTCCAAAATCTCAGAGGTGAATATCTCTCTCTACTCATTTTCTGACAAAGGAGGGTATCAGTTTGAGGTGCGAAGAAAGTGACGTAGATATTGTCATTGAGACTTCGAGACGAAATGAATTGCCCTCCGGCTTCTTCGGTTGTGTCTCTGCACTGGTCAATGCCGGTTTACGAATGGCGTCCAATTCAAAGCGAGGGCGACAATGAGATCGACGTTCATGACTTTGGTGTATGATTTGCCAGCGTGAAAGTTCACAGGCCATTTCTGTCCGTCTTTAGTTGTTTCCGATTGCTTACCTGACCTCTCTCCAATAATTATTCTTGTCTCTAAAGTCCTCCATTTCAGAATCTGCTGATTCATCTCTTTCACGGAACGTCAACTGTAATGATCAACGCTTGAGGTCATGTTAATAGCCATAACATGTTCACCACAATCAGGCTCATTCATTCCTAGACAAAGATCATACTTATGGATCAGCTGTTTCAGGGGTTTTGGTTTGTTGTCTCAACAAGAACATAATATTATCATTAAACTAAGCTGTTTCCGTGGGCAAATAATACTCCAAAATCAAACGTTTTAAGCAAATAAATTTGTACACATCACTCTAATGAGTATAAAAGATGGATGCTAAAAAAATTTTCATAATGATGGTAAAATATGTTATTATATATTTAATGAAAAGAATAGTCGTCAGATTTGAGCGACTGATCGCAAGAAGCACTGGACAGCAGTAGCGACTCGTTCGTAGCGCCTTATCTATGAGCTAATACATATGCTCATTATACGAGCCTAGAAACCCTAACTGTCGAGAAAAACGAGTCGAGATCAAAAATATCGGTACATCAACAGTGCAGTTCATAAACTAAGCAAGTACTGAAACAATACTGTTTCCTTATGGAAGATCATTTTACATATTAATTTGCGAGCCGCCACAATGGAGTGAGGCAGAGGGTGCAAGGAAGACAAAACATTGGCGGCTATCAAGCTTGTTTTGGCAAAGCAAAATTGGCCACCTTCTTTGTTACTCTACTACGCAGTACTAACTCCATGTTTTGTATGTTCCCTGCATGAACCTCGTGTCACGTTTACATTGGTAAATTATAGATTAGTTTAGTAGTTTCTGAAGCATTTAAAGCATACCCATAGTGTGGTCGATGTTAGTGAAAGTTAATTTGTACTCTGTTATGCATGTTAATGATAAGTCACCCCTTGCCAAACACCATTGAGTTGGCTGGCATGGTAATATGCAGATGCATATCATACCTATATTTTCAAATTACACAACGATACCCTTAATTTTTGTCTGGTATATCATATTTTATTAGTTTTGCTTCATTTTTATTTATGAATAAAGTAAAGAGATATTGGCTGTCCGACCAATAACTATATCTCACCTGGCACATAACTATAATATCAAACTTTTAAATGCCTAGTATGCTGAAACTTGTCTATGATTATCCCCAGGCTATGAAAACCGCAGAGACAAAAATATATTAAGTTCTAAGATCAATTCTACGTTTAAAGAGGTCTTGGTACAGAAATACTGGAAGACCATCACCAGTTCTCTCCACTTTAATGATATAAGACGTTGATTCATTAAGAATATTCGAAAATGTGCTCTGATCATTATATTGAGTGTAAGAGAGTTTTGAATATACTATGCTGTTTTTTTTAAGCTGAAAAAAAATATGTGGCTAGATAGAGTTTCTCCGAGAACTGAGGCTATAGTTCCCACGCACATTCTAAGGATGATGGTACGTTTTGAGAGGAAAGAAGAAATAAGAATTCCCAAATCATATAAGTGTTAATGACATGATGATGGTATGATATGCCGAAACCAAGGTCGCGTTGCTGTAAATGAAGAGTGAAATCATAACCAAGTACTTGTTTTTTCATTCATTCTGAAAGAGATCCACCGAGTAACCCCCACAGACAGCGTCTTAAGATTCTTCCGTTTAAAGTCCAATAATTCCACTTCTTTTGCTTCCTCACGTTGTTTCTGTTCGCTTGAATTTTTCATTATTTCGCAGAATAGTGATAATATTTACATGAAAATGTTCCCTTCTTAGAATACAACACTAAATGACTGCTTTCGTTCGTCCCTCGCTAATCCTAAAATGGATTGGGACTCTCTTAAATGAACCCTTATATGAATTATGAATTGGAACTTATTTCTTTCTCCTTTCCTCTTAAAACTTACCACCATCATTAGGATGTGCGTAAGCAGTAGCTCTGAACCAAGGGAACTATAGCCTCAGTTCTTGAGGAAACCCTTTCTAGCCACATATTTTTTCCACATAAACAAACCAGCAGAGTTTTTTTTTTTTTTTTTTTTTTTTTTTTTTTTTTTTTTTTTTTTTAAAGAATAGAATAAGAATGCTTTATTTGCTCTGGGTACATCACCCCTAAGAGCATTACAAAAGTTATCTAAAACAAAAGTTATCAAAAACAATTATAAAAAAAAATTATCAAGAACAATCAAAAAACAACAAAAAAAATTTAAACAGTCTTACACTTGATGTAATGATCAGGACACGTCTCGACATTCGGCATATTCAAAACCTATGTCCTGTCGCTTTAAATGTAGTGTGGAATCATAACCAAGTACTTGCTTATTCATTCATTCGGAAGAATCTTTTTCAGCAGGGATATGTGTAAAATGTGGATAACTCATGCTGTAAAATATGCCGTGTGCTAACGGGTCCAGAAACAGTGCTTGAATCTCCAAAGCGTCAGAGGCTCTTTCATGAATTGTTCATGCCGAAACATCTCAATAAAATATATTTCGGATTCGGAAGGCGTTGATATCTTCCCTTGTCACCATAGTAAATAGACCTTAAGAAATTCCTAGACTAGTCAACACTACAAAAATTTTCCATATTTACTCCCAAAAAAGTACTCTTTGGCTACGTAAAGGTATATAATTCAGGTGATTTTCTGAAAGAATATCATTAATTAATCTATTTTTTTTCTGTTCTAATTCTAATTTTTAATCCGATTTTAGGGAATTTTACTTTACAGAGAGGACTCATTATGGTAAACTCTAAGTTGAACGCATGCTCTTTTGTGATTAACAAAACAAGCCTTAACAAAGAAGTAACAATAGGTGGAAAATCAACTAATCAGCTACACGAACTGACGACCAACCTCATAGAGCCCCTTATCGACCGCGGGAAATACCACCATTTAAACCTGTCAGTTCTGCAATGAATATCCCTCATTTCATTATCATGATCTGATCTACCTTAGTATGCTAGAGTTCGTTAGATATTGATGACTTCGCGGGAAAATAAATAGGCTTTAAATGTGCATAAAAGATTGAGTAAAATTTTAAATCGACGGTCTGAAAGTGATTCCCATCCAAGTTGTTGCAAGAGGTCAGTAACACTAACAAGACTATCTTAACGGCCGTATGGTTATTGGCCGGAGTGGCTAATGACTGAAAACGAAATTTAATGGGATTAGTTATTAGTCTTAGTCAGTTAAGGCTACTTGATATGGCAGGTTGCAGTATTCACAAATAACTACTTAGGCAGTGCTGTAAAATTAGCCCTCTTAATGTTATATAAGTGGTTTTAAATCTGAGACTGTTGCAGTGATGCCATAATTTTTCTTCTGTCCTTAAAAAATGAGAAATAACTCCCCCTTAAAAGCACCTGCTTGGAAAAATAACCTTCACTGAATTACGTGACATGTGGCGGTTATTTCAAGAAAGCTGCTGACACAGAAATATTTATGAATCACATGTGGCGTGTTTATTGAAAATTTGGTTTAACTGTGGTCTCGTTAAGCAATTAAAAACACCAAATGACCAATAAATGTTGGTTGGTCAATAACTATGCGGTTTACCCTGTGAGTTTCTTCCGATGAGTGAAAAACTCACTTGATAATCCACGTGATTGAATACTACCATAAACTAACCCTACCAATTAAACAAGTTGTAAAGTAAAGAATTACTATCATTGTAAAAATAACCAACCATTGAGATAACTATTCCCCCTTTGATCAAGAAATTTCTGAAGTTCTGACTGACTGAAGATCAAGAAATTCCCCCTTTGATCAAGAAAGAATTTGATCAAGAAATGTTCTGATCACTTCATTTGTTGCAGCTGCACGCGACCAATGGTTACAACAGACGGGGAGTCATAAAGAAGTTAAGGGGAATACATCTCATCTAACATTCCTCTCATCACCACACTCATCATCCTTCTTTTCATGTATGTTTTGTCTTCCTAGCACCCTCTGCCTCACACCATTTTAGCGGCTCGCGAATTAATATGTAAAATGATCTTCCACAAGGAAATAGTATTATTTCGGTACTTGCTTAGTTTATGAACAGTACATTTGGTGTACCGATATTTTTTATCAATTCTCGACATTTAGGTGTTCTAGGCTCGCATGAGGAACATATATGTATATTAGCTCATAGATATGGCGCTATGAAAGAGTCGCTACTGCTCTAGTGCTTCCTGTGGTTAGTCGTTCGAATCTGACGACATTTATTTTCATTAAATATATAACTACATATTTTGCCACCATTTGAAAAGCTGTTTGTAGCATCCTACTTTTTTACTTACTAGGGTGATGTGTACAAAGTTGTTCACTTAAAATATTTGATTTTGGAGTTACTCATTCGTATTTGCCGACAGAAACAGCTTTATTAAATGATGATATTATGTTCTTGTTGAGACGACAATCCAAAATTCCTGAAACAGCTGATCCGTAAGTATGATCTTTGTATAGGAATGAATGAGCCTGATTGTGGTGAACATGTTATGGCTATTAACATGAACTCAAGCGTTGATGCATTCCATTCCAGTTGACGTTCCGTGAAAGAGATGAATCAGCAGATTCTGAAATGGAGGAATTTTGATCTCAACTCTCAACACTCCCGGAAAGTAATCTCAGTACTTCTCGAATGACTCGAGAGACACACTTCGTAAACTCGGCTTAAACTTTCCACATTTGCGAAATCACTCCGCGGAAGCTACTTGTTTTGTTAATCACAAAAGAGCATGCGTTCAACTTAGAGTTTAATCCTGTGGAATTCTCGAGACATTATCATTCACAGTTTTAGTTCGAGCCAGGCAATACTCGGAAATCCACCCACTTCATCACACCTCACATCCCAACGCTGCAGTATTACGCTTTCCTCATTTTCATTTGTCTAAGACTCTGGTAGTTGCATGACTCGTCATCCATTTCGTCATCAATGCTTGGAAGGATATTACGTGTTGTACAGTAATTGTGCGCTAAGCACGCCGATGAACATGAATTTTGCGTGACGAATAGAAAAGGAATAGAATAGCGATCGCATTAGTATTGCAATAGTATTCACTATCACTACAATGTGTGCCATTTCACCGAATCATGACGGGAATTTCGGATATTTCTTGTGCGAATAGGTGAGAGTTCTATGAATTGTTTTCATCTACATCGGACGACTACCCTGCAAGACACCACATGGGCGTGTGGCAGGGTGTGTTAGGACACCAGCCGTATAAAGATGTAAGGGATAAGGTTTTCGAAGGTGATATACTAACGTGTATTATAGGATTGTGTTTAGTAGAGCTCAGTTTTTATTGTGGTTGCTTATTCTGCGCGGATAGAACGAGTTTATGAACCTATCTGTTCGTCAATGTATCTCTCTTATATCGCATCTGTCAGACCAAGAGATGTAGTACGGCGTCAAAATAATATCTCCGTTTCGCTTTGAAATGCACCAGTTCTGAATATTTCAAGCAAACTAAGCCTAGCGTGTAGCCTCTGGGTCTCTATCAGCTCCCAACCTAATCCCTCTGAATGCTGACATCCACCCTACGCTCGCTCTTAGCAGTTTTTAGCGAAGTGCGCAGTCATCATCAGGTATTTATTATTTTTTGGTTAATTCCTTCTGTCCAGGATTCCAAATGATTGCGGCGTATTCGAGGTGTGGCCTAACCAGAGCGAAGTAGCATCTCTTTTTAACTCTCTCATCCGATGAACCTTCTATTATACGTTTGACAAATCCTAGTTCCTTAAATGCTGATCCGCAAAATGTTTTTCATGTGTGCTCCCCACGATATATCTGAAGTTAAGGTAATTCCAAGATATTTGCCTTTATCTGAAGTCCTCAATTTTTATCCATCCACATTGTAGATATCAGATTTGTATGATGACTTTTGCAAGAACTGTAATGTGGTGGTTTTCTGTAAATAATTGCCGTATTTTCGGAGTATCTGGAAAAAAGTGAACATAATTGCTCAATAATACCTCTTTCATAAAATCGTTCCTAAAATTACCATTCCTGCCGCATCTGCCATTAATCTATGTTCCCCTGCCGTCTTTTCTAAAATTTAATCTTTTTGACACGCCTCCATCCACTCAAAGTTATTAACACAACGATAAATAAACAAATATAATGGTGGAACCTACGCTTCAAGGTGCTGTTATTTAAGATACATAACATTTTCATAAATGAGTAAATTTATAAATATGATTTGGTTTTTTCCCGGCGTGTGATAGTAATAAAGTCTTCTCGGGGTTTCCACCATTATAGGTAGGTAATTGTTGGCCAACGTTTCGATAGCTACCTCCTCCACCTTCCTCAGGGGATTGCAACCCATGAAATTTTCATCACATTACCAATTTATAAGAAGAAATAGAAGAGCAAATGCAAATTGAGGCAATTTTTAAATGCCCTGAGGATGATGGCGGAGGTAGCTATCGAAACGTCGGCCAACAATTTCCTAACCTGGTGGAAAACCCTAGAAGACTTTATGAGTAAATTTAGGCTTCATACAGCCTTGTCTATTTTACAAATTTCATGTTAATACTTCTTTGGACAACATCTCATGAGACACAGAGTTAAACCGAAGTTTTACCTAGCAACGTAAGTCAGTGATTAGTATGAATCCAGCCTCTATTGCCATTTTGGCAGAATTTGATAGCATGAGTGGGATACTGAGCAGAAGAAGATTTCATTGGTAGAACTCGGAATTGGAAGGAGATTGGTAGACTCGGTTTGTCTGAGACTGAATTTGATTTGACTGTTTGATTTGCTTTCATACAGGGTGTGTCCGTAAAGTAATGAGACTGGGTCTGGGAGTGAAGGACTTTATTTATCCGATCGGTAAATATTGTTAAAATTCTTCAAAATAGTCTCCTTGGGCGTCGATACACCGCTGCCAAAGCGATTCCCACACTGCAGAGGATCCCTGGAAGTCGGCTGCAGTTAATGTTGGATGGCGGGAACATCTTCGAAACGGTGAGCTTTCAGGCTTCTCTTGAGCTTTGGTAACAGGAAAAAGTCTGCCGGGATCACATCGGGGCTCTGCGGTGGCTGCGGCAAGGTTGCAACCCCTATCCAGGCCAGGTAGGAGGTCACAACGAAGGCGGTGTGGGCAAAGCGTTGTCGTGGTGGAGCTTCCAGCGATCGTCAATCTTTGGTCGTTTTCGTTTAACGGCTCTGTGCAGGCACACAAGGACTTCTTTGTAGAAAACGGCGTTGACGGTTCGTTCCGGAGGTACAAATTCTTAGTGGACCACCCCACGCTTGTCAAAAAAGACGATGAACATTGTCATTACCATTGACTTTGGCCACATTTTCGTTCAAACCACTCGTTGAAGATCGTCCAGATCACTCCATGTCTTCAACGGTATCCCATCCGTTCTTGAACTCACTGAACCACCGGAAAACCTGGGCCCTTGACAGGGCGTCGTCTTTCTAGGCCTCCTTAACCAAGGCAAGCGTCACGGATGCGGTTTTTCCCAGGTCAAAGCAAAGTTTAATCGCGTTGCGCTGCTCCAGGGAACGCTCCATTTTTGACGTTTTCTGCCGAGACAAAAACTCAAAAACAGCTTTTACGCCACGCGTGATACTGCATCAGAGCTCGAACTTGACTGCCTCCCGGTGCGTTGCTTAGCTTAGACCGCCACCACAAATCCCGCCTCCGGGGATCGCGCTGCTATGCTGGTGACTGGAGCACCGCGCGGCAGCCAGTCTCATTACTTCACGAACAAACCCTGTATTGTCCTTAAGGTAATTTGAGGGAGATAATTCTCGAGTCATAATACAGAACAATTTCGACTTATGCGTTTTAATTACAGCATTAGCAGAATTTATGTAGTAAATATTGCATTATTAGTGGCGCAACTATATACTTTTAAATGACAAAAATTCAAAGTTATAATATCAAAAATTCTACATAAGTCCTTAATGTACTCATATTTTCCCGCGGCAGGTTAATCGTACGCCACGCATGCAAAATTGCAAATATCCTTTCGATGCGAAGGAGTTTTCCGTCACATCGAAAGGTTATTCATTCAATAATTTTCATTGCATGAAAACACTGTAAGGAAAACTTTTGAACATCGAAAGGTTATTTGCGATCATGAAAAAATTACTGCGGTGACAAAATGATTTATTTTCAAAAGTAGTCGAGAGAACATACAAACTACACACTGTTAATTTTTTTGACGAGATCTAGGTAATAGATATTCCTCATTTTTTAAAATAAGGTTTCCTCTTGAATGCATACAATATCCCGTGTAAACGAACTGGTATTTTTTGGAAAATATCTCGGAAAGAAATATGTTAAAGGGTTGATATTTTGATATATTTGGAAGAGTAAGATATTTTTCTTTCGAACGAGACCAAATTTATTAAATTTCTAGGTGAAACGATATTTCACTCAAACTACTTTAATAGAGTGCGAATATAAATAGTCTAGATTGTTCTAGAATTTGGTTTGTTTGAATGATTTGCATTTATTTTGTCGTAAAAATTAGGCGAGCATAAAAAATTCTAGAAAGGAACAAATTTAATGGAGGAAGTAGAATCATTTCACCAAATTTAGGCGAAACATATTTTGGCAAATATTATAATATATTGTAAATAAAAGTTCAAGATGTCAATACAGTTCATAGTACAGATATAATTTAATATTAAAAAGCATTAAATAAGCATGTCTAGTGGTAAAGTAACAGGAACTTCACATAATTTCTCGCAGGAGAATAAAGAGTACCTGCTGACTCGACATTGCGAGGAAGCGTAGAAGTCGCACATAAAATCATATATAGTTCTAGAACGTAACTTGTAGAAAGCGTTTCTCTGTTATTTATTTCCCCTTTTCTTATCCTGCAATGCAGCTTGGGAGTACGACGATACCAGCCTTGTCGACCTGAAATATTTGCGATCTGAATTTTTCTCTCTCAATTGGCATTGGCTGTATCCTTTGAGCTTCTGGTGGTAACAAACTCAGTCATGAAGCCAGTTTTTTTATCCTTTCCGTTTGCTTTCAAGGGGAATCAATAAGATGCGTGGATATCTCTTGGATATAGTCGAAATCACGAATTCGGTCTTTGTGCCCAGGGGGGTTATTCGGAAAGGACTCGACGCCGTCGGATCTCGAAAAATCCGTAGATGTAACGTCAGAGCTCCCTAAAAATCGGCTATTGAACAGCCCAGCATAGAATTTTAGAACTTTTATCTCAATGCCTCGGAAATGTCGAAATATTACCCCTGGGACCCGAGTAATTGCTGCGCGCCCAACCTGAAGTCCAGCAAGAAGGAGGCAACGCGACTCTCCTACATTTTCATCCTCGTACCACCAAAACATTCGCTTGGTGTATCTTTTTATATTGTATACAATGATGAAAATGCTCTTCCCTCCCACTTAGGACTGTTTCCCCTCCCCCTTAGGTCACATGAAAACTATTCCCAGGAAATTCCCAGCTTCCGCAATGGTTCTATATATGGTTCTTTATCAACATTTGACGAAAATGTCATTTATATAACAATATGTTCATTGCCTTGCATTTTCGGATATTAAGTTCCAACTATCAGTTTAAGGTTTTCGTGACAAGCAGATAATCTTTCCATATCTACTTTCGGAATTCGGCCGCGACGTTGTTTTTCGGACAACGTTTCACCTTCTATCCTGGAGGCGTCTTCAGGTCGAAGATGCAGCGCTTCATTTTGTCCGGGTTTATATAGCAGAGTCCGTCGCTTCTGTTTGGCTGCCAATTCTGGGGCCAAAACCACTTTTGGTGACATTTTTTATTTATCTCTCTCCGATTCGTGCTAGCACTGTTTTCCACGCTGTCGCTCGGTTGTAGTCATCTTCCCTGTCCATGTTGTTTGGGAATTTCGTAATTTCGAAAGCTTCCCTGATTAATCGTGAGAAGTATCGATTTTACCCGCTCAGGACTTCGGTTTCTTTGAAGCAGATTGAGTGACCAGGTCCAGACCATGCATGCTCGGCGACAGCTGAGAGGTGAAACTGCTTCTTTTCTGTCGCCTATTGGTATTCTTTCTCTCTGCAAGCGATCGCCCACCCAGTCTGGCAGAAATGGAAAGTTCCGACTATAGTCAAATACTTGGAAATATTTGTAACTTTTTGTCAATGTATATACATTGAAAATGGCGGAATATTCTTTTTATCGATCGGGTAAATAAGGAAGTGTGCAATGTTACTAAGTATTTTTTTTGATATTGCTTCCCCCTTTCAACGCACAATCAGGAAACAAAAACGCTTAGGAAAATCTACCAATATAATTAACATAGCTTTCATGCAAATCATCATATACTATGAAGCCTTTTCCATTGAGGCATGTTTTTTTCAAACCAAAATCTTTATGTGAGAATTTTTCTAAAATAAAAATACAATCCTAAGGTCAGATTTTAATTTCAATGAATCGTTGACCTTAAAATTGAAGTAATGAGTATTCCAAATTTTCAATCAGAGCTAAGGTATTTCAGCTCCATTTTGGTGAGAAGTTGATATTGATAGGGAAAATCAAATTACTTTAAGCTTGTGAGAGAGAGAGTCTACGGAATTTTAACTCTCCCTGCTGATGGTCACTGTATCACACATTTAAGTGGAAGGATTTGGCATTATGTCATCAAACTGCAGCCTTACGACCAAATATCAACCATATGGCTAGTCCCTGCTGGCTCCTAACTTTCTTACGAATAGCACGACGGCATGGTGAATTTAAGGCAAGAATATCAACTGTCTGTTTGAAATTTAAGGTAAGTTACTCTTAAAAAATGTATTGATTAGCAAGCACAAAAAATTCTGCTCGGTCTGGCTATCGTTTTCGCCGGAAAGGCGGATTATAAGTAATTTAACTGAATGAAAAACTTGATATTGGGAGAGCACATATTAAAGTAGTAAATGCACGCTTATTTCTAGTAAGAAATTGACGGATATCACTGCATAATTGCAAAATTATTGTGTAAGTGGTGAAGAAAAATTGGGGGCAACAAAGTTGGCGGACAGGCCCACGTTACGTTTTCAGCATTAGATTCAATTGCAATCACTATCTACTTCAATGGAATGACCAAAATGTACGAGTAGGAGTTAAAACTCATTTGCTTTTTATGAAAATTCTGACTTTACCTTTTATTCAAATTTACCTGTCAGTTGCTCTCTTACAAACATATCAATCACGCCGTTCCCTTCCGGGGTAGGCACATTCACAAAGTTTCACTCATCAATACATAATTGTTCACCAAACTCCACTTCAATAACTTCCTCCATACTGACCTATCCTAGCAAGCCTCTTTTGCCTCATTTACTCCCGTACTCTGCTTCATACACGCCCTCCTGTTTTTAAGACTCCTAATATTCCTTCTCCTAAGAATTTCCTCAACCACAAATTTCTCGGCCAACCTCTACCTCTCGCATCATTCAGTTCACTCTTATAAATCTGTTTCGCTATTCGACTCTCATCCATTCTCTCAACATGGCCTAACTAACGAAGCATTCTCCTTTCATATACGTCCATTACCGGAGCATCTAACCCACATTCATTTACTACTATTTATTCCTGACCCTATCCATCCTACTTTTGCCGCGAATACTGCTTAAGATAACTCTTACCCACGGCGTTTAGTCTGCTCTTTTGTCTATCCAGACATATCAATGTTTCTCTACCATACTGAGCATTATTCCTAAAGATGAATGGAAAAACAGAAAATGATATTTTTGAATGGGTAATCCGGCCCTATTAAACACTCTTGGAATGACAAATTAAAATATTCATTTCTCGGAACAAGTTTTGGTAAAATTTTCCAACATAATATTTCATCTCCTAAAACTGAATAATGTAACATAGTTTGAGCGAGATAGTTTCCTAGTTATAATGATTATCATATTCGTATTATACGTTTTGATTTGAGCAGGTATATGAAGCATAAATTAAGTATTGCCTTATCAGTGATGCAACAAAATACCTATCTATGACTGCAATTCTAAGTAATTAATTGAAACTATCTATACAAGTTTTTAATTTGACTCATTTTATTCTTGCTGTATGTTAGAAATTCCTTCACAGCGGGTAGTTTTTTACGATACTGAATAAGAAATAGTGCGGGAACTTTATGATATATTTTAAAAAATTTGAGAAAATATACGAACTACAAGTTAATTATTGACGGGATCTAGGGGTTATAAATTCCCTATTTTTTAAAATAAAGTATCTCTAGAGTGTATACACGTACTGTAGCATTTCAAAATGGCTGGTATTTTTGGTAAAAATCTCGGAAATCAGATCGATAAGGGGAAAGTAATTTTGTATTTCATGAGGGGTGAGATATGTATCTTTAGAGATGAGACCAAATTCATTGATTTCTGGTTGAAATGACATTTCGCTCTAACTACCTTAGGGGAAACGGATCATAAAATATGCCATTTTCACGGTTAGCCTTTGCTTATGTCGTGAGACGCCAATGAAATTACTCACACAAGATTGGAGCTTCACTAGCTCGCGCTGGCGGCACATTCACCATTGTGGTGAACGACAAGAACTGGCCCGCGCGAACGATTCTTTCGCGGGAGAAGTGTAATGCGAAACGCTTCCTGGAATGCGTCCTCAGGTCTGCGTTACAGAATGCCAGCTCTTCATTGGGGATGTCCGAGTTCAATTATTGGTAGTGGTTTAGTTTTGATTATTGCATTCGGATCCGATGGGGTTAAAGGTAATCTGTCCCCGGCATGGATGACGCCGAGACGCGGAGGGTAGAGAGAGGGAGAGATGTGTGGGCGACGGGTGCGCGGCATCGACGCTCCAGATTAAAGATTTTTCGGTATTCGCGCGGCTTATCCCGGAAATCGCGCGGCGTCCCGATGCGGCAGTGCATCTCCAGCGTCAACACGAGCCCTGCGAGTAATTCCGCTATTCTAATCAATTCCGGACTGACCCAATCATTTCACGCGGAGCGGTGTGCGTTCGGAGTGGATTCCGCTGTATATTAACATGCACCGAACCCTCGATGCCCGTCTCCAATTCTCTCCGTCAATCTCTCTATCTCTATCTATATATTTCGGAAAAGGGTTTGGCCGACGTTATTAACACCGTGAGTTTAGGTTTAAACGCACTAGGGTATTCCAGTGATATGTAAGTGTATCTATATCATTCTGACGGCCGTTTCCCGGAGATGAGAAGTGCGGAGTGGAAATGGAAGGGGACGACATGAGGACGAATGCTCATTTAAAAACCTTGAACGGTATAGAGAAGTGGGAGGACGTGAAAAAAATTGATTTCATGGTTGTGTAAAACTATTGAGCATCCAAGAGGCAATTGCATTTCACAGCCGAGGGAAAATCTATGTATAATCTCTAATATATGACTGTTACTTTTTACGGGATTCATTCCGCGATGTATGTTTTTTTAAACAACAATATTTCACTGGTCCTCCTGCCAGCTTCATCAGGTTAACTGAACTGCTTTATTTGTCTCGCTCGTCTTAATATATATAAGTCTGGACTCCCATTGTTGCCGGAATATGAATTTGAAAAAATTCGTTTTAGACTGTTACTCAACTTGTAACCGTCTTCTCGGTTGACGTTCTCCGGTCTCTTCGCAATTTCTACAGCCTCCCTTATTAATCTTGGGTAATAGCGTATTTCCCTAGATATTAATCTTGTCTCCTCAAAGTTGAAATTATGAGTGGGGCCGCTGAGATGGTGTTCGGCTATTGCAGAAATGCGGTAATTATTATTTTTAATTGCCCGTTGATGTTTTTTTATGTATGCGTATTTTTAGGGCTCTGCATGTCTGGCCTACATATGATTGTCCACAGCTACACAAAACTTCATATATTCCTCCGTAGAGGTTCCGTGGAAGCGGGTCTTTGGCTTTCCGAAGCACGTCCCCTGTCTTCGTTGTGCACGTGAATCTGCTAGCCACGTTATACCTCGACAGAACTCTAGAGATTTTCTCCGTCGTTCCAGACACATAAGGGAGAGTGGCATATGCCTTAGGTTTCTCTCTGTTTTCTGTCGGGTCCGTGGGATTTTTATTTCGGACCCCGAGAGAATTTAGTTCTTCTTTCCGTGCCGTTTTTAAGATGTAGTCACGTCGGAAACCATTTTTCTCAAATGCCCTTATTAAGTGCTGCTTTTCGCCGGCGATGGAATCGGCGTCAGAGATTATAAAAGCTCGATGATACAGCGTTCTCATGACTGAGGCTTTCTGTTGAGGGTGGTGGTGCGATGTGGCATGTAGGTAGCGATCAGTGTGGGTACTTTTTCGGTACACAGAATGACCTAATGTTCCATCTTCTTTTTTCTGGACCATAACGTCTAAGAATGGAAGGCGGTTGTCCTTCTCTATTTCCATTGTAAATTTAATAGAGTTTCTTTATTCATTTAGATGTTGCAGGAACTTTTTCAGCTCTTCTCTTCCATGAGGCCAGATAGCGAAAGAAGAGATGCAGTCTACACAGATGTGCAACACGGTTATTAACTTGACCGACTCTACCTTAAGTGAATCACCTATTAGTGTACTCTCTAAAGGGTTAAATTATGCTATAGCCCCTACAGTTATTCCCAAAGAAAAGCTGGTTCCATTCTTAGACGTTATGGTCCAGAAAAAAGAAGATGGAACATTAGGTCATTCTGTGTACCGAAAAAGTACCCACACTGATCGCTACCTACATGCCACATCGCACCACCACCCTCAACAGAAAGCCTCAGTCATGAGAACGCTGTATCATCGAGCTTTTATAATCTCTGACGCCGATTCCATCGCCGGCGAAAAGCAGCACTTAATAAGGGCATTTGAGAAAAATGGTTTCCGACGTGACTACATCTTAAAAACGGCACGGAAAGAAGAACTAAATTCTCTCGGGGTCCGAAATAAAAATCCCACGGACCCGACAGAAAACAGAGAGAAACCTAAGGCATATGCCACTCTCCCTTATGTGTCTGGAACGACGGAGAAAATCTCTAGAGTTCTGTCGAGGTATAACGTGGCTAGCAGATTCACGTGCACAACGAAGACAGGGGACGTGCTTCGGAAAGCCAAAGACCCGCTTCCACGGAACCTCTACGGAGGAATATATGAAGTTTTGTGTAGCTGTGGACAATCATATGTAGGCCAGACATGCAGAGCCCTAAAAATACGCATACATAAAAAAACATCAACGGGCAATTAAAAATAATAATTACCGCATTTCTGCAATAGCCGAACACCATCTCAGCGGCCCCACTCATAATTTCAACTTTGAGGAGACAAGATTAATATCTAGGGAAATACGCTATTACCCAAGATTAATAAGGGAGGCTGTAGAAATTGCGAAGAGACCGGAGAACGTCAACCGAGAAGACGGTTACAAGTTGAGTAACAGTCTAAAACGAATTTTTTCAAATTCATATTCCGGCAACAATGGGAGTCCAGACTTATATATATTAAGACGAGCGAGACAAATAAAGCAGTTCAGTTAACCTGATGAAGCTGGCAGGAGGACCAGTGAAATATTGTTGTTTAAAAAAACATACATCGCGGAATGAATCCCGTAAAAAGTAACAGTCAACACTGCATCCGCGGAAGCCTACGAGCTAATCTCTAATATATATATACAAATTAATGTTTGTTTGTTCGTCTTCTTTGCATTCCAACACCACCCATCAGATTACAATAAAACTTTGGTGAGTTTTGCGCGCGCCCGCGAAGGTTTCTGAATTATTAAATACATTGTACAATTGGTGGAGCGCGAGTCGTTTCAACCAATGAGTGTTCGCACGCGAGCATTTCAAACAAGCGAGGAACGACAAGCAAGCAACGAAGCAGATCGTTTACGAGTCGCTCAAACACGTGCATCAGAATCGTATCAGTGAGGCATAATATTGCGTGCATCAGAATCATATCTGTGAGACATAATTTGTGTTTAAAGGTACGTAATTAATTTGTACGTAGAATAATATCTGGTGTAGTGGTCTCTTTGTACGCTTTTTTTAAATTTTTGCATTCGATTTTCGTATGCGCTTCGCTTTTTCCGAAAATTGGATTTTGAAGTTTGGATATCCTAAATTTTTTTATTACTTCATCAATAGAATATTTCATTTACTTGGAAACTAGGCATGGAATGGAAACTCATGCCATCATTTGTGCGTTACGAATTCCTGGAAAGGTGGTGGGGGAACGAATTAATCGAATGACTTTAACCAACTTTGGAATGATCTGCAAAAGGCGGAGACAGCTTCTGTTCGACCGCAAGTTTCAGAATGAAGCAACGCAATGCGGGCAGCTTCACTAAAACAAAGCGATAAGGCAGTAGGAGGAAATCTCCGGACGTAAGGTGACTCCTTCAGGGCTGTTCATTGACCTCAAGCAATGTTTCTTAGCCGCTTCTTCGGATGGAATCACTGATGATGGGGGCATTATTGAGGTAAATGCCCTAATTCTTCAGAACAGTTGACGTTGGAAAAAGCAGCGAAAAAAATTTAGTACACTTGTCTTGACGAAAGTCTACGATTAAAAACAAACCTCAATTATTACTACCAAATTGATGGCCAGCTACATGTAACCGGCGCCCCATTCTGGGAATTTATATTATGGACTAAGAATGATTGCAGAATTAAAATGATTTTAGGGGATGGTGACTTTTGGACAAAAAAATGGTGCATAAGTTAAGTTTTTTTAAAAAGGAATTCTCCTGCCGGAAATAATAGATCCTAGATAACGTAGATCAATGGATTTACGTGAGCCAAAGTTTTCTTCCCTACTTTCAGCTATAGAAATTGTTAGTCAATCAGTGTAATTGGTCAATTTAATCAGCATTTGCAAAGATTGATTCCTAAGACAAGTTTTGCTGCAGCACCCCACACTAAATTCTCATGTCCGCCTTCAGCTTCCTTATGAAAGTATATATGTATCATCTGTCTAATAATTTCTCTAATGTATTCCATTACTTCCTGACTTCCTCCTTCCTTTCCACTGTACGGCCATTTCTATTTTGATATTTGCGCCCTAGTTTGAGCTGAATAACATTGCCTTTTCAGATACGAGCAGTTCTTATTACCCACGGTGTGCGTACTTGGTAGCTATTTGTGCCACATTGAGATCAATCCATTATATCTACGCCAGTTATGTACTTACTAAAATAAATGATCATTGAAGGCTTTTTCTTTAATGAACTTTTGCAGAAATATTATTGTGAAGTTAGATAATAAATAAGAGTGCTGCTAGAATAGTTTCCATTCCACGGGTTGAAGTTGGAGCACATTGGAACTCATCTGCAAACTTGAGCGCTGATGAATGGAACAATGTATACTGACGAATTGTTTGATAGCCTGTCGATACAATTAAGACATAGAAAAAGCCATGGCCGAGTGTTGTGATCGAATCCTTTCAATAAACGTTTTTAAAAGTGCTTGCTATTTACCTCAGAGAAATGTAAAATGCCCATCACAGTTTGGCGCCTTAACAGAATATCAACACAAAAACAATGATCGCCGGAGCCACCTACGAAGTTCTTTTTCCGGGAAGACATCTCTAGTGACGCTGTTAAATTTGGATTAAAGGCCATGAACAATGCATTTGAGCCGCATTAAGCTTAACCTTAAATATCCATGACATTCCATATGATTTGAAGAATGTACATAATATTCCCGTCCTCAAAGGTGGGAATAAATCACTTGTTGAGAACCAGCGATCTATTCGCAAACATCTGTAACCTGTAAATTTATGGAAAAAATTATTGCTAATTATTTGCGTGGGACGATAATAATTGGCCGTTTAAAACCCAACATGCCTTACTCAAGGGGTAATCCTACGAAACTCGGCAATTTGAGATCTGTCAGTAAATATAAAATTGGTTAGATAGGGTTAGAAGAAGTAGATGCGGTTATGCTAATCCAAGACCTTCAGCACCGTGCCTTACGATAAGCTAAAAGAAAAGATTGGGAAACTAAAAAAGGATGATATTATGGAAAGAGACCTTCTAATGGGGTAAATGTCAGTAAGTTGTCTTAGAAACGAGCTCTCTGCCGAATTCTATGTCGACGACTGCATTTTCTACGGTAAAGTCTAAGACGATAGCGATATTTTTGTTCATTGAATAACAATCAAAAGATAAATAAATGGAAAGTGAACAACGAAATAGAATTAATTATTGCAAAAAGAAAATTTTTTTTAGCTTCTCTAACGGTAGGGCACGTGCGATAAGGGAAGAATGGATAATATTCGCTCCATGGGGATATAACCAAGGTGACTTTCCAAGCAACCAAGTGTTCTTAGGAAAATAATTGTATGGAAGCGACTGAAAGGTGAGGTGTGTAAGATAACACTTAAATTGCAACTTGATACTCTGCTCTGGAAGAAAAATGAGCCAGCTCCATGACCGAAGCTCGCAGCTGAGGCGGTGTCAGGTTCCGCTGTGGAGGGAGAGAGGAAGACTAGTAAGGGGAGGGACTCCCAAGTTTCACGCTCCGACGTAGTTCCCGATACATGCTTAGGAGTTCGTGCTCACGGCTGGATGTATAATAATTTAAACTCAGTCGGATTCTCAGTATTTCAAGCGTAACGTGGCATAGTCTGCAAATGAAATAGATTTCACGCTTTGTACTTTTTTAATAGCAGTGACTAATGACTATTCCTGGACGAGTAGATATTCACGAGCTTCTAAAATGTCCCAACCTAATGAAAATACCTCACAATATGCTATGGGAGATTTAACATTCTCTTTAAGAAAAGCTATCAAGTTACTATTAGGTAAAGTAACTGAGACATTATCTACAGGCATCGACAATTGCTGTCTGTTTTAATTGATAGGTAAAGATTGATACAGTGGATAGACTCTTTTGAAAATTTCTATCTCCCACCGGGAATACGTCAGGAGTACTATGCTTTCGATTGTTGACAAAAATGCTGTCTCCTCTCAGCACCGGATTGATATTCAGTTTACTTGCAGAATACAGTGATAAGGGCATGCTTGGAACGGCATTGTAGGAAGTGGTACAAGGACATTAGCTTCATTTGACGACGCTAGAGAAAGATTAAGAACATATGAAATCCATTTTGAACATCAAAGAGCTTCAGGAATCATTTAAAGTATTAATATTTTTCATATTTTTTAAGCCTCTCAAAATATCAACAGGGAAATATTTTAGGGCCTGTAGTGAGTAAATAATTCAGTTCACTCAAGGACACATCGATTCCATCAACGCACAATTTATTTACACGACCTGAATTCCTCTACTAACTAACATTTGCAGTTGGCCATGTACAACTGAATTCTTCTGCGTATGGTTTTCAGTTGATGAATTTAACAGCTCACAAGAGGTATGTATCGTATCTTAATTTATATATTCAGCACAGGCACAGGATCTTTCTATGTTGAAAGTGATGGGCAGAAAGGACCTCCGCAAACTTGGGTATCTATATTTAGCTAATGGATTAGGTAACCCGTATCACAGAATTTATTACAGGTAGGAGCTCGGGGAGGAATATTTTCATGCATCCATTTAGAAATGGAACTCTGAGGCTAAACTGAAGTGAAGTAGACAATCAAAGTGGGTGGCATTTCTGGCTATTTGACAAATGCCACCGATATTTATGACCCTAACGAACCTATCAGCCTGTATTACGCGAGTCCAGTGAACTATTTGATTTAGACTCTGAGGAGGAAACATTTTACTGAAAATAACGCTGTCATATTTGCATAGTAAACTTGTGAATCCACAATTTCCTTGCATTTTAAAATATGAGCGGGTGCATTCATAGATACAGTGCGCTTCGTCTGAGGCAGGTTTAAGGAAGTTAGACTGAATAATTAGATAGGTCCGTATTCATACGTCCTTGTAGCGCCGACTGGCCTTAAACCCGGTAGTTTCATTCCGATTAATGTAAAATATACGGAGTTACGGTTTAACGTTGAAAAGTTACCGTTAATTAAATGGTTAATTTAAATAAGCATTATTACAGTCGGTAAAATAAGTAGAGATATCAGAGTTTGAGATGCTCTATATTCTAGACTAGATGGCGGAGTTTCATGCAGTGAAATTCACCTAAATGCTTTTTTATTTCTACGTTTGTTGGTGCTCAATTAAATTTTTCGTAGACTCAGCGCAGTAGGCAAATCTGGGATTGCGTTGGTCCCCGAGGCTAACGCCCAAGTCTCGCGTAACGAATACCGCCCTTAGTCCTGAACCGGCCACACCTGGACCTGGACCGGCCTGAAATAAATCTTCTGATCCCAGGTCTAACTTGAAATCTATGAATACAGCAGAAGACTCTTATATGGGATTTTAAGAAATTGAAATTCCAATTCATGCGCCTACATCAACAAATCTGTTAATTTGAAACATTCCATACTCTAGATATAGAAGCAACGATCAATAAGAGCATTTTTTCTATCCCTAGAAATTCCTTTATTAGGAAAGGAATTTCTAGGGATAGAAAAAATGCTCTTATTGATCGTTGCTTCTATATGTTTTTAGCATTTTTTAGTAAAGATTTAATTGAAAATTTAAAAAGTATGGATTTTTTTAGTAAAGCCACGAATAGAACTAAATCTAAGACAACAAAAATGGTCAGGTTAATGAAAAATATGCAGGCCTTTTTATGACGTCCTTCGTTTTTAACAAAAAATCATTACAGAAAAATATTGATTCAAAATAGGTCTCGAGTACGAATATTAAACAGGATCACAGGGGCGACGCCTATCTCTTGGCCGTGATTGAGGTTTGCTCAAAACTGACTCTGAGCATTAGCATCATTCACAGTTCCGCCGATGCATATGACACCCAGAAAGCATCCCATTTCGATTCCCCAATAGCTCTCGCGCGGGAAATGAAAGAGCCACGGCTCCGATGGAGCAATCACATTAGCGCCGCACGAAGCGGAAGTCTGTGCGGTGCGACGCGAACCGAGTCCTATTGCAGAAGCCTTTGCCTCCCTACGACGCGAGTGAGTCCACAATGAACGATTGATTAGCTTACAAACATGGAATGAATTTGCATCGGACCCCGTCCGGAGACGAGCGGACGAGAGAGGCGTGTCGAGGTAACCATTGGGACGGATAGTGAACGAGTCACTTCCTCCGCGAGCGCCATCTGCACGTGGACTCCGAAATGAGACGACGCAATAATTGCAACGCGGGTGGGTGGATGCGCGCTAAGGATGCAGGGACCAAACCAGCCAGTGGTGAGAATGCAAAAGCGGCTAATATTTGGAATAAGTCAGTTGATTATTGTAAGAGGCGATATGTAGACTGGCATCCGGGGGGAACGTGCACGATGCTGATTTCAGCTGGGATGAGGGCTTCATGCCTGGTGTAGAATCACCACGTGCCGCACACCCTAGTGGTTGCTTGCACGGTATTTCGTATATATAGATGTAGATATCCACTGTCCAGTAATATACAGTCGCAACACTCATTGTTCATTTCCCTATGCTTTGTTGCAGCCATTGAGGTAGATGGAGAGGGTGCTTGCTATGCTGCCTAATGCTAGAAGCTGAAACCAGCCCGCCATCTTCCTTAAACCTCATTTTCCTACGGCGCTTGCGGGCTAACGCAATAATTTTGCTAGTGTACCATGTTTTCTATCGATAGCTTCATGGAAATCAGCATGCAGTTACTTCTTTAATATACATTCTGTTTCCATATATTGTTTATTTTTTAAAATTAATAATCATCCGTATTCCCGATGAAAACTATCATAAAATCGAGCAGAATTCATAGCACAAGGTAGCAAAAATATGTTTCAAAAGTTACTTGCCTTAAATTTCAAACGGATGGTTGATTTCTCGCATTATATCAGCTATAGGCCTATTCCGTCGTGCTACATATAGGAAAGTAAGGAGAGAGTAGGGTTAAAAAATATGTTTGTTATTTCGGTTGTCAGGCTTACATTTATTGACGTTTTACCCTATCCACCTACCATTATGCTTGCAGCCAAGGTCCTTATACCTTATTCATTTGGACTTTTGGTCTGACACCTCCCGTTCGACTCCAGGAAAGTGGTAAACAATGGTTCCGACAGCATAATTCCAACGTGGTCATAGAGACAAAGATCCACGTATATTTTCCAGAATAATTTTGATAATGTCATGAAAATGTTTGAGCTGGCAGACAATACCAATAGGCTTTAGAATTTATTTGGATTTTTGGTCTGACGCCTTCCGTTCGACTCCAGGAAAGTGGTGAACAATGGTTCCGACTCCATAATTCAAACCTGGTAATAGGGAAAAAGATCCACGTATAATTACCTGAATAATCTAGACTGTCCTAAGAAACTTTTCAAGTTGACAGAAACTACTAAGTAACTGTAGAATTCGTTTGGACTTTTGGCCTGACACCTCCCGTTCGACCCCAGGAAAATGGTAAACAATGCTTACGACTTCATAATTCAAACTTGGGCATAGGCAACTTGATCCACAATTATTTCCATTTATAAATGAGATAATGCAATACATAATTTGCCGATAATAGGAAAAACTAAGGTGCTTCAGAATTTGTTTAAACTGCCGACCTGAGGCCTCCCGTTTGACTTCAGTCAAGTCGCAATTATTCCATTCGATGGAATAATTCAAGCATGGACTAACTAATCTAAGCATGCTCAAACTCTTTCAATTGATTTATGCAACTAAAATATTAATTTTCAGGAGTCGGATGTAGAAATCAGATAAAAACTGAAATAAACTGGTAGGATGAAGAATTTAAGCAGCGAAAAGCAAATACCATGAATGGGAACTGACCCGGCGACCATGCCGATTGCAAGAGCAAACGTTACCCACTACGCCAACATCCTATTCAACACTGGTAATACATATAGAATTTCAAAATATGGCTCCAGTGGGCTTCCAAGTTTGTTGTTGCCCATTTTTTGGCGGAAAAGTATCTATATTTTCCTTCCGATGGTGTCATTTGTACACAACAGCAATTAATATTTGTATGTATCCATTTTGGCTTCATATATCGGGAGGAAACTAGCTCAAAATTCGTAAATTACCTTAAATACTAAAGGACGGTGCCCCCTTCTTGCCTGGTAAGATTTTGAGTAAAATTTATCCGTCACGTTCTTATTTAGCCAAAAATTGACGCTTAATTATAATTAATCACCATACTAGTGATTAATCAGCGTGCATACATAATTACTGGGCGCCAAAATGCGCTGAGGAAGGTTATCCTAAAATACGAGGTGAGATATAGTTATTGTTTCGTCGTGAAGAATATTTTATCTTTAGTGAACACAAAATATACCTCTTAGAGCTTACCTAGTCTCTTTATAATTTAATGGTCAAATTCAATTTCATGTTTAAAAGAGAATTTGTGACATTGATCAAGGCTAAACACTTCTGAATGAAGAGTAACAGTGCTACGGAACATCGAGCCCGATCCAAAATGAAGAAATCAGAGTGCATTATGGGATCGAGTCATGACCTGGGTATAAGGGCCTTGGTTGCAGCGGACGCTGGCAGCGCCTCTATCCGCCATCAAGTTAAACTAACCCGCCCATAGAGGTATGCTAAGAACATTAATTAGATTAATTAAGATGTGTGTGTGTGTGTGTGTGTGTGTGTAAGAGTATCTATATTTTGAGCTATTCAGCTGCAAACGATGTTATTTATCCAAGATATAAGTAATTTTCTTGAGACATACAGAGCACAGGATATAATTTTTCATGGCTCGTCAATATCTACCTGCGAGAACTCTAATCTCTTGAGAAATGGGGTAAAAATGACATCTCTTAAGATTCTCGGAAAGGCTGTTTAGTGGTAGTTATTTTAGTAAGTATTAGAAATACGCTTTTGCTTGCTTGCCACGGCGCCACTTTACTCCGAGGCGCAAATATACAGCAATTTTTGCCGCGACTTAATATTACAGGACAGTGATATGACTGCATTTTTTGAGAGCTCTTTGAGTGCTATTGTAGAGGTAGAAATTGAGCTATCGTTTTGTTTTGTGCTGGAAGATTGTCTTACTATTGATGGGAGAATTTCATCAATATAATGCAAGACATCCTTACATTGATTTCCGGAATTGTTTTAAATAAAAAGGCCAATACTACAAATGTTATTTATACTACAAATGTTATGTTAATTATCTGGTAAATGATACAATTAACCTAGTATCAACTTTATCTACATTTGATCAAATTTATCGAGTCCAATCACATGAAACCAATAAAAATGTTTCCGTACCTAGTATTTCCATCATCAAAATCTCATTAAATCTAATGAAATTCAACGAGCAGTAACACCTGAACCTACCAGTTTTTCATAATCCAGATATTGGTTTATACTGAAAAATGCAATAAATGTAAATTTTAATTAGTCATTTTTGTTCTCTACGTATAATGCTACAATATATGATGGTTCATATAAGTTAGTATTTAATTCTTTAAATATTAGTAATAAACTGTGTAGACTAAAGACAAGTAATGAGTGTAAAGATATGAAGATTATAGTTCGTTATGATTCAATTCATATTCAGGTGCATAAATCTAACTAAGCACTTCACGGTGATATTAATTAATTATGCTTCTGGTAATCAATAGTTGTCATTCACTCGTGCGTGACGAAAGTGAAGTCTCTTTTAAATATGAAATTGTAGTCAGCATAGTGCAATAGTGGGCTATTTATGCTGAGTAAAAGCGTGACTTATGTGCAAATTTAAGTCACGTTGATTTAGTTGTCACGTTTAGTAGTCACGTTGATTTAGAGTCAGTGCTATGAAACATTTTTACGTCGATGATATTGTAATGTTTCCTTCATGCTTCTTACAGCTGCTTGCACTTCAGAATAAAATTCTAATACGTCTCATTTTTTACTAGAAAAAAATATCTCGCTCAAAAAAAATCCTAATGTGAAGAAACAAAATTCCCAGAGGAATCGAGAGGGGGAGGCGGGATGGATGAAAGAATAGTTCAGGGGGATGGATAAAAGGTTGGAAGGGCTGAGGGCAGGAGAAGTGAGGGTGTTATGAAGGAAATAAGGTTTTGGGAAATGATTGAACCGTGGAAGAGAGGAAGGTGAAGAGAGGAAGTGGAGTAGTTGGAGGGATTTTCGTCACGCATGACGAGGGGAAGGGAAAGGAACCGTGGGGAGGGTCGAGCCGTGCGATATTACGAAGTATCGACAGCGATTTGCGGCGTGCCGCAGGGAACGCATTCTCTCTACTGAATCTCTGAGAGCAGGCAATGCATCACATTCCATTATATAGGGGAATGCGGTATAAGTTTAGGTGTAGATTTCACACTGGAAAAGCATTCATCTGGACTGAGATTCGCACCCCAACCTCCTAGAGCCACTTTAAACGATAGTATTAAAAAAAATGAAGATATTTTAACATTTATCCAGCAGATACGCCGGGAAAGCCTAAGATATTTTGCATGTTTTGGTTTAAATTGAAGTTCCTCTCAGAAAAACTGAGGATTTTACACACTTACTTGTATTGTCAAAGAAGACTCTCTTAAATCTAGGTTAATGAGCTTTTATTTATTTACTATTATTTACTTAATTTACTATTTAATTATTTACTATTAAAATGTATAATGGTACTTTGTGGTAATTTGCACGTCTACCAGAAAGACTGCAAACATTACGTTACATATAGCTGCTGGTCAATGATGATATTTAAAATACGTCCTAGGACGTCCATCGTCCTTTTCAGAAAATATAGGAGGACGTACCATTACGCCCATAGCACTCAAAGTGTCAAGGGATAATATATCAAGCGCAGCATCTAAAACTCGTTGTATTGCATAATTCAATGCGATTAGCAGTGAAATGCATTGCTATCTGATGCAACTTAGTGCCGTTTATCATGCGATACATTTTTATGGGAATCGTGTGGCAGCGGAGTATAGTTCTCGCTTACTAACCACCGTTCGCGAGTTCCAGTGCAAACATGGTGGGTCTTTTACTCACTAGGTGGGTCTAAAACCCACTATATCTATATCATATAATCATATCTATGTCATATAACTATATCTGTATCATATAACTCTATTTAGCTGTAAGTGTACTCCTTCTGTTGTTTGTCGAATACTCCGTTGTCAAAGGCACTAGGAGCAGTTTTCGGTGATCGAGGAAGATGACTAAGTAAATATTCGATACATTTAATGAAGGTATTGACTCTAAAAACATTGTAAAATACCTTTCCGTGTTATAATAGAGGGGATTTGGTCGCTAAGCGATTCACGAGAAATCAACCCGAGCCAGAGATTCAATCACCTAGTATGAAATACACAATCACACAAACAAACCGAAATCACTCACTCAGCCGGCTGATATTTTTCTGACGCGGAGTCGAAACCTTGTAGAAAAGAAACTAGTCGGACACGCAGTAACATTGGTCGCTCAATCCCAAGATTGGTTGGTTGCAAATCTCACCAAACAAGGCATTATGAACACGCAACATATAAGGGGTTAATCCATAAATACATGAACTCTTTGTTCCATAAATCATGCCGTAAGTATTCACTTCTTCATTAAAAATTCAATATTCTGCGAAATTATTGCATGAGGTAATAATGCAACACATCGGATCTATTTCTATGCAAAATATGCACATCAATTTGATACTGAAATGCAAATATCGCCAGGTGGTAGAGTTTTTAGCAATATTTACATTTTTTAAAGATGATATTTGGCCTGTAGGTGATGCGAGGAGAGAAATTAAGGGAACTTGAGAAGAGACAGGAAGAGTGAGTGAAGCATTCTACTACGCAGCAGGGATTACTTGGTTCGGACGCGATTGGATGCGACGCATCCAAAATGGATTTTTTTTAAGTTCTCACCCGTCCCCACTCCATAAAGTTTGTGTAGGAACAAGAGGGGTGAGAGGAGACGGTTATGGAAGGGATCAGGGGGTTTCAGGAAGATGGGGAGGGTTGGAAAAAAATGGAAATGCAAAAAACGGCATGGAAGTCATGGCTCATGCGGATGGGGCGTCGGGAACGGGGGAAGGCGGGGGATTGCGAGGGGGGGAGCTGAGGGGGCGTTGTCTATGTTTGGTGCAAGGGAGATCCGAGGATTATGGATTAGAGAGTGGAATGTAAACAGCAAAGCAAGGTGTGCATCAGGAGTGGTCGATAATGCCATATACAGTATACGAAATACAACACAGTGCTATCGATGGAAGGTGAAAATTAAATAAATAGACTCATCAATGTAGGACTCACACAAAGAGTTGAAGACAAAAGATTCTTAGCGAAAACTCAGTAGATTAGAAGCTAATTTATAGGGGTGGAAAAAAGAGTAGAGTGGGTGGAAGACTTTAGTCCTCTTGGAAAAAGTGACCGGTAAAAGAAGAAGCGAGGAATTATATACACTCATACAGGGTCTGCCCCAAAAGTTCCGGTAATGAATATCATCGAATTTCTTGACAAAAAAGGTATGACTCACAGTGAGTTCGCATCTCAAGGACAAACAATGAGCTGCCAGTTTTACTTTGAAGTGCTCAAACGGTTGAGAATCAGGATTCGACGCGTCCGAAAGGACATTTGTGACAACTGGGTCCTGAATCACGACAATGCGTCGAGCCACACCGCGCACATTGTTACCGAGTTGCTTGCAAAAGTGGTCCACCTGAAGATGACGCAAACGCGTCGAAACCCGGGTCGTGAGTTGTATTTCTGTGTTTTGTAAAAGTTATTTCAATAAATCCATTTTAGAAATGAATTACCACAAAGTTACCAGAGAGATTGTTTCATTCTGTAATAAAATGAGAGTTAGTCGTGGAATTGAAGTGTCATTGTAGCATACCATTCCCTGCGTTGAGGGAATTCCTCAAATACTTGGCCGATACTGCTTCTTATGCCAGTGAATTTAACAACGAATGGTGATGTTTACCGAAAGAGACTAAGAATAGAACATAGGAATTATCAAGTAGGGTAGTTACCTAGAAAAAAATTGTGCTTTAACTTGAGTGGATTTGTTCTCCAACTGTACAGTAAATATAATGGCAGTGTTCTCAGGACTGAAATTATATATCCACATCTACATCTACTTTTATCCCTGTAAGCCACAGCAAGGGTGTTTGGCAGGGGGTGACTTATCACTAACATGAACTACAGTGAAGAAATTTACCTTTATCGACGAGCATCATATTATCGATAAATTACTAATGCTACAGAAACTGGTAAAATTATCTATATTGTAACTATAAAAACGTGATACAAGAGTCATGCAGGGAACATGTAAAACATGGTGTTAGCACTACTCGGCAGATTTATAAACTTGCAAAAGGGTGCATATGAATTAATCAGCAACACTACCTGTCAACTAACCTATTTCAAAGTCTTAACGAAGCCATTATATCTTATCGATCGCGGAAAGAACGATATTGTAAACGTTTCTGTTCTACTTAAACTTAAATTGAAACAAACAGTAAAATTTGTTGTATTGCACAGCATTTTTGCAGTATAATCATTGCAACAGTACACTACCAGCACTTTAATACAGCACAGTTTCAGTATAGTTTTAACGACAGAACAGTTCCTGCACTGTGATGCAGCTCATTTTCAGTGCAGCCCTCTCCGCAGTTCAGTCTCTACAGTATACTTCCAGGGAAAATCATCCTTAACAATTCAACCACAGTACGGTCCGGTACAGTTATGAGGACTTGAACTGCACTAACTGCTGAGTATATTACAGTTTGAGCTTATTTACGGCTCATCCACAGTAGAGGTATTTTTCTCTGTGATTTTCAAATACTCATTATCCCCTGGTAGAATTCGAGACGATAGAACCTCGGCAAATCACTCAGAAACTCCGTTGGTTGCAAATATTGACACATTCCATCAGAAAATATTTCTCCCTTCGCAAAAACAAAAAATGCCCGGAAGTCGAACACACCCCGCACCACGCCTTTTTTGTACGTTTGGCACATCGTGGGTATGGAGATAGTATTTACATACTGTTTCATCCAGCGGAATTCCATCCTGAGGTCTATAGTGCAATGGACATGGGGGAATATGCAATAGGGGAAGCAAAAATGCGTCGTAGTCATGGGACAGACATGGAAGAAGGGCGCTGGCACTCAAGAGACAGGGGGAAGGGTATTGGAGGAAAGAGGAGAAATTGTGGAGGGGAGAGTGGCGGGTAAACAGTGGAGCATGGTGAAATATGCATCAAGGGTTTGAGATATGTACGATATTCAGTGTTAGAGATGAAATTCTAATATGATATGGTAATGCGATATTGAGCCGCTGCGCATGGGACATTGCATTAGGATAAGATTAAGGTTGTCGAGGCAGGCGAAGTAGTTGGTGTAATACATTCCGTGGTATAAATTCAATATGCGATTAATATTATCTCAGGCAATTTTATTCAGTTCTGACGTAACTACGATACCATGTAAATTTATCGAAATCAATGTATATTTTAATAAGCGTCCAAAGTACCGCACAATACGATAGCAATGTTGTTTCGGGAAGTATATTGCTATTTACGATACACGCATGCGATGTGCTCAACATACGAATGTATCGCTGTGCGGGGTGTGCTAAGGTTCTAGGATTTATTTTGCTTTTTTGGGAAGGAAAAAGTATTTTCACATGTAATGTGTCAATATTTCGTACCAAACGGAGTTTCTGACTGATTTTCCGAGGTTCTGGCGTCTCGAATGGCGCCAGGGGATAATGAGTATTTAAATATCCCAAAGAAAAAAATCTATACTGTGGATGAGCTGTAAATGAGCTCAAACATTACTGAATGCTACACAATCATCAGATTCGAAGATTGGTCTGCTGCAGCTCAGCACACCGATCCCCTCCCGGATAACCGATTAATTCCTTCGTTACTATTAACTTCTGCGTCCCTGTTACTTATTCCCTGTTACTCCGTCCTACTACTACTACGTCCCTGTTACTCTTCATAAAATTAAAAAGTATAATCACACCGAAATAATGTTTATTATGAAAATAATTGAGAGGTATACAAAAGGACTGCAATGTTAAAAAGTTAAATGAAATGTCACTATTTTGTGGTACGCGTCACCTCAGATTGTTTGCGTGAAATACGCAATCTCTTTAGTCATTGGATATTGAAATGAAATAGGTTGATTTAGTGGCCGGAGTACTGACTACCTACCCTCGGGGTCCAGGCTCGAATCGCGAAAATGTTAGTCTTTACAGCTGATACTTCATCCTTACTTGGGTACTAAGTGGTGGGTACTTCCAGTACAGAATTCCGTGCGTCAAATGAGATTTCCAACTGAATCCTTTTGGCACTCTTCGTAAAGGGTAGGCTAATTCCACCTTGGAGTTTTTATCCAAATTTGAGTACTCAAACGATCCTCCCCTTGACAGCCTACCCAGCTGTCATAACTTGCAAATATGATCGAAATTGTTGTTTGTCATCGGATAGCGCCAACAATAACTGTCAAATCTTGATTAATAATACTGATTTAGGCAACTACATGCAAATTGATGATGTGACATAAAGAAAAAACTTTGTTACTTCCAAAAATTTTATTTCAATATTGGTATCGATAAGTCGTACCGGTCGTAGTGAAACAAAATCTTCGGATGTGACTAAGTTTTTATGGTATTACATCAAATCACAGTATCGCGTAGACATGGTATGTAGTGAGTGTGAAAGCGTAAAACGTGGTAGTCACAGCGCCTTAAAAATGTTGGAAGGAAGTAGTTTTTTCTTAATATTCTATCGTTGTTAATTTTAGTATTTTTACGCATGAGAAACACACTTTTCAAAGTATTTAACTATTACCTTTTGTTTATTCACTAAAGTTGTTTTTTTTGTAAAAATGAAATACATAAAATGAATATATTTCGGCGAACTAACCATAGTGAACTATAAACAAAATTACCTGTCGCCAAACCTTACTCTGTGATTAACTCTTTGCTTTTAAAGTTTTTCACCATGAGGCGTCGGAAAACAGCTGGATTTACATCGACACGATTACATGTTAGTACATAAAAAGTTTTGCTTTCATCATTTGGTTCCCATTATAGAGCAATGGGGTAAGAGTTTGGTAATAAACCTGTTACTTATAATATGGCAAAGGAAAAATTGGTCGATTTCAGAAATAGATTGTTTCCTATTCAGCAGCATCCTGTGAAGGATAGTGATACGAATGCTAACAAACGATTGTGTAATGTAAAAATACTATAGTTTTGAACAAAACAATTTCCCGAGCATGTAGGCCGCATAATAGTTATAAAATTTAGAGGAAAAAAGTCACATGCTTACCGTGGCGGACTGCTATGCAGGCAACGTTGATTTCCCACCAGGGCAAAGCAGTCTGTCCACATTGCTTCCACTTCACCACCTCAGTTACTTTATTTTATGCATCCTCAAGCATTTTGGCGAATTTTATAGAAATATTAGATTAGCATTTCATCAAAATTTTACACAAAATCGGAGGTACAGCAATCAAAACCAATTTGAGAATATCGGTACCTCTTTGAAGATCCTCCGTTTTGGCGCAACTAACACGCTCATATATTAATATAATAATATTCCAGTGTAAAAGGAGAATAGACAATGGAATACTATTGGTAAGAAGTTATTTTGTCCACCCACTCATGCGAGTGCGTGCACAAAATATTGATGACAAATATAAGTACAACAGAATCAGGCGTATTGTAGTGGAAGTTCGTCACAATGGAAACAACAATCGTTCTTTTCCACAAGTTTTAATGACAATACGACGCGTTTCAACTCACAGAGTCATCGTCTAGTCCCTGATAATGTCTCTTGGAGATGAAACGCGTTATATTGTCGTTAAAACGAGTGGAAAAGAGTGATTGTTGTGTTGATTAAACTAGTGCACTTAAAAAACACAAGGAAAAAGACACTGTTGTTCTGAAGAGAAAATTATGACTTTTTTATGTTAGATGGTATGTTCATTTGTATTTTCGAAATTATCCATTCATCTTAAGAAGTGGTTTTTTTTATGGGAGGAGCGGGAGAGGTCTCCTCTGTACGGTGCGGATTCTTGGATGGGATCTAATAAACGCCCCTCACTCCCGGTTCATTGTGCAGCCCTACCGGCCCTGCTCTCTCCCTATCCGTTCTACCCCTGGCCGGGCGCCCACTTTCCGTACACACATACAGTCCCTCCACCGAGCCACCCCTTCCTCGCCCCCACCCTCACAAATCTCCTTTCCAACCCCGAAAATTCAATCTCCACCCATTCCTTCTCTTCAAAGCGAAGTGAAGTGGCCAAGGCGTACTCAGCCCTCTGAGAATTCGCGTCGAGTGTTGAATCCCGCCATCAATCGGTCAAAGACTTTCTTCCGAAACTCACCAATGTGCCCAAACCCTGCTCCATTGAAACGAACAATTTTCTCGACTAGATTAAATAAATATTTGATTTCGATCAAGTTAAGTAAATATTTCACTTCTAACAGATATTCCGCTGCCAAAATATCGCCGGAAAAGTGACAGACCTGCGACAGGAATGATATTTGAAAAAAATTACGAGAGACCAGAAATAGCCCGAGGAATATATTTATTTACTCTGTAAACAACACGCAGTTGCCTTGGTTAGTTCTCCTTGATTTATCTGCTACCATTGACAGTTGAAGTCTGAGTCAGTGAAATTTTTAACGAAAAGGAGTATATTTCCACTGCTTAAAGGAATCTTAACTGACTGGTTACACATAAGTGTAGAATATTTCATTTATTAATTTACAGTTGACAATTTGAAGGGAAGAATGCATTAGTCATTGCAAGAAGACGTAGTAAAATGCCCGGCAAAATTTTCAAGGCCTGCGAATGAATAATTATTTCTACCAATGAAGTACAGGAGTTTACAGTTTAACAAAATAAATGATATTAAAAAAATATTCTCTGTGCTGTTAGACGTTGAAGAAGATTTTTACGTTTATCAATTTTAACAAACTAACCATTTCAGCCCTTGGAGAATTATCACCCTTATATTAGATTTAACAGGAATAATGGACTAGATAAAGACGAAAGTACATACATAGGAAGAGACATCTGGAGCTAAGGGAATTAGCATTAGATAGGGAAGGTTGGAGGGCTGCAGTCAACCAGTCTTAGGACTGAACAGTCAATGAATGACTTAGTTTAAATAAACTGAAAATGTTGTGCGGAATGGAAGTAGGAAAAGCCGTTGAATATAACACTTACTAATATTTCCACCCAATGTCCACTCGCAGCTTAAATGTTCTATTGAATATGAACAATATTTAGGCACTGTCACAAATTTGATTTCGTTGATATTGAATTTTTTTGAAAATGTACGTGTGAGATTGTTTCATGCGAAAATAAATTGTAAATGAATTCTGTAAGTTATTGTACATCACCACGTAAATTAATTCTGTAAGGTATTGCATAGCATACTATAATTCTATTACTCATTTGTTATATAAATTTTGCACGGTATTTTGGTTACCCCCACACAGGTTCCGATCTTTGGGGTAACCCGGGTAACCTAAAGCTTCCATAAATAATGCATTACAGATAAAATGTATGTAAAATATGTGAGCATCAAATTATTATCATTATCATTAATTGAATATTTTTGGCCGAATCATCTACTATAGTAATCAAGACCGACATCGCAATCGGATACTGCGGCATAATGGATAACGGTTATATTATCACCAATCGCTATTCATTTTTCATCCAGTTTAAAACTCGAAGCTTTCAAGGAGAGAATTTTAAATATGAAAATAATTTTTTTCATGATCTAGCAATGTTCTCAGCATAATCTCGATGAATTCTGGATCAAGCAACAAGGATGACGAAAAAAATGACTTTTTTCCGGCACATTAAACTCTATATCAACCTCACTAGTTCGTAGAAGACCCCTTAGGGGCAGTGGAAATTCATTTCCTAGAGAAGAGATTTCAGCCATTTTTCAAGGTGCGTCATAAAAATGCAAAATTCATTTACCTAAAAGCTTCGGCGTGCCTAACTTTCCCAATTTAGGCGGCTGGGAGGCTGCCTGGGTCTGCAAGCCATTAACTTTAGTTTAACGTGTTCATGGGAAAAGTTTTACCCTCAAATGCTTCATGTTACTCACTATTTTGTTCTAGCGTAAAATACCACGACAAGACATTCAGAATATTAAAACATTTCATTTGCCTTGGGGTAAAATATTATTTTTATAAGGGGCATTCCATTGCGATAGTTTTAGGAGAAGATATCCCCATTTTTCGTCCAAGGGTGTGACTGCCAAGATAAAAAGAAACTGATGAGTATGTTCAGTACAACTTTTTATCAGTACCGATGGAGTCCTAAAAAGATAAATGTATATGTCTGAATAGGGACAACTTGTTAAGAATGTGAATAATTTATTACTCACAGTTTTAGTGCAATGTTGTGTGCAATTATCAATGAGCGTCAGGCAGCTTCAAAGGTCACAGACCTGTATTCAGACTGCCCTCCATGAATAGAATTAATTGCTGACATTAAACAAAATTTTATATTAACATATAAATTATACAAAAGCATATATAATAATAACAAGACGATTTCATTCTAACCAAATTTTGAACAAGGGAAGCAGAGACAATAATAAAAATTCAGCTTTCAACAGCAATAAAACACTAATTACTTCAAATTACAACACAAGTTACATGTACGTATGATGCAGTTTTAGAACATCGATATTGCTTACCGCAGTACACTGATGTATGTCCTTCGCCAAAAAGTTTCACAAACGTTTTATTAATAATCTGCCTCCAAATGCCTCAAAAAATACCCACAAGCACGCCAATGCCTTAATTCATCCAATTATAATTTAAATGATAAATTGCATCGCATTACAGAGTCCGCAGTCAAATGTCTGAAATCTAATGGGGACTATAACGTTGATTAATAGGCGTCATTAGGTATGAATAGATAAATGCAACATACCTGTTCACAGATGACGTTAGATATATATTGAGCACCCCTGTGTATTATGCTAGGTTTGATCATATTAACAAGATTAGAGAGATAGATTGTCGTACCGATAGATTTAAAATGTCATTTTTCCCGCGTACCATAAGAGAGAACAATAGGCAGCGTAGCAAAGGGATAGGTAGGTGAAATATAGTTAGAGTAGTCTGTAGTGCATGATGCATGTAATAACAACCAATAATCCCTTTCTTATTATGTAGATACTAACCATCTACCTGCTTGTGACCCTATTATCTAGCATGTCTCCGTTAAATATCCTAGTTGCATGTCAATAGTGCATGTTTGGGGATCTTCACCCCCTGCCACACACCCTCGTGGTGGCTCGCAGGGTATTACGTAGACGTTGACGTACCTGCGAGAACGTTTGAACCAATTATACAGTTTCACTTATCCCTAGTCCAATCAATTTGAAAGCCCAACGATGCGCGATAGTCGATCAATACATCTTTGTGATTCTTACTCGTGGATCTCATCGGCTCCAATTTCATAAAACTTAGGAACTGTACGAACGTTAAAGATAAAAGAATTTCATACACTCTGTAACTGCGAGAGTTTGATGCCGATATTCTATTTGTGTAATAATGCTTTTGGAACATCATTCATTCCGGTGCGTAAGGACAGTAGCGAATGAAGACGCAAGAAAACTATAAAACGCTGAAGACCTCCCACAAAAATGAAATCTTTTAATAATAAAATAAATTTCCCAACACTAAGGAACATGATATTATTATCCGCGCTGAAATTAATTCAGAAAACGTTTCTTCAATTATTTAATTTTTACGACACGTTTTACAGCTTAAATTCATTGTCAGGTTAATTGTTAGTATTTCTTAGTTAGTCTTATTAGTATGGTAGTTAATATTTATATTAATATTTCGTGTATAATAGTTATAAAATTCATGTGGAACGTAGCACTCTATGGATTGGAAGCATGGAACTCTGGAATAGCAAACCAGAAAATACTAGAAGCCTTCGAAACCTGGTGCAGGAGGAGGATGCCGAAGATAAAATGCACGGAAAAAATGAGAAATGATGCAGTATAATGAAGAGTAGAAGAGGAAAGGACCATATGGAACACCATGCAGAAAAGAAAAACCTGATGGATTGGACACACACTGAGGCTCAATGGGTTTGTGAAGATCATAATTAAAGGTAAAATAGAGAGAAAAACCCCCAGAGGAAGGCACAAAAATTGGTTCATGTACCAAATAAAGAGGAAAGTACATAGGAAGAGATACCACGAGGTAAGGCAATTAGAATTTGATATGGAAGGGTGGAGGGTTGCAGTCAAATAATCTTAGGATTGAACGACCAATGAATGAATATTTATTTATGGTTTTTGTGATAGTAACGTAATGCGGGGGATGTGTGTGGAGAAAATCTAACTTTTGGGAGGGAAGACGTGGGAATTCAGATTAAGGACTTCTGATGTGGGAAAAGTTATTATTCAACATAGAAGTTTTGTCGGAAAGGAGTGGGTGGGGTTGCGGAAAAAGTATTTTAGTACAAAGGTTGCTTGACTGTCTAATAATTTTAGTTTGTTCTTTTGAGACAAAATTTATTTGTTGGAGAGTGACCTTTTCCACCACACAAGCCCTAAATCAATATTCCCCTGCCTTCCCTCCCAGAAGTAATTTTTTCTCTACCCCCCCCCTACCCCCCCTTCACGTCACCATCACATCAATTAAGAAATAAATATTAAACAAACAATATTACCTGGCGATGCGGTATACCTGTAAAACGCATAGTACAAATTGAATAATTGCAGAAGGGTCAAAAATATTCTTTTCAATATGGTACTAATGTTAAGCTCTTTTATGAAGTGAAGCCTGATGCCGTCAAGTTTGAGGAACAAGTTTGAGGAAGCTTGGACGTGTGAAAGCTTTAATATATATCTGATGATTGCTTCTCTTTGGAATCTACGCTTCGACGTTGTCAGCAGCCAAGCAGAGAATTATGGAGGCGCAAATGAAGAATGACCTTTTTTTTACAATCACAAAGAAAATTATTTTCTATCAATAATGAAAAAAAAATAATAGTGCCTTTGAGGTCCTGCTAATCCAAAGCGCTTGTTAGCAGGTGCCTTTAGTTAAAAAATATTTTTTTTGCTGTGTAGCGTTTTGGACAATTAAGAGCTTAACAATGTTAGCCTATGAGCCACTCTTTTATTGATTTTTTAAGAACAGATATGCTATTAATATCATGAATAATTACTAAATACCTGAATAATTACTTACCAAGCCAAGAATAGAATAAAACCAAGAATATAATTCTGCCAAAAATGAGATATTGTATTGTAAAAAAAAGAGTGGGACAGGGAATCGAAAAAAAAAACAAAATTGTAAATAATACAAATGTATGACTGCCCTCGCTATTCCAAACAGTTTCACTTTAACGGCATTTTTGATTTGAAGTAGGTCAAAACTTCAAGTTCCCAAGCCAATATTCGAATGCCCTCCGCCGTGATGAAGTAGTGATGATAAAAAAATCACCTGCACTTCAAAGAAAAAAAAACCACCCACGATATCTAATCTTATCACAGCACTCCTTCCGTGGTTACCTGCAATATGATGATTTTCATCCATGCCGAATTACAGAGATGAAATACTAATTAATAATGGAATACTCTGGCTGCTATGATTGCCTTTATCCAGTGCAAAGAATTAGAGGGATAGACTACCGGATGTAGAGTTTTAAATTGTAATTTTTTTCTTGCAGTACTGGGGATGGGAAAGCCGTCGATCTATGCCTCTTATCATATCACGGGAAACGAAAGGTAGCTTTATTATTTTGGCTCTTTTATTTTCTGTTTACAGCGTCCACATTGAATGCTTAATTAGTTCTTTCGTGTTGTTAACTTGTGACAATTTTTGCATATAAACCTGACCATCGAGGTGCCAATCCGAGGCTGAATGACGCTAGGTAGACTAAATTTTCCTACTCCGCTTAATGACTTCTTAACTATAAATTCTACTACTTTAAATTCCTAGCTTTATTTTTCTCTGAAATATTTGTACCTTACAGAATAATTGAATAAATAGGAATAGTTATGCCAATCAATAGCAGTATTTGAACCGTGATTTGCAAGTAAGGACATTTGAGTACGGAGCATTCTGCTATATTATCCCATCCTCTGTGGGAATCCCTGCATTTCTCTCTCGACTCCTTTCGGTCCTCGCCTAACGGACGGGGTAGCTTGAGGAGGTCGGTCTTGAACTGGGACGAGCGTTGTATCCATGGCGTGGGATCACCCCGTGCCACGCACTCTGAATTTAGGTTGCACGGTATTTCAAGGAGTTGAATGTAGAATAGTATTTGAGCGTTTTACTTCAAGCCAAAGGTCTCAAAGCTTTCTTCCGCCTCTAACTACGGTTTATATCTTGGCGGCATGAATTCCGAACATAATGTATCTATGTCGCAATATTTATGCTTTCAACGAGGGTAAGAAAAGCCTAATCAAATGGAAAGTTGTGGCCATTTAAAACATCCTCGTGGATTAATCAGCATATTTTGTACTTTAATTTTTGATTTCAATTACTAACCCATTCTATCATTGGAAGCAGGATTTTTTTAACTGAATGAAAAAATGTAAAATTGAATATTTTTGTCTTGACTCACAGGGTCAAGCCAGTGTCACCATAATTAGTGAAGCTGCTCCATGACTCCTCGCCCAAAGTATTTCATTGAATTCATGGCTTCTTTAATGAATATCCCATAAAGGTATTCTCCGCGAGAGAATCTTGGAGTGACTTTCCGAGCCAATTTTTCTAGTCACTGGTCACTTCGAGCATTTTATTGAAACCATTTTGTTAACAATGCAAAATCAAAATCAATAAAAATCAAATAAACAGCATTGTTGCACAAAATTGATATTATTTTCATAAAAATGAATTACCTTATGCAACAAATTCAAGAGAGGTATCATGCAATCATTGCTTGTTCTAACAGAAACAATAATTTCACTTTTAATGAATACAACGCGTTTCAGCTTAGAGAGGTAATACAGGTACAATAAGCCTGTACCTGATGTCTTGTAACTGATGATGGCTCTGTGAGCTGAAAACAAAATATCAAAATATCCTGTGCAAAAGTGAAATTGTTGTTTCTGTTATAATATGACGAACTTCCACGATATCTCGACTGAATCTGTTGAAATCATTACTTAATATTACTCTCACCGCTGGCAAGCTCACTTTAGGAGTACTGAAGCTATCTAGTTCAATATCAATTTGAATCCGACACCACTTTCTCTCCTCCAATCTCAGATGCGTGTTCATCGGCGGATCGTCACCTTTCACGAGCTCCGCCGCTTGCCTTCGGGGGACTTGCCGCGTGTGGCCCCTCTCACTCGCGCAGTCTGCTTTAGGGAGACGGTTTCCAATGCATTGACAATTTGGCACTCCCGTGGGGACTTAATGGTGCTTCCATCCTTTCTCCCCCCGTGAGCCTACTGCCACTGTCACCGCCGCGCCTACGGCCCACAGAGACGTTTGTGGGACATGGAAAATGCATATCCGACACCTTCTCCTTCGCTTTGAGCGAGCCCCGCCCCCGTTCACACACCCCGTGGCTTAATTCCCAATCGTGCGACTGTCACACTCGCGTCCTTTCCCCTCTATTGCCCTTGTTCCCAATCGGATCACGGCCTTCCCCTTGAAAGCCTCGCAGATCCAGAATTACGCCGACGAGCTTTCCGCATCCGATCCTTCAGTCGACTCGGGCCATAATTTTCCTACGGCCCTTCCGAACGAGGCTTTCCTTACCCTCGCTGAAAAGTAGAAAGATTGCTATGTAGCGACGTGATGTTCCGAATTTGTGCCGCCAAAATTGGAACCGCAGTTACGGCTTCCTCTTGTGGACGTAGCCTGAAGGGCAAGGATAAAGTCAGCCTCTTTCGGGGGATGTAATGGCGAGATAGGTTTGGCGCAGCAACCAACAGCATGTGGAACTATTTTTGGTGGATTAAGAATCAGTCTCCAAAGTGAAAGATTTTTCGGAGAGCAGCGGAAGTGCATTTGTAGGCAGCAAAAGTACGTGGCCTCAGTTTGGGCAGTTTTCGACCTTGGCAAACAGTGCTTCGCATCGTATGTATATACCTAAGGTGAATTTGGAGGGAATGAAGTAATATGGAGGGAAATTAATATGGGAGGGCATGAATTTAAACGGAACCCTAAATATTCTCCATATACAGTAAGAAAGCAGACCATATGAACGGAATAGGAGTCTTCTTCATGCAGGCTACACGTTAATTTGGACGGTTTGGGTGGAATAATATGACTAGTTTAGTCTCCGGGGGAAAAGTGCTCTCGACGGCGATGCACGATGACGATAAATAAAACTGAAACATTTACAACACATAGAAACACGTAAAAATGACACTTGAAAAAATTTCAGTACGTATTGACGTTCAAGCCGTCATCATCATTCCTAGGAAATATATTTCTTCGATATTTTCGATTTTTGCATATTTCCCTAGAAAATATGTTGCACACGCTTTGTGCTTGAAGGTTTTCATGAACAAATCTTATGAGATTGTCAGCTCAGAATACTACGAATAAGACAGGTATTTCATACTATTAGCTTAAATTTCCACTACGAAATCTATTTTCCTAGAACGGATGACTACCACTGTGAAAAGTGTTTTGGTATAAGGAAAGGCACACCTAGGTTGGCGTCATTTCATCGGTGTCATCAATTTTAGTTTTTGGACACTAAATTTGTTAATACAGCCGAGCATCGGTAAATATTTATATACTAAAATTTCGAAGGGGAACATCAAATATTTTGTGCAACTTTAATTTATTTTCAATCTAACCATGCTTTTGCTGTTCTTCTATTTTGCCAACGTCCCAGTTTGTGAAATTGGAGATTGTCTTACACTGAGTTACAATATATGCATTATGTGCTTCGGCCTATTGCTTTTTATAGCATAAAGATTTCATTGATTATGGATCTATGGTAATAGGAAGTAATGAGTGATATGCATTTCTCTATAGCAGGTTAGTTTCCAGACTGTCAATTGTAATCCCTAGCACCAGCGACATAATCATTTGATTGTCAGAGATATCCATGGTTTCCGGGTTTCGCTGCGTGTCGTTATCTAGACGATGTCGTTTCGTGGCCACATCTTCAGATCTCCCTGGATATCCCTGCACTACAGCGCTGCGAAAGTCTCAAGCAGAAATTTGATTTTCACTTTATGATATAAATATAGTACTTGAAAGGTTAGATGAACGGTTTTTCTATTCAACATGGCCTCCCGAATTTGCGTTGATAGAATGAGAAGAAGTTTTCAGAGGTAAGTGACTCAAATAATTATTTAAAAACTATGGTTACGGATGTTGATTTCTTATTTTCAAACGGATGATTTCCTCATGATGTTTCCCCTGTCGTTAGGCACTATGAAATGGTGAGGGAAGGATGTCACACATTCTATCAGAAAATGATAATAACGTTAAAAATAGTTATCTATTGGAATATAAAGTTGGAAACGGCCTATGACGTAAAGAATAATACTTATTTTCACATTCCATTTCAAATTGAATAGTACTCATCTTACTAATTGCCTAGTTGAAAATGGGTTTTTGCACAAGTGCCCGAAAGTTGGCGCTCCAGCCATATCAAAGTTACGGAGTTCCGCAAACTTAGTTGTGAGCCTAAGAATACTCCTTCTATAGAAGCCTCTACAGAGTTCCGATCGCAGTTTTCAAAAAGGAAGTTTATTTACCTCAGTTAGACGTTCTGGACGATAGTTTATGAAGCCCTTTTACCTACTGAGTAGGATCAACAACAACTAGTGCAACATTAACCATTTACGTTAGGCCAGGTTTAGTGGCGGGGAAGAGCTTAACTATTAATACAAAAAGCTCTATGGCAAGTGTCATTCTCGCCTCAAGGAAGGAGGATTGGTCCCTTTCCCTTCGAGGACTGTGGATCCCCAGGGATATCTAGTACCGAGGAAAGAGTTTTCGTTCACCTGGACAGTCCCGGAGGGACCTCCCGGGTGTTAACTGTGAAGCAAGGCTCAAAAGCCCAACGTTATCGGTGTATTTTGAAATGATATTGGCTTCCTTCCTAATCTTGAGTATTGACAGTCGAGTTAAACTGTTTCTTACAAGAACTCAAGACAAAAATGCCAAATGCAGTATATTACCGCAGTTAATTATCCGTATGCCCTCCGAAGTCCATGGTCCTCCGCTATCGTAAAACTAATGTTTAAACGGTAGAAGAATCGAGATTGGAGAGTCGTTATAGAAAGGGTTTTTCTGGTATACTTAAACAAATAAAATTATTGTTATAGTGGTCACGGCGGAAATAACACGGGCCTTGAAAATGGAAAACAAGTCGTTTTCCGAAACGTCGGCGGATTATGAAAACATTACCCGGTGCGAAGCCCGAGAAAGATATTTAAATATTTTAATCATGAAATCGCTAACTTTTTGCAAAAAATTTTTCTTTTCAGAGCCTTCTGTTGTGATATCCTCGCTTCTTTCAGGCCTATCGTTAATTTCAGTAATGAATTCAATTGTCCCACGTTTATCCTTACCTCGGTTGACGACTTTCATTGGATGAATGAGAGGCTAAAGGATAGCTTCATATGGATGCATCAACTCATTCTCTTCACCTCTTCCCCCAGTTCTCTTCCGCGAGAAAGGCAGGAGAAGTCTTTCACGCGAATGATGTGACGACTGGAGTCTGGGGACTCTAGGAGAGGAACATTCGGACGGGTAGAGTGAAAGATGCAATGAGAAATGAGGACGAGGGGAGGGTTAGGAGGGCTAAGGGTGGGGGGGGGGGCGGTGGGAAGGCTGAGGAGTGGAGTAGGAGCGGGAGGGGGTGCGGGAGACGGAAATCGAGGAATTGAGCAATGTTTTATCATGCTGGGGCAACGGTCCCCCGGGGCAAGAATACAAATATCCCCGGCATTTGCATTTTTGCATAAATATAAATTATAGCTCGAGGAAGGAGACCTCTCCTCCGCGTTTCCATTTCGTGCCCTAATGGGAAAAAGGGAGCGGCAAGGAAGACGGGAACGTCCGCTCCCTTCCTAGGGCATCTCTTACTATGCGAAAACAATCGGGTGAAGTGATGAGGGAAAGCAGATGAGTCGGGAGAGAGCACAATAAAGTTAGAGATGATGGTGCCCCTTCTCGGAATGTATTCTTTCATTAGGTTACACTCTACCGTTCCGTCACCAGATACGTAACACGTAATACGGTCTCTGGTGGCAATAATTTCGGAAGGACCTCATAAACACCAACGAATAGACATGAGAGAAACGCGTGAGTTACTTAAATAGCGATGATTTAAATTATCCTGTCATACAAAAATAGTTAAACGCAATCAACGAATTCCTAGTGGTATTTTGCTCTTTCATTAGGCTACTCTCTTGTTCCTTTGACAATTGAATGTGTAATACTGCAGCAACAGCTCTGTACGGGCTTAATACACACCGAGAAATAGACTTGAGTGGGGCACATAAATTGAGATAAACTGCTATGACAAAAACTATGTGTACGGAAAAATATGGTTAAAAATAACGATAAGAATGTGATTTTTTTCTCGTTTTCGGTCCACCAATATGAAGAAAATTGGGAAAGATGTTTCATGCTTGGATGGGCATTATAACGCAATTCGATTGTCATGATTTTTGTGGATAAAATAATTCTTTATTAATCTCGTATTGAAGTACATTGGTCACAAAATAAAAGAAATAAAAAGACAGGAAAGACATACGGACTATCCATTGTACAAAAGATGTAATACACTTCACTCTATATGACAAATACACCTTTGCATTAAAACACACGAAAAAAAGAAGAAGACCTCAAGCACAGTAGATAGTTTCATGAATATTTTTAAACCTTAGGAGACCCTCTGAGCCACAACAGGGTCATCAGAAGGTACTCTCTAAAGTCAATATAAAAAATTAAAATAAAACAAATAAAACAATAAAAACGCTCACATTGCCATATTCGCACCGAGTGGTATAAATATGTGGCCACACAATCAGTCTCTCAACCTCCCTAGATATCAGTCCTCCAACAAATACTCCCAAAGTTTCCGTTTAACCTCTGTATACGTATTTAATCCATGCATGTCCCTTGGTAATTGGTTAAACAATCTAGGTACGTTTACCACCATTCTGTTTGCACCACATTGATTAAAATACTTAGGGACTTCATAGTGGTTCACATTCCGTTTCCCCATTTTATGTACATTGTGTTTCAATTTCTTATATTTACTAGAGAAATAATTATCTATAACTAAAATGTATGTCAAAAGCTTTTACACTTAAGGACGATAGTAACGATCGTTTATGGGAAAAGTAATGATAAAATAATAGCCATAAGATAAAAAATAGAAACTTCCATACCTCAAGCTCAAGTATTTACTTTTATTATTTATATGTCGGCCATGGAATAAATAGGGAGCATAATGGGCTCCCGAGGTTAAGTCGTTTGCTTGGTTAAGATATTCAAGCCTGCCGCAAATACGGCGATGAAATATGTAGAATTTTCCATGAGAAAAAAGTTTTCTCTGATTTCTTCGTACTGCAATAATTTACTTGAAAAATAGAGTTTTCTCTTGTATGTATTTATTATAAAACCACTGTTCCTGCCACGGAAAATTAATACAGTTTGTCGAGTGAATTATAGAATTCTTACTGCAGTTTTCTTCACTCTTATTTCAACACCAGACTTCATATTGGTTCTGGGGCTTTCGCTCATACCTTATAATCCAATTATGCTATATTAATTTAGGAATAGAGTGCGTTTGTATACTTAAAACTGAAAAACGAAGCCAATTATGAACTACGGATACTAGTTGATATTTGGATCGCAGAAAACATAAAATGAACTGAAATATGAGTTTTGAGAAGACAAGAATGGAACATTCGGCAAACGAGGAAATCAAAAGAGAAGTTACTTAAGACAGTAGACCCGAAAAAGGATGAGATGTACGGTGCGGGGAAACTTCTAAAGGAGAGTGAGGAACTTATAAAAAGATAAAAGACATCTCCGGAGAAGTATTCCTGATAAGATAACTCGATTACGAACTAGGAGGAAAAACATTGAGGAAGAGGAACAAAGAGCAAAATTATGAACGAGAATAGGCGTGATAATAAGAGCCAAAAAGAAAAACAAATGCTAGATTAGAGTGGATGTAATCGCGGCGAAGGAAAAGCCTCGGTCTCAATTCTGCAAATTAAGTCTTTCTTGCTTTTGAAGAGGAGGAGGAAAAGTCCCGATATATCTCTCTGAAGGCTGAAAGTCACTTGGAAACGGGTAATGACCTAAAGGGAGAGGAGAAGGAAGAGGGGCAGAGGATAGCAGAAAGAGAAGTGAAAGAAGGAGGGAACGAGGACCATTCCAGATCCTCCACGCACGTACCTCAGTGAGGAAATAAAGAAAAACGAAATGGGAAACAAAATAAAAACAATGAGCGTGCGGAGCAAAAAGGAAGCGTTATTCGTGCCCTATGGAGCCATATATACTTAACAATGCGGATAACGTACGGTTAGATACAATTGCGCTGTAATTCCTGGCTAAAGAATAAATAAGCAAACCGTATCCATTGTCACGTACTTGGGATGTTGCGGTTTGGGAGGGGGGGAGGGGGAAGAACACGTGGCAGGGGAATTCCGGCATATGGGGTGGATTGGAAACTGTCGGTCGGGAGAGCGGAGGGGTTGGAGAGAAATGCGTCGGCGGGATATATTACTTGCGGACGGGGTTGGGACCCTTATATAAGGATATGTGAGGGGGCACCGAGAGGGGGGAATTGAGGGAGTGGGGAAATTCGGAGGAATAGAGTAAGGTACCCAGCGGCGAGAGAGGTATGAGGTCAAGTGTTGCGAGTGTAAGGTGTTTTGATCGGAGGTGAGGTTGAACTTTTTTAAAACTTAAATAAAGTTTTAAACCAAATACGGACACATTATAGCAAAAATTATTGGCTCATGGTAGTTTGAGCGAGATAGTTCCCTAGTCATGATGGAGACCATATTCGAGTTATTTTACGTTTTAATTTCAGCAGGTATAGGAAGCATGAATTAAATACTACATTTTTAACAGTGCAATAATGTACTTGTATATGACTGAAAGTATAGATAATCAAATAAAAATATCCCCAAAAGTCTTTTATTTGACTCATTTTTTCACGCGGTTTCGCTCCAAACTCCTTCACAAAGGAGGGTTTTTGCGATTCTGAAAATATTACTGCTGTGACAATATGATTTATTTTCTAAAAAGTTGAGAAAATATATATACTACACCCTTTTAATGTTTTTGACGAGATCTAAGTGTTATAAATGCCTCATTTTTTAAATAAGGTCTCTCTGGAGAACGTTCACCTACCATTTTTCATAAAAGGGCTGGTATTATTTGTCAAAAATCTCGGAAAGTAGTTCGGTAAGGGGCTGATATTTTGGTATCTTTGGATGAATAAGATATTTTTGTTGAAATGAGACCAATTTCTAGGTGAAATGATATTTCGCCCAAACTACCTCAAGTGCAAGCTTGTCTCCAATCTTAAGGAGTAATTCTACGCCGCACCAAATAAAGAGTATTACCATAGTGTAAATATAATATACTTCATTACTCTAGGGTATTACATAATCGTCAATATTACGTCCGATCACACAATATAGAGCACCTGCATTGGCAGGCCCTCTTAGGAAAGGACCGAAGAAAAAACTTAAAGTTCATAAAAGGAAATGCCTGAAAAGAGTATTCAGGCTAAGATATTGGCATTCCAACGCTGATGTACTAGAAATTACCAATATTCAAACAATTTCCGATGTAATAACCTGGTTGGCAAAGTATCATTTAAAAACCTCAAGACGATCGACGTAGAGGAACATGAGAAATTTATAGTAAATATCATTATCTCGGAATGAGAAAGGCTTCTATGCATGCTAAAGACAGGAAACCATCTCAAGCAGACAATTGGGTAAATTGCAGAACGGGATGTCCCCCTTAAGAGATGTAACAAAGGGCAAAAGTTATAAAACCCAACAGTCCTTTAAAAAATGCTGCTACACAACAAGCAAACGACAAAGCTGATCTTTGTCTCTTACATTACCTGGCGTAGGAGAGTGAAGGGGCGAAAAAAATCCTACGCAAGATTTTAGTCAGTTTTAAGATCGTATTCTTATAACTTTGAAAATCATTACTGAAGTAAACCTTACTTCACTTTGCCACGGAAGTACACCTGAATTTATGCTTAAGGTAGTTTGAGCGAAATATCATTATACTTAGAAATCAATCAAATTGGTCTCAATTTAAAGAAAAATATCTCACCCTTCTAATGTCACAAAAAATTCAACCCCTTATCACACTTCTTTCCCAGATATTTGCCAGAAAAAACCATCCCTTTTATATGGGATGAATCCCTCCCTATTTAACAAGTGAGGCATTACTAACACATAGATCTCGTCAAAAATCAACAGTTTGTAGTTTGTGTATTTACTACTTTTGAAAATTGATCATATTGTCACCGCAGTAAATTCTTCGAGATCACAGTAAACCTTCCGTTTTGATGAAGTTTCAAACGTACCGCGTGAAAAAAATTAGTCAAGTTGAAGACTTATTTAGATATTTTCATTTGATTTCTTAAAATTTTAGTCGTTTAATAGTATATTATTGCACCATGACTAATGAAATATTTAATTCGTGTGTCTCACAGCTGGTGAAATCAAAACATATTATTCTAATATGATCTCTATTGTGATTAGGGAACTATCTCGCTCACACTTTGCAGTGCGATAGCATCTCTTCACGTAGCCTTTTTATTTCAATTCCAGTCCGAATAATATTTTCAACAGATTCTGGCGAAATGACGTGGAAGTTCGTCATATTAGATCTTCTTGCGCATCAAAATATCTTTTGGAAAAGTGCAATTGTTGTTTCTGTTATAATATACCGAATAATATTGTTTAAAAACTTGCTTTACGTGAACTAATTGTTGAGACTCCTATTCTTTTCATTTTTTAGATTAGGTCTTCGATATGCATGAAATATAAAAAATATACAAGGCTACACTAAGTCTAAATTTACTCGTTTATTCAAATTTTAAATATCTTAAGAAAACAGTACTTCGAAGTACAGTGTCCTCCTTATCAATTACTAAAACGTATGAACAATTGTTTTTTATTTGGTGATATCGCATTTTTTAAATATCGAGTGTTTTTGGAGTCACGCCTTCCGTATATTACGAAATCTCGAAAACTGTTACCGATGTCGGGTACTTGAGGTAAATATGAGAACAATATAAGAACGCATGTTTAAATTTTTCCATACTTTATTGATATTCGGTTACACCTTGATCAGACTCCCCTCATTATCACTACGGTAAAGCCGGTGTAAGAGAATGACAAGATAGAAAAAACAGTCTTTTCACCACGTCAAGTCACGCCCGAATTCACGTCACGATCAAATTTATTTGAGACCACGAAGTGACGCCCGAAACGATCAAATTTTTTAAAGAATGAGAAGCCCTCTAAGCGTCGCCTCGTGCTCCTGCGGGTTGCCAATTACTTTGACTTTTGATAACATTTTAAACGACGGCATTTTGCAAAAACTGGATGAAAAGGCCATAAAGTAAGTTTCTTTGGAGAAGAGAGAAATGCATCAGCACAGTTGATGGACTGTCAATCACCCACGTTGCGCTTCAGACTTTCTCCTATAGCTCTTGACACCACAAGATGCCCTCATGTCTCTCCGATTCCAAAGGATAAAGGAAATGGTTACCCGAGAGTTATACCGACACAAGAAATTTCACATAGTTGCCATACCTTGTGCCTGTTTGATCGATTTCTTTGCTGAATAAAATGCCTTTAAAAATTGCGTGATGATTTGAGTGATCTTTACAATTTGAAATTTCTCCATTTAGATTGAAGGTAGTGGAATCTTAAGTCGGGATTAAGACCAAAATATATTAGGCAATGTGAAATAATATCATAGAAATTACGGTTGGTATATTCGGTAACAAGTCAGTCAATTGCCTAAAAAGACGTAAATTTAGTCGATAACCGAGAATTCAAGTAAAAAACAAAGATTTCATGCCATTTATATTAATACTTGTACTAAATGACCCTGATTTCGTAAGTGCCTTAATTTCAAAATTATATTAAAACGTGGAATCAACAGGAAACTGTCTCTCTCCAACTACGTTAGCGAGGGAGACCAAGGGATAAAAAGGAAACTAAACTCTCTCACGACATTTCATATGCCCAATAAACGAACTCTACTCATACCAACCCAAACACCGAACCTAGGTGGAGCAAAAGTAGTGTTTTAGTAGTTTTAAACGCCTCTTAAAAACTAGTAACGAGGAACGATATCTCAAGCTGTGAGAGACGCATCTCGAGCACTTGAAAATATGATAAAAAGCCCATCGCTTCGTCTGACATTTTGATTGAAGGGTGAAAGTCTACCGGGAAAAGAATCATGTAATTAGATTTTTACAGCCTTTCACATTTTTGACTGGAATTCATGAACATTCCCCTTTGAGGAATATATTTCCGTTGCTCGTTCCCAGTGACCTGGCAAGAAAAAGAGGAATTTTGGCTATGTATTTTCCTTTTCCAAATATCAACAAAATTCTATTGAAAGCTGAGTAAGATATTAATATCATGGTTTTCAGTCCGTGGGATGTGAACAGCAAGATGAATGAGAAAATAGAGAAGTGTTTAAGTAGCAAATCATAAAATAGTACTGATGAATTTGTTTCCACCAACTAGAGAATCCGATATATGGCAAAGTACACTACTTGAGTGGAACCGGGGTATATAAATTTAAGGCAGGATGAAAGGTCAGAGGTAAGCGTCTCAATCCTATGCTTACAATTAAATTATCAAGAATCGTGCTTCGTAAAATGCTGCAAAGGTATGAGACTTTTCGAAAACATGTATAAATAAGATCGCGCTAACAGGACAGGCTGAAATCATCCATTATTGAAATCAATGGACGTTACCTAAATTTACTCCGGTTCATATTATCAGGTGCCAGGCACGTTAGCCAGTTACTTATTCGCTAATTTTTATGGTTAATTTTGGGGACATTTTTTTATATTCTCTACCGTGACATAACCGATCGAGGTTGTCGTTTTGAGGAGAAATATTATTTAGCCTACATAGGAAATCAGCACTTATGATCAGAGGACGCAACGAGAATAATTACATAACATGTCATCAACGAGAGACGAAACAACTCGGCATATGACCTGTAAGTAAATCAACAATGAAAACAAGGAAGAGGATTGTTCTGCAGATATATTTTCCACCGCCATATTTAACTTACATTAGTGTCACTCGCTTTACCCTGCTCTGTCATAACATCATTCTCCAGACACAAAATTCAAAAGACTCAGCTTCTCACTCTTACTCTCTCTTCAGTCAATTTTATACGTACGCGCTGCTCCTCATATTTATATTTTCACTTTCAATAGTTTATTTTTTTTAACATTCTAGTATGTTGATCTTCCTGCTTCTTGAATTTTTGGTAACATACAAATACTACCACACAACCGTCCTCTCTCCTTCATTTACTCAACTTTCCACTTTAATCTTTACTTACACTTAGGAAACTATTCGTGTGAAGCGTAGCACTCTACGGATCGGAGGCTTGGGCCATGGACCACCGTCCAAATGATGCCGGTTTTCCGCGGGGGGAAGCGGAATTTAAGTAGATTTAAATGGCTATGACTTTGATAGACTCCAGCTCTAAGGTTTTTGAGAGGAAGCATTGGGGTTAGAAGAATACAACATGAAAATAAATTAGACGAATACCAAAAAAGGAATCATAAAATAAGAAGATTAAATCATAGTATAGGGAAGAGAGAAGCTGAATTCAGAAGTCACCCTCAGAGGAGAGAAATTAGGGAAACTAGATTCCTTCACCTATCTCGGAAGTACCACCACGTGGGACGGAAGAAGTGCAACGGACATCGAGTGGAGAATAGCCCAAGCTAAGAAGGCGATCATGGAAAAAAGAGAACTGCTGCGCTCAAAGAAGATAGGACTAAAAACCAGGAAATAAGTATGCTTGAACAAGTATGCGAAAAAATTCGTGTTGTGTGTAGCACTCAACGGATCAGAAGCATGGACCATTAGAAAAGCTGACCACAACAGACTAGAGGCCTTCGAAACCTGGTGCTGGAGGAGGTCGCTGAAGATAAAATGGAAAGGAAAGAGGAGAAAAGTAAAGGATCATATGGAACACCATACACAAAAGAAGAACCAGATGAATTGGACTCACCTTGAGACACAATGGGTTTGTGAAGAACTTAATTGAAGGCAAAATAGAGGGAAAAGCCTCCAGTGGAAGACCCAGGAATAAATTAATGGACCAAATGAAGAGGATAGATAGCAACTTCGGAATAGATACCTGGTGAGGAAACTAGCATTAGATAGAGATGAGTGGAGAGTTGTAGACATCCAATCTTAGAATTGAACGACCAATGAATTTATGTATTTAAGTATTTAAACACTGCATTATTTTGCATAACTTGACGTTATTGATCATATTCAATTCTTTTATCCTGATTTGTAAAGGGAAACACTCTATGATCATGTGTGTGTGCATAATTATTGAATATAATAACCTGATTTTTAAATAAAAATCTATTTGAATACTAATTAATTAGTTATAGCAATTTTAATCACCTCAATGTTACAATATTTCTCTTTATTCTTGAATCGGAGATGAATGAATACTTAGGAATCTATCCCAGAACACCAATCCAAAAGCAGCATGAGACACAAAGACATTCTGCTCTCAAGTAGCTTCTTTCAACCATTGCCTCTTACAATTCATTTGCCATGTTCCTCACCCTTTTCATGGATAGCGTCCCAACATTTCCTTCACAAACTACTGCAGTGGTTTATAGGATAATCTGGAGGCGTAGATACATACACATTCACGCTATCCACACAAAACACTTTAAACAGCAAGCTTATTTTCCCTTTCCCATGCTCTGCGCGGGAAACATTTAATGGGAACGGAATAAATTCCTTCGGATCCGACGCATGAAAACACGATGATGATTGCACGGATCACTGGCGCTAAAGCAGGGGAGGAGAACTGCGTTCTGATATTATGCGTTAGTATGATAATCTAAGTACATGCCCCAAAGCGGGTTTACATACGAAAAGGTCACGAGTGGGAGGCAGAGGTTTCCACGAATGCTGCCGAGAGCATGGGAAAGAAAAAAAATAAGCTTGCCGTTAAGTGTTTTGTGTGTTGGGTGACAATGTGTGCATACCTACGCCTTACGCAAGTTTTCGGAAATTTTTGCGTATGAAAATTGCAAGCTTTTGCCTATGATATAGTTGACGTAGAGATTTAATGGCGATGCTTAACAAAAGCATTTAAACTATGCATTATTTTGCATAACTTGACGTTATTGATCATATTCAATTCTTTTATCCTGATTTGTAAAGGGAAACACTCTATGATCATGTGTGTGTGCATAATTATTGAATATAATAACCTGATTTTTAAATAAAAATCTATTTGAATACTAATTTATTAGTGATACCAATTTTAATCCCCTCAATGTTACAATATTTTTCTGTATTCTTGAATCGGAGAATTTGTGCAGAAGAGTAGACTTTTGAATGACTAATTAATTATTATTATGTACCAAGGGATGGTAATTACAATCGTTATGGCTTCGGCAGTAAGGCTTATGTTTCTTGTGACCCGGTTTCGCCACGTCTAGGTTTAAATCCACAGGTAATACAATATTTTATGACTGTTTAGCCTCTCCTACTAGGAACAAAATCCTTGCCATACCACCACGCTGATGCCTCACCTCTTCCAATGAGTGGTGTCTTGTATGTAAGCCTTCTCCATTGAATTCCAACCTCCTTGGTTCCCGAGGAGAATATCACCGCTCTCCATTTGCCGCGCCAGCTTTGGCAAAAAAATATCACTGTCGTAACGAGATCTATTACAATCCATATGGAAAGTAAGTATTGCTCTCTTCCACAAATATTTTATTGAGATATTACAACATGTTTCTCAGCTTGCTACATCTTCAGGTACAAATATTTACGTAAAATTTATTTATCGATTGTTGTGATAGTAACTAAGTGGGGATGGGGGAATTTGGAGTACAAACTAATTTTTGGGAAGGAAGGCAGAGGAACATTGATTAGGAGCTTGTGAGAAGGGAAATTTTGTCGGAGAGGAGTGGAGAGGGGTACGGAAAAAGTAGTTCATAACAAAGGTTACTTGACTATCTGATAATATCAATGTTTCATAGTATCCATATTTAAGCCTTTTGGGAAATTATGCAAAATTTATGGGATAATACAACGTATATGATTACGATCAAACAAATTTTGGGCATATTTAGAATTGGAATCCATATTAATTTTTTGGTAATTTTGAGTATTCTTTGACGAGTGTCATGAAATTTCGACAAATTTGACCCATGTACGATGTATTAGAACAATTGGAAGTAATGTTGTAAGTGCACAACTTGAAATTCTATCATAATTGTCTTTTGCGTTTAGTAAAAACTTTAAAAGGGTCAGGGGAGTGTAGAATGCTGCCTCAAGGGAGCTTCGAGGGAGTTTGGTGGGGAAAAGCCGTTGTTTAGCTAAAGAGTTTTGTTTTTTTACGAATAATTTTGTCAACTAAATTTGGATTGTAGCAGATTCAAAAGTTTGAAGGTTTCACTTGGTGGAAGGTCGACATTTTAGTAAATCAAACTTTGTGTCTTCCACAGTTTCGTTATTAAGAGTTCAACCGGTTTCGGAAGTTAAGCCAACATCAGGTACAATTCTGTAAATGATGTACCTGATGACGTAACTGACAAAATCGGTTTTGCTAATAAAAATAAAACTTTGGGTTAATGATAAAGTAATAAAACAAAGTTTTATTTACTACAAATAGGGTTGAAACCATTTCTGGTGGCTATAGACTTGATTGTTAAAAATTAATGACGAAAGACCTTCTCCCTCTCTCTTTCCCAATTGGTTGCCTCTTTCCCCCCCCCTCCTCCTCAGTTCACCTTTATTTGCAACTCGGATGTCTTGACCCTTCCTCACTTCAACCCTGCGTTGAAGTGACGCGTTACCTTCGGTTCGCTGAAGAGGACTACTTTGTAGCCGAAATACGCGTATTCGACCCCCACCCTCGTCCTGTTGTGTTGATTTCACCACGCTCTTTTTGAGCTGATTCTCCCAGAAGTTGGGCCCATTTGTGTGTGTGAGTGAGTGATTTTGTGTGCTTGTGAGTGTGCTGGCGTAAATAACTGGGCATCCTTAGCGGGGTCTCATTAGCCCTGTGAAGGATCCCAGGTTATAACCCAAACATCCTTAGCGGGGTCCCATTAGCCCTTGCAAAGGATCCTATTTGGTTGTGTGTGTGCGTCTGTGTTTGGTCCCTGGCGAGGAAGTAACATTCCCGTAAACCAACACAGGGGGGTATTCTTGGTCGAGAGACTGTGGTTGGTCTCTGCTGTGGTTTTCCCAGCATACCAACACAGTAAATTTGGTGTTTGTTGATAAAGGGTGCCAATTGTTTACGGCTTTTGGAGATTTTCTCTCTTTTATTTCATCTCGTCTGATACCGTTGAGTATATTGGATTGTTAAAAGTATAGTTAAATATGGATTTTAAAATAAAATGCTACTAAGAAGACCCCTGAAAGTGTAATGTTAAAGTGATCTCCCTCTCCTCTAATGGTGGAAATCACCTTTGCTCAGGATATCCTCCCTCAACCGGTGGCGACGGGGTAAAGTCCTCGCTTTCCAATTCGAGGGTCGCGGGTTCGAGTCTCACCTGAGTGGTTTTTCACCAATTAGGACATGGCTGTTGTCATTCGTCTGTTGTTGATGTTAGTAGCCCGATGTAAAAGGCGTTTAATTTGATGTTTTCGGGATTGTGAGAATTTAAAAAAAAGTCTAAAACCACCTAGTAAAATCCTCACCATGGCTGGTATCTGACCTCGGTCCCTCGGAATGGAAAGCCAGGAGACTAGCCGCCGCATCATCCCTATCCTCCATGGTTGGAAGTGTGAGAGGAGGGGGTGCGTTTGGATTGGGCGGTTGGTGGGGTTGGGTGGGGGCCCGTCCCCTTTACTCGCTTAGGGATTTTCACACTCCCTTACGCAAACCCCCGCCGCCTCCCCCCTCCCACGCCAGACACCCACGTATCGAGGGAATAAATCACGCCCCTTTGGGTTGGTCTGGGAGGAAATGAAAACGAAAGGGCGGGAAGTTGGGGGAGGGAGCGGATGGAGTGTAGGGGGGAGGGGGACGAAGTCAGCGCCGCGGCGCGGGTGGAAATGGAAACGGCGGCGGAACGAAAATAGGGGAGGAGATAAAAAGGAGGCAATGCGACGGTTCACTTTATGAAATGGAGAGAGAGAAAGAGAGAAGAAGAAGAGAGTGAGATAAATAATGCATTAAATAATATTTATTGTCGCCTAGGGGCATTATGCTTCGTGAAAAAAATAACGCATCAACGTATAACATTATCATTTGCCCCCCTTCCCCGTTGCTGGTGTCGCCAAAGGAAAGTTTCGAATCGTTTACAAAATTCAAAAATATCGAGTACCATAAAAAATACGCCGCTAAAATTATTGTAAAAACCGTCATCGCATAGACTGCGTGTAAGTTTTGGTGTGCGCACTATGAAAAATATCAGTGTCACCCTCAAGCACTTGTTTCTTCTGATCATTTCATCCTTCACGACATATTTTTCCAGCCACCAATAAGTAAAGTAGTAATATTGCTATTGCACCGGAGAATCACCAACTATGATTACCACTCCAGCAGCACCATTTTTTAAAAGAGAAGTTGGAGTATTGGTGGTATAAAAATGGGATGAAAAAATAACTGATTTCAGCGATCCATTACCTGCCATATTTGCTAAAGGCGGGAATCAGTCTAACGGCAATGAAAGAGACAAGTAAGAGAGAGATATAATTTCGGGTTATTCCTCGCTCAACATTACAGCCGTCTTCTGCCGCCAGCCATGCTAATATTTGCTCTGGGAAAATAGGATAAAGTCCAACAATGTCTGCTATGCGAGAGTGTTCCCATTCATGCAAATCCTTGAGTTACAATAAATTGTGCGAACCAGGTAGTTTACCGAGGCCATTGTCAAACTTATGAACATGATTGAAGCAAAGGCTTCCGCAGTGTCTTGGAAACATACTGGAGCTTCTTTCGAAGGATTGGTCAAGGTTCATTGACAACAGTTTATTCTCGGTTATGGGAGGCGTCTTCAGGTCGAAGTGATATCGGTCCGAATGTCAGAATCAGAATCAGACAGAGAGTAGGCCAGGATAATAGACCGACCCTCAGACATCGCAGAGCATACTTGGTCGGAACCGGGATACCGCGTTCATTTAAAAAATACCAAGGTGATCGCTAAGGAAAGCGGGCATTTTCCCAGAGTAATACGAGAGGCGACTGAAATAATGTAAAACTCAGAAAAATTCCACAGGGAGAACGGGTACTCGATGGCCGCGACATGGAAAAACTCTTCAAGCTCTCAGCCAATAGAAACGCAGGACCGACTTGAGTAGGAATTTTGGTGTCAGCATCCTGCCAATATATATTTCGACCACATTCGCACCATTATCACTTCGACCTGAAGACCGGTAACGGAGGAGAAAATGTTGTCAATGAACTGTGACCAACGCTGCTTCTCGGGGAAAAGCTCCAGCATGATCTGGGTATAAAGAAATTAAAAAGGTCAACTTGGAAGGCAACCGTAAAGGGAGGGGAGCCGGTGGGTAGATAGATGGCTGACAAATAACCAGGGAGCAGAAGTAATAGTCATAGGAATACGTTTCAGTCGGAAGAAAAACTGAAAAAAGGTAAACTTTGAAAGGTTTAAAAAATACTATTTAGTACCGTGATTCATCCACCTCGGCACAACATCAATGAGGAGATCAACGGGCGGATCAAAGAAGCCATACTGGCATTTCCGTCTATAAAGTCTATGTTTAGATAAACAGATCCAAGTAATTAGTTAAAAAGGCTCATGCCATAGTGCTTTTTTAAGAGAGGTCTTGACATAGAAAAGAAGACCTCTTAAATAAGGTTCTTCCGTCGTCTGAGCCTCAACAGTCGACGGATCTCATCAGACGGTAGATCATCTAAAGAATAACGGTAGTCTTTATAGAATGGTTAATCAGTTTTCAACCCGACTAGTGTTGAGGATTAACAGCATATTTAAAAAAGTCTTGGACAGACGAAACCACAGGATAAATCGACCTCTTCCGATCGGGAAAGTTAAAGTAAGGCGAGACTGGTTGAAGGGGAATTTCCTGGTTGGCCAATCATAGAAAGCGGTTTAAAGTTATATCGGTGGAACTCTTCTGAGCGGCACCAAACCAACAGATATTACCGCGATGATGGCCGACGTCCAGGCTGGAACAGGCAGATGAAAAATAAGATGCTATTTGTTATCGAGATGATCCAACGGTGCCAAAAGTATTCTCGTAGTTTTTCATGGGGCAGAAGCTATTTCAGATGAAAAAGAGCAGTAAGAGTGTCAATATGCTTTTCACTACTATTCCCTACTACTAATTTTACACTCTAAGCTATTACGAAATTCTCTGATTTGTGTTCGGGCTTATATTCATTTGACTTATTGGAGGGAAAGTGAAATGATGTCCTAGAAATTGGGTTGTTAGGATAACAACTGTCTACTCATCTGCAAATTAACTACTATATTAGCCAAATGAAAAATATATCTTATTTTATTTACCTTATTGACCAAGGCCTCCATATATTATTTGGAATTATCCCAACAGGCGCTCATGAAAGCCCTATGTGGTTATGAAAATCATTTGAAATGACTAACTCAAATAAAGAAAAGTAGGGGCAAAAGACTATTAAACAGACAAGGTGGTGGAAAAGACTACTAAATAGACCGGGGATGGCAATCAAATCAAAACTGCATTGCTATGCTTATATATGAAATGAATCATGAATCAGAACCTTAAAAATCTCCGTCCATACTTGATTTTTAATGCGACCTAACTACCCTTAAGATGTAGTTAGATTATTAATATTTTAGTCCTAATTTTTGAATTTATCATGAATTATTTTACACAATCACTTATACATGAGTCAATACTATCGGATCTTAACCCCTTATACTCTACGTTTGAGAGTAAAACTAAACTTCATGCAAAAGAGTTTGGATTTGTAAAATTTCGTTGCCGGGAGTAAAGTTGTCGTCACAGGTCAAAACTAAACCTCAGATTGGATTTAACTTCATTCTGGGATGAAATTTAACTCAGACCTCACATTTTGTTTCCACCCCGGGTCATAACAGAATGTATTTCGTTTTGATTGCCATTTCTGGAACAGACACAAACGAATATACGCATAGTGTGTCATCTTGTTACTCGTCATGATCCAAATTTTCCTCTTAATCAAGTTCTACCGTATTATTTCCAGGAGACTAGCAGCTACTAACCATTGTATCAGCTCTGTTACACTCTGTATCCACTCGTGGTAGTTTTGAATGAAGAGTACCGTGTCATTTACACTTCGCAAATCAATGCTTTCTCGTTTTTTTTTAATATTCGCCGCGATTTAAAGTTTTTGATTTTTCCAGTGGAAAGTAACTCCTCTCATTTTCATCCGATGAACATCCTCCTTTTCGCTTGATGAGGCTTAGTTTCTAAATGGAGAAGACACAATATGAATAAGAAGGTGGAATCCTATCACTGATAAACGCAAATGCTGAAAAACTTTCTCAATGTCACTATTAATGGGAGAAAAGGATTGTTGCAGAGGGGTTGGAGACCAATTTTGAGAGAGCTCCTTGTATGCTGGTTGGTTTTGCTTGGTGGCCCGACGCTGGCGGGTTTAAGGATCTTGTGATGGGGCGCTTGGGGGAAGGTGAGGGTGAAGGCTATGCGGTCGAGGGCGCGGCTTTAGGGTGCGGGCGGTCGAGAGACCGACGACTTGCCCAGGAAACAATTATCAGGAGATTATGTGGTGCCATGAAGAGGAGGGGTGCGGAAGGAAGGTGAGCATTTTTTCCTGCATGCCTGGAAGCGAAAAGTAATAAAAAAAATGGGGACAGCCCTGTTCTATGCCCCCCATACTGCGCCGAATGCTATTGCAGAGCGATGAGTCCGGTAATGGTTACTCCAGGCTAACCGTAAATTGTCGGATCTTCATCAAATTATATCAAAACATGTGTTGCATTCCTTCTACGGCGTAAATATTTTTTTTACTGTAGAAAAAATCTTGATACCCATAGTTTCTACAACATTGGTGGTATACCCATAGTGTGATGCATGTTGGTAAAATTTCACAACCTTGTCGGTCTATGCAGATTTGTGCTTTTTAACTACGAATTATCATTAACTTTAGTAAGTTATAATATTGTTTAAGGCATGTTATAACTGGAATAAGAAATTTTAAAACTCAAAGTCCTTGGCCTCAGACGGCGTCGCGATATATTTACTTTCGAGGTTATCTAATGGGATACGAGCAAACAAATTTGCCTAGATTGGGTTGAGTACCATTTTTTTATTGACAATCATAAACTGCTATTTTCCTCGCCTATATACTAAACTGTCTTTCTCATATTGACGGGAAAACACTGATTTTACGTTAATAATACGACATATGGTATTCTAACGTATGTTATAACTAGGTATATTGACAATATGTATGAAGTTCATAACATGTTTACTAATTTTACTATACAATGCATCATGCAGATGGGTAATATTATTTCTAACGTGTTTTATAAACATTTCTATTTTAAAATATCTATGCATAATTAGTTGCAACATTAAGTCTTATGACATTATATCAACTAATTACTTTACCTTAAGAACCTCATCCTTAATGGACCAAAATGGAACACGACAGCTGATGGGTATGTAAGTTCATCATTGCATGTCAGAAATCAGGAATTCTACATGATTTAATGGTCACCGCATTGTCCCGGAGAAGCTATCGTTGCGCGAATACCCTCAAAATTTGAGCTGCCGTTTTATCTTCCAATATTTATAAATTAGCTTAGAAATCATTATGGTGAATAGACAACTACTATGTTTAAAGATGATAGGCCTACAAACTGAGAAACAGTATGTGAAAACATTTGTTTGAGGCGTCGCACTCTATGGATCGGATGCATGGACCATTGGTAAAGCTGATCAGAACGGACTAGAAGTCTTCGAGACCTGGTGCTGGAGGAGTATGCTGACAATCAAATGGATGGAAAAAGTTAAAATGATGATGTGATGGTACCTCCGAGATAGGAGAAGAAATCCACTTGCTCTAATTTCTATCCTTTCCGTGTGACTGCTGCATTCAGATTTCCTCTTCCTCGAAGAATTAGGGTTTTAGGATTAGGATTAGAATTAGGAACTAGGATTTTAGTCTTAGCTTTATTTGTTTTTGTGTTTTATTTTTGGAAAACTTGGTCCAAAGGGTTTTGTGACCTTTGAAGATCATCGCGATTTTCTGCTATCACTGCGATATCATTTGCGGAACGATGCATGATTATTTCTTCTCCGTTTACCTTTCTTCCACTCAGTCTAATTTCTTGTGCCTCCCTTGTTTCCTCCTCCAAGTACATGTTGAACAAAGCTGAGGGGAGGATGCATCCTTATCTTAATCCTTTGTTAATTTTAGATTCTATATGTCCTCCATCTCCAATTCGCATTGTGGCGACTTGTTTCCTGTATAGCTGGTAGATCATTCTTTTGTCTTTGTAATAAATTCGAGATTTCCAGCAGCTCGAACATCTTGCTCCACTCATAACTTTCGAAGGCTTTTCCTAGTTCCACGAAGGCGACATACAATGGTCTGTTCACATGAATTGTTTACTCTACCATCAACCTCAGGCAGAGTATGGCCTCCCTGGTACCCCTGTTCTTTCTAAATCCAAACTGATTTTCCGAGAGGTTGTCTTCAATTTTCCCTTCCATTCTCCGGCTAATTATTCGTACAAGTTTTTTATGCATGTGATACTGGACTCGGTGACTAGATACTAGATCTAAACTAGCTTAGATTCTAGCGGTACTCCTCTCATCTTTCGGTGCTTGTCTTCCTTGTTATTGCAATCATCACGCTCCTTCGAAAGTCCTCTTAAAATCTTCAGCTGTGGTACCCAGTGTCTTCACCCTCTATCAATATATTCCTGTTCGATCCCCTGGTGTTGCCGCTTTTCGCTTTTCTCTCTCCGATGTGTTTTCTTGCCAGATTTTAGGCTGTTCGGTGTTCCACTTCCGCATATATTCGTTGACTTCCTCACAGAGGATGATTAGTGCCTAAATCGAAACCTAGATCAAAGCAAATCTATTTTACCAGTTTGATAAATGCGTTTTCTCTCTTCATTAAGTTGAATCTCCGCCATGTCACACCTTATACTTTTATTTTTTACGCCACCTGTTCATCCAATTTGTTGAAATCAACAGCCATCGATGAAAAAATTGATTCGTTGCAGCTTTCAACTTCACTCGTCTCTGAGCAAACCGCTCTGCTCCTTCATAATTCTCACTTTTATCGTCAATCATGATTTATTCAATCAATTCTAACATTGGCCTTCCGAGATGATTCTTTCTCTTTATTTATCCTTACTACACTATGAAATGAAAGCTGTAACTTAGTAATTCCATATAAACTTTATTAACGACCTAGGTTTTGACTTATGAAATCATCATCTCCTGACCAATGTTGAGTAAGTTCCACAAAGTTTCGCCTGACGCGACCAGTCTTATGACCCTGTGTCCATCAGGATTTGTGTTGCAGAATGTGCCTAATTTGTTGCAATCTTCTACTTTACAGGATTTTCATCAATCCCCTTTCACACCGGGGCCTTCGTGACAATGATCCATTGCTGATATAATCCATACATTTTATATTTTTCATTTTGTCGATATTACTACATTTCCACTGAATGAAATCTTCCTTATCCTGCTGTTGATATGTTCCATTCTTACATGCCTTATGCTTCCTACGCATGTTTCAAGTCCTTCATTCATTCAGACTCATTCTGTTAGATTGCCTTCTTGGATTAGGTGACTGTGCTTACTGCAAAAAGAGAAGTATCAGGCTTGATGTGATGGAAAGAATTCATCATAATGACTAATAGTTAAGGCATTTTTCCTCTTAGATAATTATTTAAATAGTTATTCTCTTATAATTTATATCTGAGATTATTCATCAAGTGTCGCATTGCATCTCTCAGTATTTGTGTATACTGTATGTACATACTGCTCTTGTTTTGTTATTTGTGCCTGATGATAATGTAGTACATCGAAATCTAGATCGAATGAACATTTACACTCGTGGAAATATGCCTTTACTCTTATTCATTATACTGTGCTTACTACATCTTCATTCGAATCCTTCATCTCTCACTCTTCATAGGTCTTTTCATTAATAATTATTCTCGATCAATTTGCTATTTATCATATATTGCATATATTAGTATATCTTTACGTTTTAAAGACTCATTTTAAGTACCTCATTCTTGGTTCCTGTCTGTGGCTCACGCTTTTCATCCGTAATCCGGTCCTTTGTGGAACAAAACATCATCAAAATACTCGTGAAATCTGCAGACAGAATGAGCGAATTTTTTAGTTTAACAGGCTCCCAAGATAAGTGGGGTTGACGCCTCCAGAACGATCGCATGACATTTATGTGATGGGACGACGAAAGGGACCAAGGAAAGGCAGTTTATACGACTTTGATCCCGGAAAAGACTTAAAAGTGACATCTTTAATAAGATCTCGGAGGGCGTGAAGAGATAATACCATTAAATTCCCAAGATAATACTTGAAAGCTATACCGCTTGATGTTGATTGTGAATGATGAAGCCTTTTAAAGGCATTGAAACCAGAGGGAATGGGAAGTAGAAAACTGGGATATTTTTACGTTTGAATTATTTCATGTTAACGTGGAGCACTGTGTCTGCTATAGAGGCCAGCCAATAATGCTGGACGTGGGAGGTTATGACCTTCATAATCCTCGGCTATTATTAAAGGTTCCTCCTCCAATATTTGGGTATATGACCTCCATGTCCTACTTCCTGTGATATAATTTCGTGAGGAATATCGCCTCAGCTTTATTATACACTAATGCTATTTTAATTGATCAAGTGTTCTGAGAGCTGTTTTTAGAGGATAAAAATTAATGGGATGTGTATTTTTACACCTCCTTACGAGGTAGTAATGATAGAAACATCGTTGATCTGAAAGTCGCATTTAAATAAAAAAAAGAATCTTAAGAATCAACGAAGAAAAAGAAAGGAGAGAACCAGCGAACAACTTTAAGAATCCAGCAAAACACGTGATATTAGATTAAAATAAAACAAACAAAGTCTCCTAGAACCATTTACGGCTTTTGGAGACTTCATTTGTTATATTTTAATTGCCTAGCCGTAAGAGCTCGCCGCATCATTGTGATGGCTTTCCACGTAACATTAGAATTAGATAAAGGCAATAATATATATGAAGTACATTTTCTAGGCTCCAATAGATTTTTCCATTCTTCCCCACTTGGAAGTAATATTAGATTCCAATGTGTCAAATTTCATCGCATAAAAGTAATATTACTCCAATTTTCCTTGCTGATTAATGAGCTCATACTCTGGTTAAATATTTTGTGCATATATTTGATTTGTAACTCATACTCCACAGTACAGCTTATCTTCCATAATTAGAGTTCTAGCATTTTTTAGGATTACACTGAGATTTTTTTGTATAATACTCTGCACTTGCACTTCAGATGACTTATTATTATCGAGATGTTAGGCAGAGAAAAACAGTATAGTGTGTAGTATTTTATGCATTCTTAATATGTACATCCAATTTAAAAACTGAAATAAGATACATATTTAGAGATATAGTTAATATGTTTTGTTGCTTTATTGATATTTTTTCACTGTAGAGGATAACATTCCCAATAATATTTTGTGCTACTTATTTTTCAGCATGATATGTATATTATCATTTGTTTATTTTCCTCAGGATCCAATAGTGACTCCATTCTATCTAAATTAGTTCTATACTTACAACAAAACTATCAAGTATTATAGTCTGCTGTTGAGATATTATTAATGAATATTATCGCATAGTTTAGAGAATTAGTTGTTGCCATTATATAAACAATTTATGCCATTGAATGTCACTAATTCACAATTAGAAGCTTCCATGATTATTTAGTTTTATATCGCGTCTTATTCATTTACTCTCTCTGTAAGAAACTCTCATTGAGAAAAATGTTCTGTTCCGTAGGAAACACCATATCATCACGAAAAATTTTGGAGGATATGGGTTTCGATGAAAATTTTGTTTTATACAATGGTATCAAAATCCCATGCAAGGAAGCCGGTTTAAGCAGCATTTCTCATTTTCCTTATCTTGCAGTCAACTATACAGACCTTTATGATAATGAGGGTGATGAAGTAGGTACTAATATTATTTATGGTTCAGGTGAGAAGAGGTAAGTTATGGGAAACATGGGTAAAATTGTTTCACACATTAAAGTAGTGTACGTGACCAAACGTGTCCTCAAGAACTCTAAAATGTAGTCCATATTGGCATGCATCAACCAAAGGCGTAAGCAATTGCCTTTGAAAAGTACATTAAAATTAAAAAACAAATTAAAAATATGATCCAAAAAGGCATTTTGAAATTAACGCAAAAATAAAACAAAAAAAACACTCGTCATTAGGAAATACGTCGCATTGCTGTTCGTGATATCGTTCTGACACATCATCCACTGTGTTCCTGATGTCGTTGTGTTTCCTCGCCTCCATGCGCGAATTATAATTAAGATAAGATTTATCAATAAGGCAACGTAATTTTTGATAAAATTCCTGACCTGTTTATTGAGATTACGATTGCCATTAGTGTCATTAAAAATTAATGCATGTTCTCCATTCTGCGTTCCTTGATCATTATTACACCATGCATTTGATTAGGGTAGCTTGAGCGAGAAAGTTCCCTGGTACTAATTAAGACCATATTCGAATAATACGTTTTAATTTCAACAGCTGAAGGAAGGATGAACTAAATAATGCAAAATATATGGCGCAATGATATACTTTTTTATGACTGGAATACTATGCAACTTTTTGATAAAAATACTTTCACAAGTCTTTAATTTGACAATTTTTTTTCAAGGTGTACTTTTTAGGTTACTTCACAACGGAAAGCTTTTTGCGATTCTGAAAAATTACTGCGGTTACAACATGAAAAATTTTCAAAAAAGTTGAGGAAATACACAAACTGCAAGCTGTAAATTTTTTGACGAGATCTGGGTGTTAAAAGTTCCTCATTTTTTAAATAAGGTTTCTGTGAAGTGTACGCACGTATTATTTTCCATGTAAATGGGTCGGTATATGTCGTAAAAAATCTCAGGATGTAGTCAATAAGGGGGTTATTTTGGTATCTTTGGAAGTGTGTGATATTTTTCTTTATAATGAGATCAAATTCATTGATTAATTGGTCAAATGATATTTCGCTCAAACTGCCTTAAACCGATAATTAGACATGCACTTGGGATTTGAAGCACCGTTTGCACTGATGGGATTCGAGCTGTTGACCCTTCAGGTCACCTGCAGGGATCGATATGAACGGACGTGCGTGATGACAGGATTTTCTCGCCTGAGTCGACGCGGCTTAATGCGGATTGCACATCCGCGGATTAACCCAGAAAAGTACTGATTTGACCGTGATCTGCTCATTATCCTGAGTCCGACACGAATTGAATCATTTATCTGAATACAATCGGTAAAGTGCCACTCAGAGCGTTAATGTACCGGTGCAAACCAATGAACGGAACATATGCCGTGAAACTGATGCACAACATTGGCTTTTGGGATTAGCAGTGCCCCCTCACGACCCCACGCCCTCCCCCCTTTAGGTGACCATTGGTGGACATAATCGGACAACGGAATCGACAGGGATATTGTAGCGACAGGGACTTAGTGGATCCCAGCGGGAATTCAGCTGCTATCCGAGTTTCGGTTGGCTAATTCGAAGGGAGTGAAACAGTTTTGGGACATTCAACCTTGAGGGAAAGTGATGCCTTCCGTAGGTCGACTATATGCGACTGCTTAGTTCATTACGCGAGAGTTCACATTCACTAGGTACCCATGCTTAAGTAACGAGAGAGTTAAAATCACGAACTCATTGCGTTTGATCAAGGAGAAATTTCAACGGAACTGAGTGCTGGGGCCAATGTCTGCGAATACTTATTTTAGCCATTAATATTAAAACCCACTTCTTATTTTTTCAGCCAATAATAATAATTTTAATAATTTAGCAATATGGTCACTATCGTAAAATTTATAAATTTGTGCCATGACGAATTATTTGCAATGAATGACGATTTTAAGTGCAATAATAGAAGGGTTGGTGACTAAAATCAGATTAATTTAAACTTAAATTAAAGCAATGACAATAATAACCCTGTTTCATGTATCAGGGTCCTGGTGATGATGCCGTAGCGTTGAAACTTGTTGTTACAACAAAAACTCTGTGGCTAGATACATATTGTCATTATAATGGACATCCACAAGGTTACGCCTGAAAGGGTTGAATTTTTAAATTAAAGCGGTCTTGAAAACTTTGCGCGGAGGTCGATAATAGGCACCAATTCATTAAAATGTAGTGGAATCACTCCGACTGAACAATTCGACCTCAAGCGTTTTATGGTGATCCCTTGAAAAGCATGCATAAAGATCTATTTTACGGCTTGCAGGCGTTCAAAATGTTTTACACAATTGATTGTCATTCATATTCGCAAAAAATAACCTGTACATTATAATTTATGCCGTTTTTTAACAAGACAATTTCAGAGAAAGAGCATATGCTCGTAAACGGACAATTTCCACTTAGTAAAAAACATTAAGATAATAAATCGAAGTTAATAAGGAGATAATATTGCCAAAAGGGACGCAGCTTTCATAAAATTTTATCCTTATTATCCTGCTTAATTTTGTCAATATTTTGATCTAATTTAATATTTTAAATTCTTCTTTGCTAAAATATTGATAACCTCATTTAAGGGTTATCCGACGAAATTACTCAATGATCGTTTTAACGTACATGAACCAACATCTATTATAGCATAATATTTATAGAATATAAGAGACTTATTCACCTATTATATTTGGTTATCATAAGGCAATATTTGGATGATTTAAAAGGTGATATTTATATTTGAATTCGATTAGAATCTAATGAAGTTTCGACGATGGAATTCCCAGTAATGGTTATATTTTTATTTGGATCATTTCATGGGATGAGATGAATTTCATTAAATGTAGATGGAGTTGAAGCTGGCTTAATTGTATCTTCTAACACATCTTAAAAAACATTTGTAATTTTGAATAGTTTTTTTTTTAAACAATGCCGGTGCTTGTTGGAAGATTGTCCTCCAATGGACAGCTCAAGTTATCTCATCAATTGTAAGACAATCTTCTACCGCAAAATCAAATAGATAGCTCAAAATCTTCGTTTAAGAGAATTCAATATTAGCACAACACGGCCACACTAATCAATATGAACACACTCATGAGCAAAAACTTTTAGATCGCAAAAAATTTCCATTACACTTCTTGTAACTAGTCTAGAAGTATCATTTCTGTCTTGTGTTCCGAAAACCACGCTTTTTTCAGTTAGTTTTTTTTCTAATTGGTTTTACAAATTTTAATGAATGATCGGTTTCGACAACTGTTTGTCTACAACTCAATTAAATAGTAATTTAGACTGACATCAGTCAGGTGTGAATGGTAACTGTCTGATGAGTTTGAGACCTCCGTGGAGGTTTTTTTTTTAAATTGGTATTTGAATGGATCTGCTGTGACCTTTCGACGCTCCACGCTGACCTTTCTGAAACAATCCAGAAATTTAATTCTTGATTATCTTCGAGCAGAGTGAAATCTTCCGTCATGCGTTCATTATTGTGTGGCAATACGATGCCTCTATATAGTTCCATAAACCAATCTGTGATGAAAAATTCTACCATAATCATTTTAATGAAGTACCCGGAGTGGCGCTCAGAATGAACCATCAAGCGACCTTTATTAATTCATACACTGAATTCACCAAATATTGGTCTCACAACATCATTAAAAATCTGCTGATAAATGCTACAAGACAACTCAAAATGAATGCTATTCCATTGGAAACTAAATTTCCCCTGATATTTGGTCATTCAAAAATGATAATCATCACCATAAGGTTGTCACAGATTACTCATCGATATCCAATAATTAAAATCAGTTACTCACCTCCACGTGGCCGATGGTACTGGCATCATTAGACTGGTGGTTTTCCTATAAGTGTTTTTATAAATCATTCCAGGTAATAGGATCCACCCCCTGGAATTCCGTCTCAGATGTGGTAAAAAAAGCCCCCACGATAAAAACATTTTAGACAAAGATGTGTAGCTAATTACTAAATGCCTCATAATTCATGTATCACTTTTTCAAATGTATCTTTCTTTTTTTACTTTTTCTATCTCCTGAATTTTTGCCATTTTTTGTTTATCATTGTCTTTCTACTGATCGTTTTATGTATGGTATCTATATCTTTGTTGTTCTATATTGTATTTTTTCGTTGATGTCTTTACAATAGTTTCCTAGCTCTATAAAATTATGAATATTAGAATTATCAATTTAATTTATCTTTCATAAAATAAATGGGGCTTAACTCCTTTGGGTTTATTTTATGCTCCGTTACAACAATTAAGTGTATGTAGTTTTGCTTTACAATTTACTTATTATGTAATTGGTTTCTTGATCATAGAGGACATCACGTCCTAGATTAATAAATACATTTTCATTTATTCAATCATTCAAATATACCTATTGCGAAACTGGCTTTCTAAGTGCCAACTGTCTTTCCTGTGGTAGGTAATATATTTCAGGTTGTTTCATTCGTTGAATTTGATATTAAAGAGTGTATCCTCTTTTCGTGTGATTGTATGAATTTCACGAAGCGAAGTGGCCAAGGATGATAATAGTTATCCATCAGTCGGAATAGGGCAGTGTTGGAAGGAAATGGGTATGGTGAACTAAGATTAGTTCGTCGGGTATCACAGTTAACTAGGCATATTTTCAGGGTAATAGGACTTGCCATATTATTACCTACGCGGAGTCGCCCGTAAGTGCACTTAAGTGAAAAATTCCAGGACGGAAAAAATCGATCGCCTTCATCGGGATTCGAAGCCGGATCACTCGATTTCCGGCCGAGTGTTTTAGCCAGTTAATTTAGTTTGAGCGAATTAGTTTTCTAGTCATAATCGAGATCATATTCATGTTATATTTTTTAGTTTCAGCAGCTGTAGGAAGCATGAATTAAGTATTGAATTTTTAATGGTGCAATAATATACAGTTAAATTACTTAAATTCTGAGTAATAATATTAAAATAACTGCGTAAGAGCTTGATATGACTCATTTTCCTCACACAACACCTTTAACACCCCTTCACTACGGAAGGTTTTTTTTCGACTCTGAAAAAAATGACCGTGATGATAATCTGGTTTTTTAAAATACTTGAGAAAATATACTACACTGTTTATTTTTTGTCGGGATCAAGGTGTTAGGTATTCCTCAATTTTAAGCAAGCTCTCTCTGGAGTGCATACACGTACCATTTCCCATGGAATAGGACTGATACATCTCGTTAAAAATCTCGGAATGCATACACGTACAATTCCCCATGTAATAGGACTGATATATTTCGTTAAAAATCTCGGAAAGTTGTACGGTATGGGTCTAATATTTTGGTTTATTTAGAAGGCTGAGCTATTTTTCTTTAAAATGAGACCAAAATCATTGATTTCTTGGTGAAATTATGTTTCATTAAAACTATTTTCAACTACCAAGGCGGCCTCTACCCCTGTGAAGCTTTGTGCTTAACTTTGTGTCAGCTTATAACTCGGTTTCCGGCCGGGTGCTTCAGCCAGTTACGCTCACACAAAGTTAAGCACACAGGTCGTAAACTTCACAGCAGCTTAACTGGCTAAAGGACTCTGCGGGAAATCGTGGGAATCGGGTTCGAGTCTTGGTCAAGGCGAATGATATTTCCATTGAAGGCCGCTTTATACCGTACATTTTATTGTACAAACGAATGTATGAAATTTTGCATGAGGAAAATTGTTCCGTGTAAAGCAAAAAATTGGATGATTGTCAGAATGACTGAACATGAAATAGATCCTGATCTCATTCCAATTTTTGTGGTAATAGTCCAAAATGTTTTTTAGAGTAACGGGAGAACCCAATGATGAATGGTCACCAATGGTTCTCAACATTTGCCTATGAACCACTTGGAGTGATGTAACACCGGATTATAGATTGAGATTTTTAATCGGGGGAAGATTCATCAAACTACAAACATTATCAATGGGCTACTGATGTGATTCACTAAAATTTGCAAACTGCTAAAATCGATTAAAAAAGATTACATCTCCGTCACAGGCCACTGGCGGACGAGATGAGGCAGAGACAATTAGTCTGCCACTCATCTCTCCCGGGACCTCTGGCAATGTCTGCCTATTGAGCAGTCCGCGAAATCTGCCTTTATTAAGCTGACCAGCGGGCAGGCAACATGCCCGAGCCATTCTGGAAAAAAATCACTGCAGACATGTAAAACATTTCGTGCCACAAATGGCGCGGCATCGAAGCGTATTGGTGACAATGGTGGACGATAAGACAGGGCGATGTTCAATGCATGGTTCGATTCACGCTACTGTGAGGCCTTGACCAGACGTGACAACCTTTCACGGCGATGCGCAATGTATTCCCGAGCACGCAATGTCGACAGTAGCACCTCCGCCGATCTTTCAGAGCAAAATATTTTGGTCGTCATTAACAGCAGGAGCGAAAAATTGCAGCACTGAACAAACCATCTGATTTCAATGCCCTAAATATTACCTCCTTTCTTCCCTATGGTAACCTTTCTGATAGCAACTAATATCCTCAAAGATATTAACCCGTCTAGCGTAAACGTTAGCGCAGAATTATCGCTGGTCTTAAAATAATGAATTTAATTACCTCTTTCCGACATTTCTTTATTTTTCCATAATCGGGAATTGAGAATAAAACATTAACATGAGTGCATCGGCAGTCCAGGGTGTGTATAATTTCTGTCAATGCACCCACGTTAATGTTTTAATCCTACTCCCTGATGATGCAAAAATAGTTGTATACGTAAAAACGGTTGAAACCTGCTCGCATTAAACTTAATTATTAATTTTTATATCCATTAACGACAACTCTTGAAGCTGTTCAGTTATTCAGCATTTTTTTTAACTTTAATTGCACCTTTTGTCATTTGCTTATGTTTGATATATAAACCTAAAAATATAAGAGTGAGTTTCATCGCGCTATGGTCAGTTAATATATTTCTCTATGACGACGTTTCGTCAAATATTCTGGAATCTTCCGAGTATTGAGAAACCAGTCAAATTGGATCTAATCCTTTGCCTTATGATGCAAAATAAGTTGGTGTGCGTAAATTTGGTCACAACCTGCTCGAATTAAAGTTAATTACTAATCATAATAAAAATTAACTACAGCTCTTGAAGCAATACAGTTCTTCAGCATTTTGTTTACTTATATTGCGCCTATTATTATTCGCTTATGCTTGATGAATTCCACAGTCTCATTTATGCAGTTTTTAGCTTTAGCGAAAAATATAAGCAAGGTTAATAGCTTTTGTGATCAGTAAATATATTTCTCAATGTTGACGTTTTGTCAATTATTTTGGTATCTTCATGCACTGAGAAGCATTCATGGCACTAAGAATCCACTAAAATAGAACTCCGAAACCATGAGAATGTCAACTAGAGTAGCAAAGAAATTTCAAAAAAATTATTTATTTCTATCCCATCTTTCATACTCTAGAATATCTGGATTCAAAGAACTCCTCTAGTGACTATCATCGTTGTATGATACATGAAATATATCACTTATGGTTGTTTGAGTGAGATATTCTTTCTCATAGAAATTGTTAGTGTTTTGTTATCATTCAAAATTCGCGCTATTGCTTGACTCCCCTTAGGTGGCACTGCTAACTACCTCTTGTTAGGCGATGTACTTTTCGCATGCCTTCACTCTCGAACGGAACTCCATGCAGTGCACTTTTGTATCCCCCAAGTATCCAATATATTACTCTATGTCGGGGCTAATAGTCTTCAATCAATAAATCCACCTTCATCCTAACAGAAATCAATGGTTTTGGTCTCATTTAAATAAAGAGAGTCAGCTCAACCCTCCCTAGATGCAAAAATATCATCCCCTTACAGAACTACTTCCCGAGATTTTTGAAGAAAAATACCAATAATTTTACATAAGAAGTGGTACTTGTATGCACTCCTGACAGATCTTATTATAAAAATTGAGGAATTCTCAACGCCTAGATTTTGTGAAAAATCAACTGTGTATTTTCATTGTTTTCTCAACTGCTTTTAATAATAAATCATATAATCAATCAATATTTTTCAGAATCACAAAAAAAAACTTCTCCTGTGAAGGAGTTTTAAATGGACCATGTGAAAAATTAGTTCCAATTTCCAACGCCTAGATTCCTTAAAAAATCAACAGTGAGTAGTTTGAATGTTTTCTCGCCTGTTTTTGAAAGTAAATCATATAGATACCACAGTATTTTATAATATTTTCAACCTCGCAAAAACCTTTTTGTTATGAAGGAGTTTTAAACTTACTGTGCGAAAACTATTAGTCAGATAAAAAATATATACTTTCCTCTTTATTTGGTCCATATACTTATTCCTGAGTCTATCTCAGGGGACTTTTCCCTTTATTTTAGCTTCAATTATGTTCTTGACAAGCCCATTGTATCTCAGGGTGTGTCCAATCCATCTGGTTCTCCTTTCCTCCATGGTGTTCTCTATGGTCCTTTCCTTTTCTACTCTTCTGTACTCTTCATCATTTCTTATTTTGTCCGTCCATATTATCTTCAACATCCTCCTCCAGCACCAGAATTCGAAGGCTTCTGGTCTGCTCTGGTCAGCTTTTCCAAATGTCAATGCTTCTGTTCCAAAGAGCTCTACTCTCCACACGAATTTTTTCACATACTGTTTCCTGGTTTGTAGTCCTATCTTCTTTGAGCACATCAGTTGTCTCTTCCCTATGAACGCCTTATTAGCTTGGGCTTTTCTCCGCTCGATTACCGTTGTACTTCTCCCGGCTCACGTGATCGTACTTCCGAGATGGGTGGACCAATCCACTTGCTGTAATATCTCTCCTCTCAGAATGACTTTACGTGCAGCTTCTCTCGCATATTAGGATTTTAGTCTTCGTCTTACTTATATTTATTATTGGAAATTATATTTGTTATTTTATCTTACCACTATGGATCTAATGCTAGATGCTATTGCAGCCTCGAAGGCGTGCAATTACCTCAGAGGGTAGAAATTGTCCAGAATTATATTATTTATGGCTGTATATCTGAATGAAAATCAAGAGTTGGAGTCCCACGATATTTCAACTCCCTATAATCGCAATCACCATTACACCCTTCGTCGACTTTGAGGGTGTATTGATAAATCTACGTCAGCTACTCTCATTTCCCCTTTGATGCAAATGAGCTTATACCGGAATCCTGTAAATATTGACGCTTAAACATGCACATAATATATAACTTTAGCAGGGCTAAATAATGCCCTTTGCCCTCGACATTAATTCGGGTTATTTAATATTAATTTGTCAAATTTCGCATATTTCATAGTCATTTCATGTATAAGGTGTATTTGGTGTGGGTGTATTTTCATATCAACCATATTTGTTATTTGCATGCTTTAACTTTTGTCCATCGTTTTTTCAAATAATTTATTCAAGTTTTACCTTAACTCTTTCGCTTGGTTCACATTATGATCGACCTAGAAACGAAATATTTTAATACCTGAAGGATACCATCCTTATAAAATAACATTACAGAAACGATGTGGGTTTTAATGGAACATCTATCCATGGTTTCTGCTATAGAAATTTATTTCTTTCGAGAAAAGCTATTCTGTATTAATGTTTAAGGTCGATCTTTCCCTTTCCCTCTTTATCGCAAATGAGCTGATATCGACCTAAAAGATTAATACGAAACAGTTTTTCTCGAAAGGAGTAAATTTCCATAGCAGAGCCCATGGATAGATGTTCCATTAAAACCCACATCGTTTCTGCAATGTTATTTTTATGAGAAAGGTATCCTTCAGATATTGAAATAATTCGTTTCTAATTTGTACATTATATCATCTTATTTCCACTGGTATTTTCTGGCATAAAGTATTTCGACACTTGGTAAAGCACCTTAAACAATGGTTGAGCGTTGGCTAATGAGGCACAATTAGTTCTATTAAATACCACCGTCTCAAACATATCAGGAAATGTACGAACCACTTCTCCGCTGGAAAATGCAAATAATTATTTAGTTCAGATGTTCCTCTCTTTAGAATTCCGGCGACCTCCGGATACCGCGCATCATCAATTTTGTCATTTTTACAAAAGGAGCCCGCTCAGCTTTCTTTTTCCATTCTTCAGGCCAAAAAATGAAAGCTTCTTGCATAAAAGAATATGTTTTCCCTCGAGTACATACATCCTTTCAACAAGCACACGACGGCAGGCGTGATTGATTTGCATTGCCGTCATTTTTTTCACAAAAGCAGTGGCTGGCTCGCATTTTTCTTTGCGTATCGTGTTCTTCCGCGTGATTTCCGATGCTCCTCACGTGGGGGGCGCCACACGTGCCGCTGCTTAAGGAGCGTTCTGGTGCGCGCTTTGTTCGCCTTCGCTCGCCGCCACCGCCGACGGGAACCTTTTCCCCTCCTCCCATTCTGCGGTGGAGTGCGAGTGAAGGAAGCCGATCCGAAACTGTAAAGGGAGCGGCGCTTGCAGCTCCGGAATCAGGCAATACCCTTCCTTCAGTTCTTCCCAACCGATTTGCGTAAGGCACTGGACTGATAAACGGCAAGCAAAAGATACGTTGAAGGGGGATTGACAACACGACCTAGAAAAATAAATATTTTCAGGCCACTGGCTTTTACATCGCTACGTTGACGTGCTTAAGATGGTCGAAGGGGGAATTGTGAGTCGTTGAGAGCACACTTTAACTCAATTCTGCCCACCGTAGCCTAATGGCTACACCCTGACTACCGAAAGTATGACGCTCTGTTGGAGGAACCACGAACTTAATCGCGATTAACTTGTCAACACTGCGGTGTTGAAGGTCACGATCACCAAAATTTTTATGAGTACTTCAGATGACCATATGAGTAATATGCCATTAATTCATCAATATCGCAAGCAAAAAGTTTTCTGGGCCGAAATGGGCAACTCTTCAAGTAAGTAAAAAAAAGTCCTTACACCGTGTAATGATTTTTTTTTCGACTCAGGACCGACATTTTCCCTAAGGATGGCGGAAAACCCGCAAAAATCGCCGTCAGGACTCCACGACATATAAAAAAAATCCACGACATATAAATGAATGGATTAATGAATTATAAACAGTAAAATATGGAAAAATTAACAGGTGTAGAAATATATCTTTGCAAATTGTCTCTGTGATTGTCTTGGATAATTATTGGGATCACTGGTGGTATCACCGGTCGCTTTTTAACTTTGAAAACATTAGGAACAATTAAATATAGTAAATAATTTATGTTCGGGCATCCAATAGGGAGAGGCATCGGGGTATCTAATCAAGGATCTTGTCGGGTATTAGTAATCTAGTGTGGAGGTTAGTCCTCATTTGATTGCAGACTTTACAAAAAAGAAAAATCTCTTAGTAAATTCCACGTTTAAAACTTTTATTACCGACCTAGGTTTCGATTGCCTTGCAATCATTTTCAAAGGTACATATGCATAGCATGCGAGTCAATATGTAGAGACCTGGGGAGGGGGAAGGATGGGGAGAGAGGTGGTTGGTTGATATCAGAGACGTGCGTCACGGTCAGTGGCAGGTGGTGGGGGGAGACGTATGGATGATAGGGGAGGAGTGGGAGGGAAAATCACATTCATTAAGGAGTTTCACAATTTTGTTGTTGGCGGCACTCAAAATTTTTAATTGTTCTAGATAGTCCAATTTGGCCTCTTTCTTCTCTATGTGGAGCACTTCCAGCACAAAGTCACTTGTATGGTCCTTCTCGATTAAATTTTTGGAAAAGGATGACGAGATTTTTTCTTTCACCTAACACGTTTTATGTTCTCGAGCCCTTAAAGAGATTGCTCGACCATTTATTCCGATATAGTGTGAAGTACAATTGGCTGTGGTACATTTTAGCTTGAATATACCATTTCTGTTCATAGGTGTCACTTCGTCCTTCGAGTTGAATGACAATTTGCCCAAATTTTTTGGGGTGTAAAAAGAAACTTAAAACTTGTTCTTTGGGAAGGTGTCGATTAATTTATACGGTATGTTCCCAAGAAAGGGAAGTTTACACCATCGCTTGGGAATGATTGCAAGGTAATCGAAACCTAGGTCGGTAATAAAAGTTTAAATTGTAGAATTTACTAAGTGATTTTTCTTTTTCGTCATGTCTACAGTAACATTCCACAAAGTTACGCCTTCGACCATCACGTTTACTCATTTTATTGGTTAGATTTTGACTCGTTTTTTCCTCTGATCTTTTAATTTGCTCGAGAATTGAATTTCTTGTTTTGCTGAGAGCCTACCCTGTGCCCTTATTCATTATTTTTTATTCTATTCTAATTTCTATGACTTCTTTGGTACTCGATCTCAATATCAACAGAAGACGAAACCCAATTCTTCTGCAAATTAAAAATGCCAGAGGAAAAAAGGCACCAAACTCTACCGAATCAGATGAAAACTAACCCCATCACCAGACCGTATAAACCCAGCAAGATCCTTCGTCCGACATTAGCATAATAACGATGGAATGGAAAACCATCAAAATATTGGCAGCAGAGACCTTACGATGAAATTATAATGAAAAAAATCGACCTGTACCGGGAAGTGAACCACGGCCCTTAGGCTTTCCGGGCTCATACGCAGAACACTACGCTACCCAGGCTTCCTAATCCTCAGGGCAATTTAGAGGGATAGGTATGGATTATATATTAAGCCCTTGGGGTTCATCAAAGATGGCAACGCAAGGGAGAATAGACTTCAAGGAAGCCATAGCATGAGCACTGTATCCTACACGAGCGCTTAAGCCGCGCTTGGCTCTGTATATAAAGCATTCAGGCCTGTGCAATGAAATTGTTATGAGAAAAAAGTCAGCCTGGACCGGAAAATGAACCGGCCGATTTTTCCTCATGGCAATTTCATTGTATTTCACCACCGTATTCGCGGCAGGCCCGGGTCAAGTTTACAACAGACGTAGGACTTGCAGAAGATTCATATTGTAGGAATATGTCCGATCAGATGATTCGAGTATATAAAAACGTCTTCAACTCTAGGAAATTGAATATTTTTCCTTGCTGATAAATTATTGTCCTATAATCACTCATAACGAAACTAAAAAAATTTGCGCATTTTCAAAAATTTTGCGCATTGAGCATTTTTATTTGGAGAAATGATCTTTCTATACTTTATAACAAATCTCTTCGTGCTTAACTGGAGGGGGAAAAGATTCTACTCGTTATTTTAGTAGCCTATCATCGGAGAGCACAATTTTACCACATACCTTGGTAAGCTCCTTTTTTCTCAGAAAATGTCTATAAAGTTGGTTTTGAAATCGCTGATAATTTGGTTTTCATTATTGGTCATTCTATGCTAAAATCGGTTGACTGCAGCCCTTCTCTCTTCCCTACCTAATACTAGTTTCATTACTTCCTGGTAGCTCTTCTTGTGAAGTTTCCTCTTTATTTGGTCCATAAACTTTTTCCTGGGTTTTCCTCTGGGGGCTTTACCCTCGAGTGAAAGGTATTAAATATTGATTCATGTTAAATTTTGATCCTTTTCATTTTCCGTCATTGTTTGCTACAGAGAAAATTAAATTATTCAGCGTATGAGTCTTCATTTGATCGTTTTTGAGGCCCCATAAATTATTTGTTAACATAATTTGATCTCTTAAAAACGATAGAAACACAGGTCAACCATATCAAAATAATCAAAACAAAACCTTGCCAATGTTTTTGCCAACTAATACCGGTGCTTTCCGAAAATGGGTATTGATTGAGCCAATCTATCAAAATGCGGGGAAGGAAGAAAATTTTTTTTGCAAAAATATTTGCCATTCCAAGCACTATATTCGAAGCTTAGCGGACGAATTCTCATTATTAAATAAAACGATCATTGTTGAACGATATGATGTACCGGGAACTCGTTCTAATTACAAGCTTGATCTTCCGTAGTCATAAATCATGTATGAGTCATTATTTTATGATCAGTCCGATTCCGAGTGACTGGCACACATTCTTCTGGTGTTTTCTGATGGATAGGCTACTACTTGGCTCATCAGCCATTTTCATTTATCTCGGTTTTGGACCTACATTAATCCCTCTGGCTCAACAATTTTCCCAGGTGGAATAAGACTAGCCATGTGAACAGATTGACAGGCGGTATATTAGTATATTTTGCAAGAGAAGACTCTGTCTCTAGGTGAAATTTTCGGTTGGGCAGGAGAAAGTGACATGATAAATAGGACTAGATAGGCTTTTATGAAAAAAAGAAGTGGGCTAAAGGAAGATTAAGAATAAAAATGTGAGTGTAATCGTGGCAGACGTAGAAGTTACCTTTTAAACCAGAAGTGGCATCATGGTCCCTTCTTTCGCCTTGTAGTTGTCGTCATCCAAAATACAAACCGCCCTTGAAAGGCTCACAGTTACTGGTAACACCTGGTAACATTTGAAGAATGACGCCCGCATTTAAAGGATCGTAGGCTTTTCCGGTGGATGACATTATTGAAGATATCTCGGGAATGGCACCAGATTAGGCTTTTCTCCAGATTAGACTCACCCTCCATAGGGAAAAGAACTTAGTGCCTAGTGTTGAATGAATGAATATACGTTTATTTCCACCCTTAAACAAAATACAATAAAATAACAAAGAGCAGCATCAACAAGAAGTGCGGGTCCCGTTCTAGGCTGGCGCCTCTTCAGGGTTCGTATAATATATATGATTAATGGAATTATATGGCACTGGTACGGAAAGATACTGACTTGGCATTCACCGTAGTACGGTAGCAAGCCCATAAAGCCACCGTCATACCACCAAACTTAGCAAAGCTACGAATAACAAACGAGACAGATAAGCACAAACAGAAAATATATAACAATATATAAAATGATTTTCGAGCAAAATGAATAAACTATGGGTTCATAACACTTGATAAATGTCTCTGGTATATTTACTGGTTCTTTTGTAAATAATAAATAATTTAATAGAAAAAGTAGGATAGGGTCAGGAATGAGTGGGTAATGAATAGATCTGGGTTAGATGCTCCAGTAATGGATATATATGAAAGAAGTGTGCTTTGTTGGTTTGGCCATGTTGAGAGAACGGATGAAAGTCGAATTATAAAACAGATATATAAGAGTGAAATCAATGGTGCGAGAGGTGGGGGTAGGCCGAGATAGTTGTGGTTGAATGTGGTTGAGGAAATTCTTAGGAGGAGGAATATTAGGAGTCTTAGTCTATTAGGCGATTAAACTGGAGGGCGTGTATGAAGCAGTGTATGGGGGTAAATGAGGCGAAAGAGGTTTGCAAGGATCGGTCAGTGTGGAGGAAATTATTGAAGCAGAGTTGGGTGTACAAATAATGGATTTTTGAGTGAAACTTTGTTACTCTGCCCACTCCGGAAGGGAATGGCGTGATTGGTATGTATGTATATGCATTAAATAAAAGTCTAAAGACACTGGCGCTGGTAGGGAGTCACTGGGGTTAGGGAGTGGGTCTGGGGGGTTCACTGGGGAGGACACTGGTTCTTCTGCAGCCTTGATTTTCTTCTTCATCGATTTCTCCTTAGGGTGCATCGGGAACTGAGGTGTTGGTGGTATGCTGCTGATGGGTGACATCTGGGTGTTAAAGGTGTCGGCGGACGGAGTAACCTCGGCGTTGTGCATAGTTTATTTTCGGGTTTATTTGGTAATGGACCTCCCGCCGTGCGCATTAAGATGTCCAGCAGATCCTGGTTAGTGTCAGTAATCCTCCTCGTTTTGTCACAGCAAAGGTGGCACATCCTTTGAAGAAAAATGGCCGAGTATATATAAAGTGAACAGTTTCAAGATATTTTTAACGACGTAATTGACTCACTGGACCCCATGAACTAGTCCGGGCTTTACGAAATAAAGTGTGACTCATGTGAGGCAGAATACGTGGGTCAAACAGGAAGAAATGTGTACGCACAAAGTGCCTAGCCAAAGGAGTCACGAGATCCCATTTGGCAAAATACCTAATGGAAGAATCCCACCACACGGACTTCCGAGTGAATATTTTAAGAATAGGGTTGTTTAACAATTTTTTTTATTTGAGAAATCAAAAGATCATGCTTCAGAAGGAGTAATGACAACTATCCTATGGTAATCTCTTCGTTTTACAACCTAAGAGAAGGGTTTAAAAAGTTACAAATTTTAAAGCACGCCAAAAATCCCTACTTCCATCTTGAATTGATGTGTGATGTTACAAACCTGTTCATACAGGAATACGGTGTTGTTAAAGTAGCGCAGGCAGTCACCCGACTGAGAATTACCGGCTTAAAGAGGAAATTTGTATATATATAAATATATATACACTTATCCAGATACAAGTTTGACCCCTCATTTTCATTATTATTAAAGGGAACTCTATTATTACTCTATGTACTTAATTACTGATTGAAGATCTGAACAGCTTTTTGAGAATAACATCAGGAATCCTCATCATTTTTCTCATGTAACCGAATTAATAGAGAAAAGAGTATGATCCCTCTGTATTTAAAAGTAATTTGAAAGCGTCGTTAAAACAAAACTGCACTAAAGTATCTAGCAATGGTTACTGTTTTAGAGAAAACTGTTTATTTGACGTTATTTTCCACGGCCTGTCATATTTTCCTATTCACATTTAACAATATTAAAATGCTTCTTTCCTTGAATTCCATGATTTCCGAAGTTGGAAAATTTGCATTTGTCAGACCCTTTGGCCATAAAATAAAAACATCAATTATAATTACTCGTGCCGGAGTTAATGGGTTACCTTGCAGAAAGTGTTCAGCCACTGCAGCGTATCACGACAAAAGAGAAAAAAATCCATTAAACCAAACTTTCACGAGAGTTTGAAATAATTATTCTCTTTCACCCTTTACAAATTTCAAGATAATTGGAATTTTCAAACTCATTAAGGTGACATTAACTCGTTTTCAGGTAAAGCTCTTCAGCCTTAAAATTGTAACACTCAGATTGTAAAATATATAAAAAAATGTTTGCTTCCTAAAAATAGGATAAGCATGACTCACTTTTCAATGAATGCTCCCATTTGTGTCACCACCTGATACCATAATATTGAATCCCTCTCGTTATCACTTAACTAAGGAAGTACAGGTAACTTTACTAAATTTTTACTAGATACGAGACATGCGTAACACACGACTTTTGCATCCCGGATGAAAAGTGCGGTGGACCGATATTTCAGCTCACGCACAAATATTGGATAACTTTAGAATGCTGATATAATAACAATTAATTGTTAGAGGATGTAAAAGTATTTTCTAAGTATAGCATTATTACATTTACCTTCAATAAAAAACTACATATGGATATCTTAATTAATCATATCATAATATTATTTTCCTGAGATGATACATTCCTTTAAATTACCCTCCGCATTTCTCGCTACTGCCGCTGGCAGGAAGCAGCACTAAGAGTATTGAGTACTTCATTATGTGGTCAATAGAGTGTGAATACGAGGCTAAAAAACATAGCAGTTGTGATATTCCCTTCACTTTATGGTATTCTGCAAACATTTTATGCCCATGACTACGAATTTTTGCAAATTGATTAAGCGTATCTTCCTGTACGGATTGCGAAATTCTTCATATTTTTGGAATTAATGCATATTTTCTGCGTTTTTGTGCAAGGATTAAAGTAAACTACACTTATAGGCGTGGTAATGAACTGCTGATGACGTAGAGAAGTGAGGGATTATTAATAGGAAATTAATTTTATGACAGAGGAGCTTTGAAATAGGTTGGTGGAAAATTACCAGTTGAGCGTGATAGAGGAGCTTAAAGAATTGTCATTTTGGATCATCATCAGTGGTCGTTCAAACCTAAGATTGGTTGACTGCAGCACTCCATCCTTCCCCATATAATGCTAGTTCCCTTATCTCCTCGTACCTTTTCCTAAGTACTGTCATCTTTATTTGGTTTATGAACTCTTTCCTGGGTCTTCCTCTAGGACTTATCCCTCTATTTCGCCTACAATCATGTACCTCACGGACCAATTGTCTCAGGGTTTGTCCAATCTGTCCTGTTCTTCTTTTCTATATGGTTTTTCATATGGTCATTTCCTATATTACTCATCCCTCCCTTTCGTCGTTTCTTATTTTGTCCGTCCATTTTATCATCAGCATGCTCCTCCAGCACCAGGTTTCAAAGGCTTTTAGTCTTTTCTGGTCACCTGGTCCATGGTCCAATGGTACATGACTCCAACCCATAGAGTGCTCCACTCCACAATACTGAGTATTTCATGCGTGTGTGTGCAATTCCTATTTTACGAGGAGGAGTTATTGGAAAGCAGCTTGGTTAAAGACATTCCGGCCACAAACTGATATCCCTTCAGCGGTCATCTATTTCGAAATGGGTCATATTTGAGAAATGTCCAATATTGATGAAGTAATTTTAAATTGAGCAATAATCGTGGACTGAAAGAACTTGCATAAAGACGAGGAACTCTATAATAGTTAGCTATTATTTGGAATAGAACTTTGCTGGCAGTTTTATATGACCGATCAGCATTGCTCACATAAATACTTCTTAAGGTAGTTTCAGCAATATATTTGGCTACGTGCTCAAAACAAATTGAAGTAGCCGATCGAACCAGCCTTCGTTCAGCATTACGCTGGCTGGACACCCCTCAATGAGGTACTTCATTACACAGCCGAAGCAGACACTCTGCAGGAATTTTTTTTGCCAAAGATCGAAGGCTTTCTTTAAGAAAGCAAGTTCCACCAGACATTAAGAGCTCAAAGAAACTTGCGGTGCAGACAACGATGCCTTGGGATCATCATATTCGCCCCCGAACAATCACGGGATACCAGGAGGATCTCCCGCCCAACAAGAGGCGTCGCCTCCAATAATTCCTCCAATGCAAAACCAGAGGTCTTAAAAAGGGTCTTAATGTTGTCCTTAGCAACATGAGAGATTGGGTCATTATGACCTCGAAGGTAGAATTTGCACCGCGAGTAGCCACATCCAACAGCCTTCTAGTGCTCTTGAGGGACTTTCAACCGACCTAATGGTCGGACTACACCATTGAGCGTTATATATCCCTAGTCAAATTGGAGACCATATTCAAATTTTACGATTTAATTTCAGCAGCTGTAGGAAACAGGAAGAAAATGTTGTACTATTAATGGTTCAATAATATACGTAAATATGGATAATATTATCCGATATTAAATAAAACTGTTTATGAAAGTTTTTAACTTGCCTCATTTTTTCACGTGGTACGTGTGCACCATTTTTTTCAAGTGGTACGTAAAACTCCTACACAGTGAAGGTTATTTTGTGTTTTTGAAAAAATTGCATGGGTGAGCAAATAATTTATTTTTTAAATAGTTGAGAATGAATTCAAACTACACACTATGAACTGTTTTCCATGATCTCGGTGTTATAAATGCCTCATTATTTAAATACTGTTTATCTGGAGTTCAAACAGGTTTATTTTCATACTATCTGGAGTTCAAACAGGTTCATACAGTTAATACAGCCATTTTTATAGTAAAATGGTTGGGATCGTCTTGGCAATTATAGTAATTCGGAAAGTAGTTTACATTTTGGTATCGTTCGATTTTGTCCGAGATATTGCTCGTTATCCTTCACTGTCATAATAAATACTTTTGCGATACTAATATCTACCGACAAGGCAAAGAAATCGTACAATATCCTATCGACGGAATCAACCATACTGTAACACATACACTTTTTGATCTGGCAACATTTATTTTACCTGGAGGTTAGCATATTATTTTATGCACAGTTTGTCACATTTTGGAAATACATTTTGGTATCTCAGGAAATGTGAGATATTCTTCTTTAAAATAGGACCAAAATAATTGAATTCAAGGCGTAATGGTATCTATCTCAAACTACCACACATTACGATTTAAAAACTTCAATACTCCAATACCGTCCTTTCACGTCAGTCGTACCCTTCCGACCGGCAGGGACTATCCGCCCCAAAATCTTTCCCTGCCCTGCTCCGACACCCCTACCCTGGAAACCGCTCGCGGCTAAAAGGTGGCCTCCCCCTATTCCCACATCCCAACCACACCCCCATATCCTCCCGAAAACTCCTCTCTGCGTCGCCTAGACGCCCGCACCCCTACCCAGCATTCCTCGAGCTACGTCGTCGCGAAACGATACGTGGACACCTCTCCAAAACCTTTCCGACTTTCGCTGACGCGGCGCGATTTATTTACTGTGGCCCGTTATTCCCGACTTCAAACCACGGGCATGCTTGCAGATGAAAGAAGGGGATGGATGAAACGATGCAGTTCGACACGGCACAGCGGAATGCTGACGTCATTTAAATGATCAATCGGGTTTGGTGAATTGACCGAAACTGTTGTAAATACACCGACATTGTATAGGCATTGGTAACAGAATAGTCACAGTACCCTATAAATTCTTCCTTCATCTACATGAATGCTTGAGTTTTTGTCAGGTCTACAGTCACATCTACAGTACTCTGATCGTGATGAATTTTTTCCCACGAACAGTTAAACATGAGATAAAAATTAATAAGTATTTTTATTATTTAAAATTATTTTGAGAAGCAACCTCCTCACCTATTTCTCACCTCATATGAAATATTTTACCGAGTAGCTTTACGAGTTTCGCGAATATCTCGAAAGCGGTGAGGAAATTGGCCAAAATGGAAGGTAATATTCTGAAAGCCACCAAAATCTATAAAATAACGACTTCACACCGTTCTATTAGGGCTTTCAGGCTATAGTAACCTCAACTTTAAAGCTGAAATTCGAAATGACCCAAAGATACGTGATTTTAGATCCTCACGAGCGGCTGCTTCATCCGTTCTCTCGGTCAATCATGGGAAGAGTTCACTTTATTGGAAAGTTATTTATACCAATTAGTGACGGGCGCGGGTAGATAGAACACTAACGACTCCTTGTACCATACTGCTAAAATAATATGGTATATAATGAAATGGGCCTCTACAAATCTGGGTGATACGTCGATTCGAGTATCTATTAAGATGCAGAATGAATATACGTGCCAAAAAAAGCTATGTGTAATTAAAAAGAAACATTACAGCCCCATTGCTTGCGGTCGTCATTCTTTTTCGTGGTCATTCGAAGTTCAAACTCGCCCGTGAAGACCATGTCTACTTTCTACCTTGATCTACCAAAGTAGATAAGGAGTATTATGTAGAAGATTCAGCACGTATCAACCAATATCGTGGTTTCGTTGACTATGCGTCTGTTTCGCTGAAAACAATAAATTGGTCGAATTTTCAAGGAACCGAGAGACAGCTGAGGTCGTGAAGGATCCCTCTCTTCATAGGAGTGTGGCCTATTTATTTTCAGAAGGGACAATACCCCTTCAGCCTTGGTGCCCTGTCGTTGTTGCCGCTCCGGCATGGCGACCTCTGTTGATTTTCTAAGTCCTACCTTCATGTCGAATGCGCTCCTTTTTGATATGAGACTCGAGTCAGCTATTGACGCCAAGTGATATCTCAAGGATGTGTTGTCGTTGACCATCGTATTTGCCGCGTGCCCCCTCGACGTTGTCCTTGCCGGATCTTGGGGGTGTTAAAGACAATGCCCTCCTTTTATATTGAATCTGTGCACCGCTATTCTTCGTGATTGGTTAAGATAACGACTGATGATGTTTCGACCAATCCGAAACCTGTTTCGGAACGAATCCAAATTAGCATTTGCTCATAAAAACTATTGGATATAAAAACTGAGAGCAATCATTAGTGCCCGTTTCACTCCCCACCGCATCTAAGACCCGACGTCGGGTAGTGATGTCTCCCGTGCTTACGACGCTACGGAAGATTGGGGCAGGAAGACCCCGGAGTTAGCACCGCACCGTGAGAAGCCACGACGTCCAAGGAGGCTTTAAATGCCGGATGGACGAAAAGCTGACCGAAAGGTGGGGTGACACAGCATCCCGTTTCACTAGAATGAAAATTGGCAAGAAAAACGTCATTTCTCGCCGAGAATGGATGCTTCGTGATAATCGTAGGAAGAAATAAATTATGATTCGCATTTTTTTCTTACATTAAGTGTGCCCAGGGGCGTTTCTAATTATATTACATAATGTTAATTAGTGTATCGCAATGAAAGAATAAAATTCTTTTTGCTTCTTACTATGCCGAAATATACTCTATAAGTTTCAAGGTCTCCTTATATTTGTTTCTGTAAACATTTCAATCTTTTGTCCAATAATAACCCTTCAAACACACCTCTTAAAGCCTAGTTCACTTTGTTTTGGCTCATTGAATTCAAAATCCCTAAAATTTCAGCCACTGAAAAATATATGTTTTATTGTTTCAATGGGAACAGTACAAGGATACCGTCTGGAGAAGTTATATGTGGTAGATGGACAGGGAAATATTCCCAGCAACCTATTACGAATGAAAAGTGTTTGTAAATATTTTTTAAACTCATCATTACTATGAATATTTGTCATGTCCTTTGCATTGTTAATCATCAAGCGAGGATAATCTTGTTTAATTTTGATATAATTTTACCTTAGAAAATAAGGAAGAGTTCAGGTTTAACCAAAGTGCCGTATGCATTTCCTTATACGAAATTCCTTCTTTGCTTTAAAGCGTATTTATTGTCGTAGGAAGCTCTAATGAGTATTAAAAATTATATTTTTCCCTTAATTTTGCAAATACTGAGTTCCCTGATAAAGGTTTTGGAAGAAGGGATGAAGGAATATGGGATGAAGGAATATGTGATGAAGATAAACCTAGGAAAGACAAAGGTGATGCTAAGTGTTATTCATGGAGCGTTTTCATGTATGGATGTGAAGCGTGGACATTAGGTAAGAGGGAAAGGAATAGAAGCTTATGAAATGTGGATGAGGAGAAGGATGGAAAACGTAAGATGGGTAGATAAGATGAAAAGTGAAGAGGTTTTGAGCAAAGTAAAAGAAGGAAGATCTCTCCTAAAGGAAATAAGGAAAAGGAAAGGCAACTGGTTGGGCCATGTGATGAGAGGGAAAAGTATAATAACTGTGGCACTTGAGGGTTCAATTGAAGGAAAGAAAAAGAGAGGAAGGAGAAGAATTAAATTGGTGGATCAGGTGAAGAACATCAGCTATGATGAAGCAAAGAAGGAAGCTCGGGACAGAAGCGGATGGAGACAGCAGTGGTGTACGGGACCTGCCAGCAGGCAGAACACCAGATGATGATGAGTTCCCTGTCATCAAAGGATGCAGTTAGTTAAAAATTTATTACATTGCTGTCCCTCGAGATCATAGGCAGAACAAGATACTGTTCCTCTTAGCAGACGATTCATAGATTGAATTCAAAGGATTCAGGTGGTGTCAATATCTGAACTTCAACTCATCCAGTCACGCGACCGCTCTGCTTGCACGGTAAGAATGCATCAGGATGGGAAGCTTAATCCCTTAAATTATCCACCCGATGGGCATTTCCAGCCAGTTATTCGGTGGAGCATAAGACTCGGAGCACCAGGACGTTAGCATATTTGGCTATTGCATTGCCACAAGCGAAGCAAACTGAAGATTCGAAGGCCCTGCTCAACAATAAGAGATCGCGGATAATCAACTGAGAACTCCAGGGAAAAGAGCATCTCAAAGAATCTTATTAGAGCCACAGTAAAATGCCACACCAACAGTAAAATTCCACAATAGCAGTGGCTTAAAAGGCGAATCGTCCTTCCATACGAAGTAAGGGATTTCAGTGGAGCTATCACATTAACTCCTGGGTCCTGAGTGAGTGGGGCCCCACTAGACTTGAAAAAAATGTGTTCTATGAAATACGTAAATTTTCCAAGCAAGTGTATGACGCATGGTAACTAATGGAGTTCTGACGTAGGAATGGAGAATGGAGAACAATATTTCAAGTGGCCGTGTAATTTTTTCAGGCCTCAATTTCATCATAAGTTAATTAATTAATTAACCAAATTATATCTTTTTTCTTAATTTTTCATGGTATCACTGAAGGTAATCATTATGACGTTCATCTGTAACACCGAAAATCTTCGGGCTGGCTCTAATAAATAATCGTTATACAAATAAAAAGAATACATTCAAAATTTGTAATCAAGAGAACGGCGTAACTTCAGAGAAAATCTTGTTTCTCAGTAATTCTAGGGAAAATCAAAGAAATATTACTAGGAATTAAAGAAAAAAATGAGCCAACATGCATCGAGCCAAATGTGATATGGATTAAGTTACAGTAAATTTCCGTAGCGTAAATAACAATCGCCGCAAAGTAGAGCATATACTTGAAAACGCAGATATAGTGAATGGAACAGACACCTGGATTGCATAGGATACTAGTGAAAGGAAAGATTTTCCTATCTATTGGCGTGATCATAGTATATTATTTGACTAAGTTTAAAAGGCGTGCTAGGCTTTCAGTGGAGTGTTTGAAGGTTTATTCATGATAACGAGATTGAAATGTTGACAGAAAAATATACGAGACTTATCAACTCGTAGAGTATAATTAGCCGTAATATATAGCCAAAATATTTCTAATTTTTCATCACGATACACTAATAAACATCATGTAGTAATATTAGAAACGCGCCTGTGCAAACCGAATGATTGAAAATATTGCCAATCATTATTAGTTTTTCTCACGATACTCTAGAAGTCTCCATTCTCGGCGAGAACAGACGCTGTTCTTGTCAATTTTCATTCAGGTACAACAAGCACTGATGACTGCTCTCAATTTTGATCACCAATAGTTTTTATGAGCGAGTACCCATTGAATTCGTACCGAAACTGATTTCGGATTGGTGGAAACGTCATTCATCGTTATCTCAACCAAAGACGAAGAATGGAGGCACACGAAGTCACTATAAAAGGAGGGCATTGTCGTTGGTATCTCCACGATCCGGAGAGGACACCATCAAGCGAGCACGCATCACAGCCGATCATATCCTTGAGGCATCGTCTGGCATCAACAGCTGACCCACTGCTCATCTCAACGAGGAGCGCATTCGACTTGGAGGCAGGACTGGAGAAATGTTCAAAGGGGCCGATCGCCATGTCGGACCAGTATCCTTGACAGGGCTCCATTACACTGAAGGGGTGTTTCCCCGCCTGGGCAGATAGGGACCACACTCTCAAGCAGAGAAGAAAGTGTCTCTTGGGAAGAGATATTTTCCAGATTCATCAGCTACAAGATAGGGACAGGGTTTGGAACATTTTAGCGGCCCTACCCACAGTAGTCCTTTTCTGAAGGGGTTGCCCCAACCGGAAAAATACGACCCAAGGTTCCGGCCCTGATAGAATGGCACCCATTTGGGAGGTCTAGAAGACTTCGTCTGGTACACTCAAGATACTCTAGCCCTACCCCCAACGAACTCAATTGGCCTGGCCAAGGTCCTAAAATGACACCCTTGGCCACTGCACGCCGATACACTCATCGGCAGGCCAGGGCCCGTATGCAGAACAACGCCCCACGCAGACACTCCACTTCTTCCCTGCCACTAGGCTATTTCTGCTTTTCTGCGACGAAGTGGTCCAATAGGTACACTTGGGTGGTGAATGGGTGGGTTAGGAACACTTCTAGCTGGTATTGGTGCCCTACAACCAGCTGCGACACCCTGTTGCAAAATATATTTAAATTTTGAATGAGATAATATAAAATAATGTAAATTCATCATAATCGATTCCATTGGTTTAGACCCTCTGCTGAAGACGAAACCGAAAATCAATTAATGGAACTAATTCAATACCCTTTTTATTTTCTACTCCTAAACATTTAGCATATTATAACAGCTTTGTCGACAAAAGCTATCAATACGTTCGCTAGCATTCGATATCACCTTTAAAAGGAAGTTACGTATTTGACACCCAGTTGGGAAAAAATGGTGACTGATAGTACACCTCAAAATATTTTGAGGAGAGGTCATTGCGTAATTTCTGTTTCTGCGTGGACTTGATCTTGCACTGACAGAAGCATTCGTGAATAATGTAAATTTAGTCGTCTGCAAGGAGCCTGTAACGAAAGACGCATGTGTTCCGATACCAGTGTTTTGTGGAATTAAAAAATCGATACTATACGGTAACCAATGAAAAGGAAGCTTGGTCTTGAGCTGGAATCGAGGAAATTTCAGGAGGGTCTCCTCGTTCTAGAATCCTTTTCACTTATCAATTCACAGAAAAAAGTTTAAGTACATTTTTTTCACGTTAAATATTTTATTATAAATTCAAGTTAATTATTATCTCTACCTAAAAAATTAACTTTTTATAAGTTAATTTTCTTTCCTTTCGTACTGAAATTTCCGATCGAGTACCCAACCTCGAAGAGTATTTACATAATGACCCATCAATTTATTTTCCGATTATTTCCCTATTGTCTCTCTTGGGGAGTACTTGGGGTGTATAAGTTAATTTTCTTTCCTTTCGTACTGAAACTTCTGATCGAGTACCCAACCTTGAAGAGTATTTACATAATGACGCATCAATTTATTTTCCGATTATTCCCTATCGTCTCTCTTGTGAAGTACTTGGAATCCTCGAATGCGCGAAGTTAGATTACTCTGTTTTATGAAATGATTCCGAAAGTGGGCGCTACCCAATGTTATTTCAAGGGAAGGTGCTTCATTTCTACCCACCTAGGGCGCTACCACCCCCAGGTGGGAGACGTTATTAAATCAACGGGGGCAAAATGGGACAAGGGGGCAGGAGGAGGGCGATGGGGACAAGGACCTGACCCAATCCTGACCGTGTATACACGAACTAAGATGGATAAGCCTGTTTTCTATCGGATTTGTATTATATAAATTATTATTAAGTCAATATCATAATTATATTTTTATGTATTTCATGACTTTCAGTGTATAAAATGAAATTGCTATTAGAAAAAAATTGGCCTGGACCTCGAACCAGCCAAAGTCCGTGGTTCAATTCCTGGTCCGGGGCAATTTTTTTCTCATGGAAATTTCATCGTATTTCATAGCCGTATTCGCGGCAGGCCTGAATACTTTGTGTACATACAGTCTATGATTGTAAAGCTTACATTTGAGGGCGCTGGGTATAGGTTTTTGGAGCGTTAAAATGTTTAGGAAACACTGAAATAAACCAACAAAATTCCACCTTGTTACCGCCTGTTTTTATAATCTTTCATCAAACTAAATTCTAAACTATCTGAGAAGCGCCTATTCTTATAAAGGCTTCTATTGTGATAAAAAATTCTTAAATTTCCCAATCAAATGGGTCTTTGTTCCTATGTACTTATGTGAACCTCAGCATTACTCCCTCGGAATTTGAATTAGCATTTATCATTTTAATTGCGACGCACTCATAAAGTGAGTGAGTTTTATTTGTTTGAACTTTCTGAAACAAGCTGTCGGGACAATTTACCAAAACCGTGATTTTGACCAATGCTATGAACGTTCTTTTAAAAAATTTCCATACCCGAGATGAAATCAGAATGCGCACGAAAGAAAGAAAATTTATGCTATATTTTCTTTCAAATAGCGTTCGTTTTGACTTTTTACGCCTTGTATTCTTAATTTAATCATGGAAAAAATACTGTGAAGGAATAAAATGAACTCAAGGCGTATATTTTCTAATGAAATGGATGATTTGCGGACAGCCAGCCGGATAAACTTTGCTTTTTATATCAATGATTTATTTTGCAATGTAATTGGAATTATATTCATTTGTATTAATAAAAATTTCTCTTTCGAGGATTTGGATTTGTATTGTTACTGTAATTGAAACTCATATAAAATGAGTGGCTTTTATTTTTTTGAACTTTCTGAAAAAAATGACACTTTTTTTGCCCTATCTCGAGATTTTTCCTGCCGTCACAACAATTTGGGCTGACATTTTGTCGTATCTGAGCAACCGTGTGCTCGTTGTGGATCGTAAACTGGTGATAGCATGTATCTTGGCAACGTGAGAGCGCTGTGGACGATGGACTAGTGATAAAGTGAGTTTGGTAAACCACTGTGGACCATGATAGTGTGGGTTTGGGAAGCCGAGTTACCGCTGCGTGACCGCTGTGGACCATGGACCGGTGGGAAGTTCACCCCCTATTATCAAACATAGTGATAGTGAGGGCTAGAGACATTGGGCATTGTTTGGTAAAATTACCTGATCATTGGATTATATCGTCACTGATTTACTTCAAATATGAAGCTCTTAATTAGCTATCAATCAAACACAGCTATTTGTAATTAAGTTGCATGAAAAGAGTACAAACACACATGACAATTCATAGCTGTATTAAGCGCGTCGGTACCCATCGGCCTGAGAGATGATAGGAGAGCTGTCGATGATATACTTGTATATAATAAGGCATAGTACCGTCCAAGATGGATGATGATATATTTCTATCGTAACTGAGTTGGAATTGTCCAAATGAAATTATTCAAGCTACCGTAAATACATTATTCTCGATAAAACATGAAGTTTATGCAGTTCGAAAGTAAGTTATTCTTTGCGATTCAGAGATTACGTACCCATAAATGACAGATAAAAATAATTGGTGATGATTATCACGTAATGTTCTACTTTTCTGGATTCAACTTACGCCAGCTAATGGAAATATTGGGCTAATGAAATCAGATTTACGTTCAATGGCTACTAATTGATAAAAGTATAATGTCAAAAGTACCGGTTACCTAATTATCTTGCGTTGGAACGATAATTCCGGTAGAAGTAGTGCTTAAAAGTACTTGTTGGTTATAAACCGATAATTTTTTTAGGAAGTGCCCATTAGTATCACCCATCTTTAATATATAATACGCCTATCACCTAATAGGTTCGTATTTGATGCGTTGATCCGTTAATCAAAGTCGCAATCTCTGTAATTCTAAATTTAAAAAAAATCGAATTCAAATTATCTTCGTTCGAGCTTGATTCACACAGTGTAGGCACAAAAGTTCCGCACATGTATTCAAAATAAAGGGAAAAATGCGATATTCCACAATCCTAAATTTGCTTAACAATTTCCTTTTGCGATTGGCACGTGCTTGTGGATTCGTACGAACGCCCGTTTGAACAGCGTTCGTGCTACATAATAGTACATACATATGAACGGTAGGGAGGAAAAGGACTGCGAGAATTATAAAAATGACAAGGAAAACTTGTGGGTTCGGGGGTAAAAAAAATGCTAAAAAAAGACGAATGAGACGCGTACGCACGCATTTGTGCTCATGGCTCCGTATGTGATCGAAAGAGTGGGGAAAAAAATATACATATATAACTGAGGGTTGGGAAAAAGAGTGTTAGGAGTTTTGGCCGGGGGAAGAGGAGAGGTGACGTGGACTGCAAAATCCTTTCGGATGAAGTGGCGGGCGATAATAACGAGTCCAATTTCGGTGTGCGGGGGGTGGTGAGGAGGGGGAGCGTGTTCCGCAGGGAAACAGGGAGGGTTGGTGGACCCTGAGAACCCAAGCGTGGGTTTGAACCCTTTAATCGAGGCCGAAAATGGGGATTTCGGGAATGGGAAGGAAATAAATTTTAACAGTCGTATTTTATGTAACAAGGAATCGGAGAGTTTTCAGAGAGAGGACTTGAATGGTAGATGAATAGAAACCGTTCAGAGGGTGGTCTCAACTTATAGTGACTTAAATGAATTTTTATTTATCATTTGGCCACTTATATAATACTCTTGTTAGAATCTTTTAAATTGAAAGAAATTTCTACCCCTACGCTGTTCTTATGAAATTTATTTTGCTAAAAATAAACTTCACAACAACATGGAGATAATGTGAGAAGGGACGAAACATGGAAAAATAGTATTTTTCCAGAAAAGAAATAATTTTCCCATTATATTCATCCACTCTTTTAAACTAGAACAATCCTCGTTTCACCGGATAACCGTAATTTTAAACGTAAAATAAAAGTTTGGATAAGTACTGGTAGCTTTTCTTCACTTCTTATAATGCTAGAGTATTTTACTTCATTAAGCCTGTAGCAATTCTTTAATGTAGTAAATCAATTTTGTGTCTTCCCTAGTTTTACTGTAAAGAGTACAACCGGTTTCGGAAGTTACGCCATCATCAGGTACTAACTCAGTTTGATTTACTACAATATTGACCTTCCACCAAGTAAAAGCTTCAACTTTTGAATTTGTCTCGAGTGCGAGTGCGGCAATTAATTAATTTTTTCTTTAAGAAATTTCATTTTTGATAAAAATGCCAAATTCCCATAAAATTAGTGAAATAATTTTTTGACTGCCAAATATTTGAAAAATTAGACATCAGTGATCACATGGTCAAAGGATTTTAGCAAATTTTTCATATCTTTTCCTAACCCGACTGGGGTGTAAATTTCACAGTTTCTACTCTACTAATCTACTCTATACTCACAGCTACTACAAAGTAATAGGCAAAGAAAGAAAAATAGAGAAGTGTGAAAAATCTCCAAGTACTTAATCCTCAATTTGCGTCATTAGGGCGAATTCCTGCTCGGAAAAGAATATCAGTAAAATTAATGAAGCCTCCCCTTCCTATTTCTTGAGTATTGATAAAAAATATTGCAATAGTTGGAGTTAAAATGTATTGTTTGATTAAGAGCAGCGTCACAGTTGATAAGGATAGAAATATGTGCATATTAAAATATATTTTTCGAATAATATGCATTTTTAAAATTTAACTTAGTTTTCTCAAGGCTAGATATGTCACATAACAATGAAAATTTCTTAAGCAATGAACGATAAAAGTTTATATTCTGTATTTGTTTGAACCCTCAATGTTGCTATCGCATTCCCAGTATGAGTTCCAAGCTTTATAAGCGGGAGAAGTTTTTTTTAGTAATTTAAATAACCAGGAATCAGAGGAATTTCGGAGGGAAGTTTTAAATCGAATGGTCGGTGGATGAAAAAATAAATCAGTCTTGTTTGCTCACTGACACAAAGAAATGGAACTATGACGAGAGAGACATGTATACGAATTATATATATCGTGAGTGGAAGAGAGAGAGAGAGTCGGGAACTAATTAGTGGACCGGCATCAAAGGGATTATCGGAAGTTATCTCTTCGGGAAATTGAGAATCAAGTCCGGAGCCGAAATTATAGCTGCTGCGGCGATTGTCATGACTTTGGATTGAGTTGGTTAAGACTGGGTACCTTTTTTCGGGTGCCGGGCGGTGTTCAGCTCGGAACGCGAGCTAGGTGAGAGACATTTTTGAGATCAAAATTAGAAAAAACCTCCGGCCTGAGTAATCCTTCAAGAAGAGCGACCTTTAGGCTTGCGATATTTATCCATTATTATCATTGGTGGCACTAAAAAGCATCACTGAAAAAAAGAAAAACCGCGCAAATATGCGCCGAGTATCTCAATTAATATGACCAAATTCATATTGTGAATCGTATTGTGTAATGAGATCGCTTTTGAGGGCAAATTTTTTAAGCTTGATAGAGCAATAATCATCCATTTAGTACTCCATAAATGGATAATGTCGAATTTGAACTTGTATTCCTATATGCCGTCGTTTTGCTTGCATCATTTAATTTTTAATCAAACTGAAAATTACGAGATGCCTGAAGGAGGCAGCAAGCATAAGCAACTTAAGTCATCTTTTGGTTATATTTAATGGAACTCGAGTCACATAATAAAACCTTGGAGTGATTGAGAAATTATTTTGTTTATTTTTGACTCTTTCTCGCGGAGGAGTCTAAAAATAGCCTAGCCCATGAATAAAAAAGTGAGCCTTATAATAAGAGATAAGAATGCCATGAACAGTGAGAGCAAGGGAGAGCGAGGGGAGGAGGAGGAAAGCGTGCGAGGCTTGGTTATCGGCGATTAGCGGCCGAAGCCGAAGCGGCGTGGGGCCGATTGTGGATGGGGACTCGGGGGTCGGCAAAGAGGACCAAAAGACTTTCACGCCGACAACCACCTACCCTGCCTCGCCCCTCCCCATTGAAACCACTCGTGCAGAAACTTGAGGGGGCAGGGGGTAGTAAAGCCTGCGATGCCGAATGCTGAGGAGCGAGGAGCGGGGGGAGGAGGAGCGAAAACCGAGAACGAATAAATGAAGGGTGGGTAAAGGACACAGTAGGGGAGAAGGGGTGTTTTCCACCCCTCGGATAATCTCACCCTCAAATGACCCTTACCCTCCCCACGTAACAGTCAGACGCAGCCTCTCCAGCGTACACAAACCCAGGCGCCCTCTTTGCTACACCGACTTGTTTCCTGCATCTCTCCCTCCAAATACCTCGGCTCGTTCGAACCCAAAACACGCCACCAACGATTCATTTGTTATTAGGAGGAAATAACTTTTTGGTTTTTCTCTCTCAGTTTTAGTTTTTCTCATAATTGAACAACTGATCCAGATCTGAGCTTGGAGCAAGAATATTTTACTTATATATCCAGGACCGGGAGGGGGAGGGAAAAGTTAACGGAACGCAATTTCGCCGAAGGTGAAGAGGATCAGCCTCCAAAAAATAGTTACCTTATGCCTCCGAGAGAAATTTTTCCTATCGATGGAAAAGCTGAAGAATTTGAAGTTTATACATATTTTGAAACTTACCTTACAGAGACGTATCAAGGCAGTATCGCCGTTAAACTTTTGGGTGGTAATTCGTAGCGACTATATAACTCCGTTATAACTAACAAGGTGTTCATGAGAATAAGACAACTACTGTGCACGAAGCAGATAGAACTACCAAACAGGAAACAGTATGTGAAAACATTTGTGTGGAGCGTAGCAATCAATGGATTGGAAGCATGGATCACTGAAAAAATTAACCAGAAAAGACTAGAAGACTTCAAAACCTGAAGGTAAAATGGATCGACAAAGTGAGATATGAAGTGTACAGAGGAGTAAAGAGGGGAGGACCATATGAAACACCATACTGAAAAGAAGGACCTGATGGATTGGACACACCCTGAAACAAAATAAGTTTCCGAGGAACATAATTGAAGGTAAAATAGAAGGAAAAGCATCCCCAGAGGAAGACCCATAAATTAGTTCATGGGCCAAAGGAAGAGGAAGGTACATAGGAAGAGATACCAGGAGGTAAGGCGACTAGCATTAGATAGGGATGAGTGGAGGGCTACAGTCAACCAATTTTAGCATTGAACAACCAATAATAAGATAAGACATATGCACTGTCAAAGAAAGCCATTTTTCTTTCTCCCTGCGCACCACTTTTTAATACTACTAGACCAGGTACAGAAATTTTCCACCAAGCATATCTCACTAGTCATTCTGCCCTCTTCTATGCCTTTTTCCAGTACCCTAAATTTATGTTTTTTGCTTCGATGACTCTCGAAAACACAATTTTTCTCTACCACACGTGGTAATCAGTTGGTGTGGATTCAAATGATTAGTCTTCACCATCTTGTTGTCAATCCTGAGGGCCAGTTTAGTAGTTTTTCGAAAACAAATTTAAAAAAGCTCCGCTTGTTAGGAGGATTGGAAGCGAAGTTTTTAAAAATTAAATTGTTTAGAACGTTGAAAATATCGCGGTCCAGATATTTCACTCGTCTGTGACGTGAATCTCTACGTTCATCCAAGAAATGATCGATGCTGAATTGACAAAATCACCAAATGGAGCATAGAATAACAATGGTGGTCCAGGCAGTAGCGTGAATGAGCGTGTCGACTGGTTTTTGTTAGTATTGCGATCAAGGAAACGCGTTAGCTAACCATGGAGATGAACTTCGCCCCATCTGATCCGACAACGACGAGGGGACGATCTCGAGTTAACACCCCCTTTGCAGACGGACAAGAAGGGCCGACTCCCATTCCTTTTATGGGAGGAAGGGGTGCGGTTGAGCACACCCTCTCGTGGATTCCCTACAGAAGAGGAAAACCCCCTAACTCACCACGCCCAGCGAATTGTACCACACACCCCCTCCCTTCCATCGACGCGTCATAAAAATCCCCCGCCCCCTAATTCTCGCCTCCTTCCCATCTCAGACAATCAGCAACCTCCTCCCCTCTCCACGCCGAGACCCTTCGACCCCGGATGGCAATTCCCCGGAAGACTGTGCGGGGGACTTGTTCAATCCCTCGGTACAACCCCCTTCTCCAACCCGACGACCTCTTCGCGTCAGAAAACGAACGTGTGCGGAACCTCATCGCGGGCGGAAAGGGCGGACATTGCCGCCCTCTTCCTCCCCTCCCCCCACTATCCCAATGGCACTGACGACCTGGATGTTTTATTGTCGCGTTCGGAATGCGAGAGGGGGAGATTCTCACGGCTCTATCGTCCGATCGCCCCATCCCGGACTTTTATTCTTCTCCCCTCTCCTTCCCAACCGATAGTTAAGGGTCACGGGTCTATTAGAGAACTTGGTAGGGATCGGAAGCGAAGAAAACAAGACGGAATAAGGTCCTCTTCTTCCGATGCGCCTTGAGGCGCACGTAAACGTACAAAATTTATCTCAAACTCAGATGGTGGCGTAACTACCTAAGCATTTGGACCAACTTCACGGCTGTGATGAGGCTGCCACGAATGAAGGCAACTTCTACATCTACTTATTACCGTGCAAACCACCACAAGAGTGTTTGGCAGCGGGTGGCTTATCAACAACATGAGCTACAGTGAAGAAACTTACTTTGACCCACAAGCACCACACTATCGGTATTTTACAAATGCTACAGAAACTACTAAAATAATCTCATTCATTTGGTCGTTCAATCCTAGGATTAGTTGACTGCAGCCCTCCACCCTTCCCTATCTAACGCTAGTTCCTTTACCTACTGGCATCTCTTCCTATGTACCTTCCTCTTTATTTGGTCCATAAACTTATTCCTGGGTCTTCCTCTGGGGGTTTTTCCCTTTATTTTACCTTCAATTATGGTCTTCACAAACCTATTGCCTCAGGGTGTGTCCAGTCCATCTTGTTCTTCTTTTATGTATGGTTGTTGCATTTGGTCCTTTCCTCTTCTACTCTTTTGTACACTTCATTTTGTACGTTTCTTATTTTGCCCGTCCATTTCATCTTCAGTATCCTCCTCCAGCTCCAGGTTTCGAAGGCTTTGATTCATTTCTGGTTAGAATTTCCGATGGTCCGCGCTACAGAAGGCACAAATGCATGCTACAAAAACTAATAAAATAATATATAATGTAAATAAATAAACGTGATGCAAGAGTCAGGCAGGGAACATGCAAAACATGGAGTAAGCGCCACTTGGTAGATATAGAAACATGTATAAGGGTGCATATTAATTAAACAGCTACACTACCCGTCAACCAACAGTCTTAACGCGGCCGTTATGGTCTCTTATTGAAGGCTAGATTGTATACTAACAGCGCAGCGGCCGTGCCAGTCACAAAAATTCATGATGCGTCTTTTGTGGGCGTTTAGAGTCGCACTCATCATGAATGATCGTGTGGAGAGCGATTATGCTAATTATTCAACAATTCTTAGGGATTCAATGATTTTACGATACGTTTTCATGAGTATCCTTAAAAATACTTTTAACACTGGATCTATATTTCATAATGGACGCTCATTCACAATCTGTTACCACATTCTCTCTTACCTGTTACCACAATCGCCACTGCGTGGCGGTGCGCCCTAATACCGAACAAAGTCGTTCAGCATCGATAGTGTTCATCCTTCGATATAGGTCATCGCTACGTACATAAATCCGCCATTCATGTGCTTAGTTTTCTGTATTCTCCATAAGCACAATACAGGTTTTGTTCGACCTTTTTGTTGATTTATCAGTGCATTAGTTTCCGAAATGAGTTATGCCGCATATTTGCAGATTTCCTTGGGTGTGCTAGGGCATCAAATACTCAAATAGCACATTAATGGCGGGCATGTGGTGGAAATGGTTGCAAAGACACATGTCGAAGGAAGAATAAAATGGAAATCGAACGATCTTGCTTCCGATATCTGAGTAATGTGTGGCACGAGACGACTCGATCACTTACTCTCGCGTTGTCGCCCATGTATGACTCTGTATCTGCTTGCATCGTAATACATTCTGATCACTGACTTACGTGTACTGACTTCTTGATCCACGTAACCTTTTACCATTTCATACTCGTAAGAAACTCATATCTACGCTCATTTTCTCTCACATTGAGTATTGCTACCTTGTTTATCAAGATCTTACTGCAGAGTATAATACAAAGCTCCTATTAAATTTATGAGTAAGGTTTATTTTCAACCTAAATAAAGATGATCATATTTCTCCTTATTTTACCCGAATTGCATGGTTGAATAGCAAAACCAATAGAAAAGACTTGCTTGGTACGTTCCTATATTGTCTCTTCAAAAATGTGCATCCCAATTATTTGCAGTAATTTTTTCGCGTCAGAAACAAAAAGTCAAATGCTAATAATAGAATGGCTCCTGATTTTATAATCACCCCCCAATATAGAGCAATTCAATTATGGAACAGTATTCCCAAGGATATTAAGGATTCTGCCCCTTTATCTGTATTCAAGCAAAGATTTGTTTCATTTTCTACAAGCCCTTGAAAGAGTGTAACTTGTTGTGTTTCTTTGTTTATTTTCTGCTCTTTTGTTTTTACTTTTCAAAATGTATCCGCCCATCCCTATTCATTTTTGTTTGTAACATATGGGCTCTACATATTGTATGTTCCTAATGGACGATGAAAATATCCTAGTGTAATGAAATATCTTTTTATTATTATTAATCCTCTACAAAAATACTTTTTGAATGATAAAAATTCTGTTTTACCTGTTTGCCCGAGTGATTCCTAGGTGATGGCTGCCGCCAATAATTTGTCAAACTTTCAACCTCAGGTAAATGTACAGACAATATTTGTCCTATACGCTTCATTTGTCAAACTTTCGACCTCAGGTAAGTATGTACAAGCGATATTTGTCCAATACGCTTCACAAATATGTACAGGTTCACACAAGTTACAGTATACGGTGTAATGGAGAGTTTATACGTTATTATTGTAACACGGCTTAAGACTTAAAAAAAAGTCCATTGCGAGCGTGAGCCACGAAGATTTTAAAAATTAAATGGGCTAAGGTACGGTACTGGTACTCTTCGGCACGAAGGAAAAAAAGGCCAGACTAATTGTAGGACATTATCAAGGTACACCCGCTCACTTTTGACTCCATGATTTGCCCATTAAGACTCCGATATATATCTTGTGGCTAAAGTAATAAAAAAAAGAAACCCCAATAACGTAAATTGTAATCTGCAAACTTTTCTTGCTCTTAAAATGGAAAATCAGTGGTCATATGACGATGCATTGAGTTTGCTCTGCTTAGAGTCATCTTTTTAAAGGAGTCGGGTTGATTTGGTCAGTGGAGAATTGGATTTCAACCTCAAGACTTAAATTTTTCGGCATTGGTGTTGACATTTTTTCTTATTAATCCGAATTCAAATCTGAGTGCTTTGGCAATAGAAATTTGACAATTTGAAAATAGATGATGCTGGGGAGGCAGTGGAGGAAATTGTCCCTCAAAAACCCGACTTATTTTATTCTTTTCAAAGACCTAAAACTAAAAGTTTTTTTCTGTAAGTAAGTACGGTGATAGGTATATGGATTGAGATAAATTAGAGCTTCTATTTGCATTTTTTGAGATTTCAAAATTATTTTGATGCCAGCCGAAACTTGGTGGTAACTAAAATGGAAAGATGTATTCAATTAAAACACACTTCATTATAAAGGGAAAACTTTACTTCCCAAATATCTTAAATATGCCTTTTAGAATTTAGTTCGTTACAAATACGAATCCCGGACGAAACACCAGGGGCCTTATTCAGTAAGGAATCGATGCGGTCGAACCTCGTAAAATCCGTGGATGTGACGTCGAATTCGCAGAAAAATCTCAACTTTCGAATGCTCCCCTTTGAATTTCACGTGGCTCTGACGTCAAAATTTCGACACTGTCGAGACTCGGAACTTCCGAGGCTATACAGAATAGACCCCCAGGGCCCGCCGTCCTTGGAGGTATTACATACCCCCTTAGCCGCTAGTTACCCCCTCTCTCCCCGAACCTCTGGTCTGTAGCCGCCCCTTCTTTGTTTTGAGCTGTTGAAATACATTATATCCTTCGCGTGCCGGGCAGAATGATAAAATGTGGACCTCATTACCGTTCTCATTGTGAGAATACTTGTGCCAACGCCACGTTTATCTCCAGTCTTCATTCACACCTCAACAAATCTTCCTTATCCTTCCATCAGACGAACTTAGGTCTGGTTTATTAATCTTTTTACTAAATATTGTCTCGGTATTCGAACCATTACCAATATGTTCTTCCATCGATAGCACTCACATCTCAAATTAGAGAGTCTGGTGTTATGCGCAAAACCCTAACTCGCCCTTAACACCATGTCAAAGTGGCACATTACGATTTACGTGAATCGGGTAATTAATAATAAAATAAGGGGATCGGGTTGGTGAGGTGGCTAGAGTACTCGCCTAACTCCCGGGCGGCCAGGGTTCAAATCCCTGCTGAGGCGGATGTTTTTCAGAGGAAACCCGATCCCTACTTGAGTGTCTTGTACAGGGCACTTCAAGTACAGTACTCCGTCTGTCGAATGAGACGTTAAACCGTGGTCCCCTTGGCGCCTTTTGTTAAGAGCAGGCTAATTCCAATGCCGGGTTTCTATCCACCCTTCCTCCCTTACCATATCCCCTACGGCGCAAATGACCTTAGCCGTCGGTCACCTCCCCAAATATCCAATCCAATAATAAAATAGCCAGTATTAAAATGGGACTAAGTGGCACATTTTACCCTAGCGATCGCTTTTGTCCTCAAACAACTAGCCAGCCATCCGACGCGGGATTTTGTGATTTATGGAAGAGGAGCGTGTACTCGAAAAGTCCGAAAAATATCACAGAAATGACCCCATAAGCCGTAAATAATATGAGTATTGCATTTTAATTATTAGCATTTGCGAATAAAATGGAACAGAGGGATAAGATGGCAGTATTCGGAAAAATCTCTCTGTGCTCAAAGTTAATTGCAGTCCTGTGCCACACATCAAAACACCTGTGCTCCACACCCGACGTGAGAAATCAAAATTTTTTAATTAAAATTATTCAGTCAACTGGTTAAATGATTATCGTGCCGACGACATACTTCATTGGCGTTTAAGTGACAAATATTTCTACTTGCAAAAGTATCCCTCAACAACATGGATTATGATACTAGGAACTGAAACAACTTACCTACCAAAGTTCAAATCGTCATAATGATCATGAGAATAATACATAGATGTACTATCGTGGTCACCCTTAAGCTCGTCCACAAATGCATGTTGACACGAATTTAAGGGTCTTCAGGATATTCCTATTGTACAGTTAAATCCTGAAAGGGACGGATTTGTGATTAACATTTCTCAGAATCATAATTAATGTGAGAATAGCATACATTACTATCACCTGTGAGAATAATTTGATATGACCTGATGTTTAGGAAGAGAATGTTTTCCATTGCTAGTTTTCCAATAATCTTGAAATGTAAATTTCAAAAAGGGGCCAAAAAGATGAAATTCTAAGCGAAAAAAGTGTCAATCAAGTACGAATACAAATAATTTTGTTCGATTTCAAAGCCAAATTTTAATATGCTGCAACTCTCAATCTTTATTAACCATAGCTTTCATTTTGGTTGTGTTGAAACAGCGTGATCGTGTTACAATCGGTTCTGGCGCCAATTATTTCAATCGAAAACAATGATGGAACGACGAGAACGAAAAAAACTTGACCTCCGATAGGGAATTGAGGGAGCACAAGCATTAATGTATTTTACCGCGAACCATGCTCACTTAATACCCATTCTCCTGCAGCACAAATTAGCGAACGGTGGGCGAGTATTACTTTAGCCAAGAAGAGGTGTAATTTGATGGACGTGACAAATGATCCCCGGAATTAATTAAACCGCTCGTCAAAATACACGCCTGCATTCTCTAATTGCCGTGAGTGCCGCATACCGGCGGTGCATCCGAAGCGCAAATAAGACTCCACAGAGCACAAAGGAAGAAGAAGCGTTGGGCGTCGCGAAAAGTGGGAGGGAAGCGGAGCGTCAGCGATTTCGGTATCAATTGCAGAAAAGCGTACTCCGCCTCGTAAGTGCAGGTGATATGCAAATTCTCCCAGCCATCTCGACTCCATAGAGAGGAGATTTACGGTGATTTAGTGTCTCTCTTGCCTTGCTATGCGAAAATAAATGCCAGCTAATGGCACGGAAAGGAGAAACAAGCAACTGCGCTCACGTTTTGACGGTGAGATAACTTTGCCAAAAGAGCAAAGAAACGATACGGCTCAACAGTTTCTTTGATATCCGTAACTGTGAGAGAAAACAAAGAATAAATTCTTAACTATTTTAATAAATATCGACAATGGTTTCAACAAATTGTGTCAAAATAGGTGACGAATTTATTGTTCAATCCTAAGATTGGTTGACTTCAGCCCTCCAACCTTCCCTATCCAATGCTAGTTCCCATATCTATCGAGTATCTCTTCCAATTTATTATTTGCTCTTTATTTGGTTATTATTCCTGGGTCTTCTCCTGGGGACTTTTCCCTTTATTATGCCTTCAATTATGTTTTCCACAAATCCATTGTGTCTCAGAGTGTGTCCAATCGATCTTGTTCTTCTTTTCTGTACGGTGTTTCATGTGGTCCTTTCCTCTTCTACTCTTCTGTACACATCGTCATTTCTTATTTTTTCCGTCCATTTCATCTTGTGCAGCCTTCTCCAGCACCAGGTTTCTGCACCATTTTCGCTTTTGGCACCAAGGCTTCTTGTCTTTTCTGGTCAGCTTTTCCAATGGTCTATTCTTCCGATCCACAGAATGCTACGCTCCCCACGAATGTTTTCACATAATGTTTCCTGGTTTATAATTCTATCTTGTCTGAGCACAGCAGTTGCCTTTTCCCCATGAACTCCTTCTTAGCTCGGGCTGTTATTTGCTTGTGTCCGTTGTACTCTATCCGTCCCATATGATGATACTTCCGAGATAGGAAGGAATCCACTTGCTCTACCATCTCTCCTCTCAGTGTGACTTCCACATTCAGCATCTCTCTTCTATATACTAGGATTTTAATCTTAGTCTTATTTATTTTCATGTTGTATTCTTGAACAAATACTTAACTTTTTCAATTACACGTATCTAGGAGAACAGTAAGAGGGATGACTAAGGAAGTGAATGGAGCGAGAGAAATGTTTTGTTCAAGGTAAAATGCAGCCGGTGGTTTAAAGTTGAAAGGCATTTTAAGGAGGAGGGAAGAGAGGATCCAATAGAGTAGTCTCCAAACTTTTTGGGTTCTTTTAACCTTTCATCATCATCATTTATTATAGTTTCCAGTCACTGGCCAAGTCTGTTTTACATACAATTCTTCTCTCCAATTTTTTCTATCCTCCCACTATTTCTCTTCTCTCACTGTTCTCCAGTCCTTCCATTTCTCTACGCTCTCTTCCAAGGAGCCTCAACCATCTATCTCATGGTCTTCCTAGCGACCGTTTCCCTTGAATTTCCATTTCATGCATCTTCCTCGGTTTCCATACTTTTTATGTGCTCGAGCCATTTCAGCCTACTTAGATGTCCTTTCCCGAAGCGGTTCCTCCTGTACAATTTCCCTCATTCTTTCATTCCTTATCCTGTTCATTCTGGTTTTTCCTCCTCTGTTTCAGTGAAATTTCATCTCGTAATCCTTCAATCTACACAAATGTGTTCTCTTCGTTACCCATGTTTCCGATGCATACGTCAGGACGGGGACATTGTATGTCCTGTAAATTATCCCTTAGCTCTTTTGTGGGACATCTTAGCCTCATACCAAGCTATTGACACTCCTCGGGAAAAGCTTCTACTTGCCTACGCGTTTCATTTATTTCTCTATCACTTCCTCGATTTTCTCCCATTACACTCTGGGTCTTTGAAACTTCATACCATCCTTATTGTCTCAACTACATTTGAGTTTCCAGTGGTTTGCCTCTCTTTGTTTCTTGTTGCAATTCACTACTCTTTCCATTTAACTTCAGTCCGTGCATTGCGGCCACCTCTGTCCTCTTGTCTTTACTTCCTCCTCCGTATCTCCTTAAATATGTAGCCTTTATGAGAGTATTGAGAGAGCCTCTTCTTGGCTAAAGTAATACTCGCCCACCGTTCGCTAATTTGTGCTGCAGGAGAATGGGTATTAAGTGAGCATGGTTCGCGGTAAAATACATTAATTCTTGTGCTCCCTCAATTCCCTATCGGAGGTCAAGTTATTTTCGTTCTCGTCGTTCCATCATTGTTTTCGATTGAAATAATTGGCGCCAGAACCGATTGTAACACGATCACGCTGTTTCAACACAACCAAAATGAAAGCTATGGTTAATAAAGATTGAGAGTTGCAGCATATTAAAATTTGGCTTTGAAATCGAACAAAATTATTTGTATTCGTACTTGATTGACCTTTTCTTCGCTTAGAATTCCATCTTTTAGGCCCCTTTTTTAAATTTACATTTCAAAATATTTTGTGTCAACCTTCCTCGTAAAAATGAAATATTCACATAACATCCAGGGTACCTATAAAAACAATATATCATATCGGTAACTAACCCACGCACGTCACATGGCCTATTCACCTGGCCTAAAATTTTTTTTCCCGCGATGACGCTGTGAGGATTGTGTTCCGTTTGCCAGCTAATTTCCTTCAAAGGCCATTATTTTGCAACGCGAAAATTAATGTACAGAAAGGACTCGTCGCGTAAAGTACGGGAGAAAAAGACAATAAAAAAGTACCCCACTTGCATAATAAGTATTCCATATCTTCCCTCTTCCATTGAGGAGGAGGAATTTTATACGTGGCACGTATATATATTCCCTTAGATACATAAATTCATAGGATTTCCGTCTCCCTCTCTTTCAGTTTCTTCCGCGCAGCCCTCGCACAAGGTAGGAAAGGTAAGAAACGATTTCGAGGGAGCTGAGGAAAGTGTTTTAGAGCACGTATGCCCGTGTCGAGGCGGGAGATTGAAATGGATATACATATATATATACGGCATGAAGAGTGCGAGATGGCGCCCAAGGCTGTCTGAGAAAGAGCAGGGAGGAAGCGGGAGCTGGAATGGGGAGGGGGGGCATAGAGTTTCCAACGGGAAGAAATACCCACCCGATCCCGGCCATATTCCCGTTCCCGATTCACGACAAAAATTGTTCATCTACATCTACTTCTTTCCCTGCGAGCCGCCGCGTGGGCATGTGGCAGGGGGTGTTAGGTCACCAGCCGCGTAAAGATGTAAGTTTTTGGGAAGTGAAATGGTGATTGTATTATGGGAGTGTATTTAGTGGAGAAATTATTTTAGAACGTAAGCCCTTACACCACTGAATAAGTTATGTTTAAAGAATGTATAGTTACCCTACGCTTTATAAGCCTTTATGGCTAATTAATGCAAAAAAGTATCACATTTCATGTCTCCGAATTTAATGCTTTATTTGTTCTCAAAATATTAAAGTTAAATGTGAGGTATTTTATGATACATTAGAGGACATGATGGTTCTATATCTACATCGACATACTACTCTCCGAACCTTGGTATGGACGTGTGGCAGAGGTGTAAAGGTACCCGCCGCGTCAATATGTAAGAGATAAGGTTTTGGGAGGTGAAATGGTGACGTGTATTATGGGAGTGTATTTAGTGGAGCTCAGTTTTTATTGTGGTCACTTATTGTGGGCGGAAAAAACGAGTTTTTGTACCTATCTGTCCGGCAGTGTATCTCTCTTATTTCATCGCTTCTGTCAACTTAGAGAGGAGGTTGTTCGGGAGATTAGGGGATTTGCGCCTCAAATCTAATCCTTATATCATTTTGATTTTTTCCATCCGTGATCGGTATGGACAATGGTTTTCCAAGACTACAGCATGGCGTGGAGTCATGCTCCTGTCTGAGTTCGAGTCTTAGGCCAATCTGAAAATTTTCAATTCTTCATTATGAGCGCTCGGGTCCTGACACAGCCAAATAACTGGGTGCTAAAACTACACTAGGGTGCTAGCGCTGCCCAGCAATATGGATATATTGACTACCCTATTAAAACTCCTATTTAATAAGGATTTGGTTTTTGTTTTTAGTTAAGTCTTGGTCCCGATGACGATGGTGGAGAAAGACATCGAAAAGTTGGCAGTTTGGCCCACCTGACCCAGCTTAAAATCCAAGAATACTCCTTCCTTGTCAAAAATGCGAGAAATATTAAACAACCTCAATAATTGTATTCTCCTCCTCCGGGTTTTTACCACTAATAAGGGAAGCTATCGAAATAGCGAAGAACACAGAGAACTTAAATAGAGAAGACAGCTATCCGCTAGCTTCAACGTTTAAACAGCTCTTCCAACAATCAATTTCGAATTCCCATCCGGCCAATGAGCACGCACATGACTAATACCGTTAAGAAGATTATCTGCATTTCATTTAGGACCTGACGAAGCCAGCTGGAAGGCAGGCGAAACTGTTGTCCCCCAAAAATGGATCGACGTGGCAAAAACCCGAAGAGAATACGGTCATTAAATAACCGAGGAAGCCTCCGTACCAGCCTCAATAATTACTTTCCTAACCGGAATCCACACTCACTAATGAACAATAGGGTTGTTCAACAATTTTTTAAATTTGAGAAATCAAAATATCGTGCTTCAGAAGGACAATTATCTTATGGTATTCTCCTCTTTGTACATCCTAAGGGAAGGGTTTAAACTGTGGCAAATTTTACAGTACGCCAAAAAGCCCTACCTCCATCTTGAATTGATGTGTGACGTCACAAGCCTGTTGATACAGGAATACGGTGTTGTTGAAGTAGCACCGGCAGTCTCTTGCGGCAAACCAACTGAAAACAACGGGCTTAAAGAGGTAATTTTTTTTAATGATGCAAGGGGATCATAATGAAGAAGAAATGGAAGACCGAGGTGTTCGATTAGAAAAAATAAAAACCTATGAGTGGTGCTTTGTCCCGCAATGTTCCAACCAAGAACACTTCGTTCCAACACAACCTTGAAAACTTCTAAAAAGTTGTTTCTAAAAGTTGAAAAAGATGAACACAAGTATCGTCCTTAATACTCGGACGTTATTTGGAACCTTTCACGACGTCACTCGATTCCACTCCTTGATTAATTTGAAGCGATTAAGTCAGCCCTCACGGCAGATAGACATGAAGCATTCGTTTATCAACGCCTAATTAGGACTTTTATAGCTTGGTTTACAATGATGAAATCTATAAAATACGCGTTTGTTGTTCTAATAAGAAGGAGCAGCTATAGGTGATAGCAATTTGGACGAGATTGGTGTCGCCGAAAGTCAATGAACGCGAAAAAATGAAAATCCAGTGACAATAAGGGCCCAATGCCGGTAGAGGTGAGTACCTATGTTGCGAACGTAGGTTCGCACCAGGTTTATTTTAGACCTGCTAATTGAATATTGAATGTTTTAACGATATAATTTACACCATTTTCACTTAAATGCTTGTCAAAGATATAAAGAATAAAGATAGCAGCTGCATTGCAGCAAAACTATAATTGTGAATTGACAACTGACTGTCAATCCTCCTCTCTTCTCCAAACTTCACACCTATTTCTAAGAAGTTATTTGCCAGCTGTAGTGGAGGATTTGACCCTGCATGAACTTTCAAATTAATGGCCTTGATATATTTCGGGGATGTTCCCACAGTAGCCAACAACGGCTTAGCCCAATAGCATGTCACTTTCTATAGGGAAAGGTTCCTCATTCCTCCTGTGGACCCACAAAAGAAATGCTAATGCATGTTTACATCCTCCTGAAAGAATATAAAATGTGAAAACGAATGATAGAACAGAGTAATGAAACTCTTCAAGTAACAATCCAGTACCTACCTTCCGTGGGTAAATCGCACCTTCAACGACACCAAAAATTGGATCAATAACTCAAATGAACCGAAAATTATTACAATAGTGATATCATCGATACCTCTTACCTTTAGCAGGCGGGAAATCCTCGTAGTTAACGTATAATACGTTTTTCTTTCTCGTTTACTTTCATATTTACAGAGTATTATTTTTCATTAACTTTATGCTCTGGGCAAATTCTTGCATTTAAAAAGCATATAGTGACTGCTCTCTTTAATTTGACATCACCAATTGCAGAGTCCCCGTATTCCTGACGTGTGTTGCATGTATGTTTAACGGCAATAATGTAGGAGTGGGAAATACAATTACATTGTATAAATACTTGAAAATTGTGGGACTATGACGCATGAGTAATGGAATAAGGCCCAAAATAATATAGGCATTAGAAAATCATTGTGCTACAGCACTTTACATTTTGCCTTGACACCGCGTATTTCTGGAGAGGTAAATCTTACGTCATTTTTTTAACATTCTGCCACCAAGAATATGTCAACCAACGGAAGATTTTCTCATGTCACCTTTATCCATCCGCCAGTTTCATCCACAACATAGGCCATTTCAAAATGTCGAATAATTTTAGTTGATGATCCGCCGGCAGGCGCGGATCGTGTTCGACTGCACGAGCGTAGAGGAGAGCACGTCATCAGCTCTATCTCATGATGGCGGACCGTTTTTGGCGGCTTTCAAATTATTCGAATTTTGATTGCTAATAATTCGACAATTATTTGTTCTATGTGTCTCATTGAAATACAAATCAAATGAATCGAATTAGAATCGAATCATAAGTGATATGCATTCATTCAATGAGTTCGTTTTGATAGGCTTGAACAACCCTATTATGAATTTCCAAACACAAGTCACGCGGCAAAAGTAGGATGGATAGGGAGCTTTTGCGACAAAAGTAGGATGAATTGGATCAGGAATGAGAGGGTAATACATGAATGTGGTTTAGATGCTCCAGTGATGGACATATATGAAAGGGGTGTGCTTCGTTGTTTAGGTCATGTTGAGAGAATGGATGAGAGTCGAATAACGAAACAGATATATAAGAGTGAAACGAATGGTGCGGGAGGTAGAGTTAGGCCGAGAAAGTTGTGGTTGAATGTGGTAGAGGAAATTCTAAGGAGGAATATGAGGAGTTTTAAAAACAGGAGGGCGTGTATTATGCAGTGTATGGGGGGGTAAATGTGGCAATCGAAGTTTGCAAGGATAGGTCATTATGGAGGAAAATATTGAAGCAGAGTTGGGTGTACAAATATGTATTTATGAGTGAAACTTTGTGACTGTGTCTACCCCAGATAGGGATCGGCGTGATTGATATCTATGTATTTATGTAGGTAACTCACAAACATACAACTGATTGACGTCTTTCTATAATCTTCTTCGCGCGTCAGAACGAAGCAAACCAAATAACACGCAAAGGTGATAAATATCATTAATGATATAATATTCGTTAACTCGGAAGTTTTATGAGTTATGAATAAGAAACTCCTTTCTCTCTCTCAAATAATACATACGATAGTACTAGAACAGTCTTAATGAATGATTATCATCACGAATTAGGAGGATGATTCCGAGATATCTCGAAATTACTCGGGAAATACGATTTCCCGGTCTCGTATTCCGATCGGTTCCAAAATATCAGTAACTTGAAAACCCATTGGTGGCGATTTTGTACGTCCGGAAAGACGTGTATCGAAAAGGAAGAAGGCAGGGAGAGGATGACGAAAAGGAAGGGAGGAAAGGAGACGGGGAGATATGTACCTGTACTGAAGCCCGCGGGTGGAGGGATAAGCTGGGCCCGCAGTTGGAGGGAGACGTGGTGGAGGGGAAGGTGCGCTCGTGAGGTGCTGGTCCTCCTCCTCCCGCCACCAGACCCTTGTTTTTTTATTTTCTCAACACAACACTCAGCAGAATCTTTTCGAACCACGACGGCGCTTGTAGAGGGTAACGAACTCGCCCTTTTGCACGCGTGTTAAGGGCACGCATCGTTTGCTCAGCTATCATCGAAACTCTTCCAGTTCCTCTCCATTACATGTATTCTACACCCTTTAAAGAGTATTGAACTTTTAGATCTTACTTCGCGTTCGTTATAAAACCGGAATTCTTTGAGCAAAAAGCTTCATTTCAGGAAATCAGCCATGTATGATCTGTTCCCAACGAGGATCCATTAAGCTGAGTTGTTGAGTATCATGTACATACATTTCAAGCTATTAGATTATATTTCCCGGGTCAAAAAGCAAAATTAAGTGTGTAAAAAGCTTAATCAATAAGAATCAACGATGCCGTTTGCTGAAATCTGAATATCGTCTTCCAATGAAGCTGAAAAAAAACATCATTCAGTAATTTGACGAAGATACAAGTTTCAAGCCGAACGTCTAACAGAGAAAAATTGCTGATGGGCTGCCATGACAACTACTTAACAACATCAATAGTTCAATTTGATCGAGAAGGCATGTTCGAGCTTTTAATTAAAACTGTTTATATGAAGCGCATATTCCAGCTAAATAAAGTAAGAACATAATACAGGTATCTAACCACCCATTGCTAAAAATCATTAGCGAATTACTGCCGTAATGGAAGTCAAAATGCGGCAGTTTCATGCAAACGGCGCCGCAGTCGGCTCCTATGTCTGGGAAAATGTGTCTTTTAAATATATTCAACGAACAATCTGCATATATTGTATCATGGGAAAAAAGACAACTGCTGTGCTCTCCATGGATCGGAAGCATGGACCATTGGAAAAGATGAACAAAAAAACTGGAAGTCTCCGAAACCTGGTGCTGGAGGAGGATGCTGAAGATAAAATGGAAGGACAAAATAATAAATAATGTAGTGTACAGAAGAGTAGAAGAGGGAAGGACCGCATGAAACACCACACAGAAAAGAACAAGATGGTTTGGACTCAATCGGAGACGTAATTGGTTTGTGAAGAGCATAATTGAAGGCAAAATTGAGGGAAAAATCCCCAGAGAAAGAGCCAGGAATAAGTTCATGGACCAAATAAAGAGCAAAGTACATAGGATGAGATACCAGAAGGTAAGGGAACTAGCATTAGATAGGGAAGGGTAAAGGGCTGCAGTCAACCCATCTAGGGATTGAACAACCAATGTTGATGAATTTATCATAATTTTGATTTATAACGGGAAACCCATTTGATCAGCGAAAGGGGGAATTTTTGAAATTAATAAATAAAAACGTGTAACTCAGTATTTGCCTCGACTCACGTCGTCAAGCCAGAGCCACCTTAATGGTCAAAATTTGTAGCAATTACGCATTCATGGCCTAAATTGTTCCGGTTAATTTTCATAGCCCATGCCGTGGCAGCTGTCTCGAGAACAATCAGGAGAGAATATCAATGGCCGTTACATAAATCGATGAAGGGGTCCGTCGAGGTGATTACCGAGGGGACGGAGGTGCGGGCCTTGAAGCCGCCGCCGCCGTCGCTCTCGGGGGAGTTTCGAGGCGGTGGACGAAGTGAGGTGCTCGGTCACCCGGCTATTACGGCCGATGGATTAGCGACCGCTTTCCATAAAGGCCCTTGCCCCTTCTCGGAGAGTCCGCCCTTCCCGCCGGATGAACAAAGTTAACTCCCCGTTTACCGCCATAACCGGCAGCATGTCTGGCACTTGAAACAATTTACAGGCTACTATGAAAGCTACTGGACTCCGCAACTCTGTGACGTACGTGTTCGCGGAGTAGCGGATGTAGTCAAACTCCTTAAACAAAAATTCTTTTTGTCTTTTGTGCGATTAAATCAGAAGTGCCCGGAGTACAAATTCAAAAGGAACGCCTAAGCGATAGATAATATAATCAAGATTCGTATTTTTTCATTCAACTTTCGTTTTACTTTTAAACGTGACAGTTTTTGGGGCCAAACTTAAATAAAATTGCTCAGAAGTAAACTTTTTTGGTAAACCGTCTCCTTTTTGAGCGACAGTGTCGTTGGAAAAAAGGGACTCATAAGATTGTAATGGGAAAATATAGCTCCATGACGAATTGGTTGGGAAGAAGAATTTAGAAGCCATTTTCATAAGCGATGCATTTTTGTCTATACCAAGCTTCTTAGATGGAGAAATAGAAATTAGTTGAATGAAAGATTACCAAACAAGCAGCTAGAGAGTGTTACTTTGTAGGTTTAGAGTATCATATTTGGGGTGGCAGAAGATTCATGTTTCTACACGATAGACTTGAAATTATGAATGACTCAACGTGACTGAATCTTAGGAAATTCGTATTATCGGGTTTTCGCCCTACATACCAGTCGTGGAAAATTTGACTTAGAGGATTATGTCTGAAAAGGAGATTCGAATATTATGATTACCATTTCTACTCGAGAGACTTATATTTTTCCATACATACGAATTAATGTCCAATTTCGCAAATTCCGAAACTTTAGATTTAAGTGCCTTGTAAAATACGTCTATTTGGCAATGATATTCAAACAAGCAGGTTGACGGTAATATTTTGTCATGGTTATAATTATTTTATATGGGATTACAATGGACACCGTAGTATTTTCAGCTCATTTGGTGTTCGACATAGATGTACGCGTAGTAGAAGTTACGATTTATAGGATTCTTTTCGTACAGGAGATTCGAACACTATAGTAGCGGTTTTTACTCTAGGGAATTTAATAGTTTTCCATGCTGAAACATTATTTGCAAACAATGACAAATTACGAAAAATGAAATTGATGCGCTTTATAAAATACATCGAGAAGGACATCTATAAATGATAGGTGTCTTTCCACACATTTAATGAAAGTACATGAGGCTTGACGGGGGCTACTCTTGTATAAATACTTATATTCAAATTTTGATACACGCCGATTAACTTTCAAGACATAAGTTTCATGCAACGCCCACAAGAAATTTTCAAACACTTATAAACGTAATGCTTCCCTGAGAGATTATTTACCCAGTGATTCGCTCCTGCCATTTCATAGTTAAACCAGCACTCCTCGCACAAAAAGTAAATACTTGATTAATAAATATTTTGGCGTACTGTTACAATTCATTGATCACGGTAGACATTATCATGCTCGCTAAAATTCACCGGAGAAGGTGCTAAGAAAAAAATGACAAAGGAAAACATCCGAGAAAATGAATGAGGACTTTGAAGCATCTGTCGTTAATAAAAAAGTGACTCTATGGCGGGAAAACTGACACGTAAGTTCTCCTACTCTAAAATTACAGAGATTTGACCCATAGTTTTGTCTCTCAGAACATACAGAGGTCCTTACTCAGTGCGTTGGCAAATAGTACATCTCTGATGAAAAAAATAAACAGGCTGTAGAATTACTTGTCGACCTTTCTTAAAATTTAAGACCATATCAATATTACGGCTACGTGCATAAACACGAAAGTTTCCTACGCCAAACAGCCTATTTATTACTAAAAATACCCAGGAAATTTCCTTACACTTGTAGCTGCTACATCTACGTACTACCCTTCGAGCCACGGCATTGGCGTGTGGCAGGGGGAGTTATGATAACAACCGTGTGAAGGTATTAAGGAAGAGATTTTGGGTGGTGAAATGGTGTAGTGCATTCTGGGTGTGTTTGACTTGAACTAATTTTTTATTTTGGTCACTTATTGTGCGTGGAAAGAACGAATTTTTGTCCTCATCTTTATGACGATATATCTCTGTTACTTTATCGCTTCTGCCATAATATATCGCTGTAATAAAACCGTCATAATTTATCACATATATCGTCTATCAGCCTTAAAAGAAATCTTATAAATTCACTATCAATTGGATGAAAAAAATCATAAAATTAACATAAATTTATCCCTATTCCCAGAGAAAAAAGTTACTTTTAAGGATGCTGTTACAACATAAAAAATTTTCAGCCTTATAATTTTCAATGAATTGAAATTTTGTTACATTTTAGTATAATGGAAAAAAATCGCTGATGAGAAATGACTATAAAGGGAATATATGAACACATTTTGGGAATAACATCAATGAGATATAAAATATTTTTACTGAAGATATTATTCACCATTATCACAACTAATGCATTGACAATTGCTAATTATGGGACGGTCAAATCTGCGATAAGCTAATTAATGAACGTCGACAAGGTGCTAATTGGTTTTATTGAGATGTCATCACGTACTAAAGCAATTTGCATTTTGCCATTTGTTAACTCACTTTTGGTGCTGCTTTGCCTTCCTAAATGATTTTAATGAGGTTATTTTTGGAAGTAACCCTCTGAAATATATAATTCTTGTTTCATTGAATCAACTCCACACCTTTGCATGGAAGGATATTTCACGATAAAAAGATTTGATATTTACCTGGCGAATGACATGCGTAAATTTTCTCGAATTACATATTTAACTGCTGCCAACGTTTCAATAGAATACGGTTAAATTATCATCAGGGTAAAGAACCTCGATGATGACGGAAGGGTATCAGGGTTCATTACCTTGTTGATGACGAAAGAGTATGCTGTCGAAATGTTGACAGCGGTCAAATATGTAATAAATCAGTTTTACATCATCAGCGTGCATTACCCTGATGATGACGGAAGAGTATTCTGTCGAAACGTTGGTAGTAGCCAAATATTAAACCCGATGAGAAACTCGAGAGAATTTCACACACGTTATTTGCCAAGGAAGTAGAAAATCATTTTCAACGAAAAATATTTAAAAAGTATATAAATTTTAGAAATTTCAAAAGTTAGCATCGGTCAACGTGGTGTGAAATCCGAGAGAACTTCGCACAAATAATTAGTTGTACTATTAAGTTCATATGCAATTCCATTATTTATTTCGTAAAATTAATTCCATGCATCTCTTTGATACCAAAATGAAGTAAGAAAAGTTATCACGGCGATTAAATTACACTCCTTAATGGTGCAGGGAAAATCTAATGTCACTCCGGTAAGGGGAATTGTTTTTTTTCAACATACGCCATTTGGGAATATTAAAAGGGCCAGTATCTAACATTTGTATTACTCTATTACAAAAGGAGACCTTTTGGAGACTTATCCCTGCCGAAAGTAAAACAAACCGACAATTATACGATGAAGAGAGATCAAGTACCCACCGGCCCACCTCAAACATCGTCGGGAAAAATTTTAATTTAAAGCGGCAATTTCTCATGGCTTATCCTTTTGGCATACAAGGAAGAAGGGGGCGGGGTCTATATTAAAATCTGAATGACATGCTGGAGAGAGAGAGATGGGGGGAGGGTGGGTAGGAAATGACTGAAATAAAAATGAGGAGAGGTGAGCTTGGGATGGGAAAAATATGAGAAGACAACGAGAGAGAGGGAAAGTCGGTGGAAGGCTTCGGGCGTCGTGGGAGTGGGGTAGGTGAGCTGCTTGAAATGGAGGAATATGAGAAGCGGCAGGGGGTGAGAGAGAAGAGAAGAATGGTCGGCGGGATTGGGCGGTGAAGCGGGAATGAACATGGGCAGAGGGTGTTCAGGGAGGATAATATTGGGAGGGTAAGTGGAATGAGGGTTGGGGGATCTGAGTGGCAAAGCGCTGCATATTAGAACGGAGGGCAGATATAACCATGAGAGTAACTTGGTTGCCATTGAGCGTTATGTAACATATAAAAAAATGTATTATATATTATATAATATATTTCACAATATTATAAAAAGTATTTATTTATCAACAGCAGCTCACACACGCACATACCATGTATGGTGTGGTGAATTCATATTTAAACCCTACAGAGATAAACAAAGTTTCCTGTACGTAGGACAGGAAAACTTACAAGCTACCTGAAAATAAAGATAACATAACTTAGAACTGAAATGGTACAATATCCCCCATTATATCCTAATTTACAGTCTCATATAAGTATATCCAAAGTATCCAAAAATTTTGGGCAGTCATTTCATTCTTTAGTAATATTTACAACTCTTCGTAAAGATAAACTTTAATTTCCGGTATATTTAATTAAACCTTTGATAAAATCAAACGTTATAATTTGGTTTGTCTTGCAATAATGTATACTATTGGTATGAAGTTCCTAAGGCAGTATATTAAATAGACTAATCACCTTAATGTGACTAATTTTACCACCAACTGCTTTACTTATTTATGAGTTAATAAAATATAGTTTTTCTAGTAGTTGATGCATTTTTGCAAACAGAAAACTCAATATCGGAGGCGTTTTAAAGGTAATACTTTTTCAGGCAAGGTGATATTATGCTATTTACACCGAAAAATAGCAATTTTCTGTAATTAATTCATATGTGCTGTTGCTTTCCAAATGCTTTTAAGCGTATAGGGCTTGCTTTTAAGAAAAATTGTTCTATTTCTGTTTATTAGAATTTGAATAAGAAAAGAGGAATTGTCCTTGGAGTTTTAATTCCTATGACGCAAGGTCATTTTGAAAATCAGCAATCCACTTAATACGAAGACGAAGAACAATAATTTTGGAGTATGTCATTAAAAAAACCATGGAGGCACTGGTTAACCTAAAGGGCTTTATGGACAGATTGGCTTAAAATGATGTGATATTCCCTAAACCCTTTTTGGAAATGCACTGATTTAAGTAAATAGAAACATTATAATAAAAAAAATAGATTTTTTAATATCGTCATTCAATTCTTTCGTCCTGTAATGTCCTCAGATATCTGAAAAATACTGCCGCTAATACTCTATCTCAAATTCTCTGTATTTTCACGTTTAAGAAAAAGGGGTATAAGTAGATCCTGCTATTTTTATTATGTGTGTGTTTTGTTTTTCTGCCCTACGCCAGAGGAGGTTTTTATTCGTGTCCTTTCAGCAGCGGAAACGTTGATAGAAGAGAGTAAATGTGTTTATTATATAGTCAAATGATGTTTGCTGATTTGACAGCATCAGCAAAGCTTTGGAAGATGTCTAGATGACATTTTAAAGTTCTTATGTTTTTACTTGCATCAATCATGCCTATTTCCTGCTGAAACTAACAATATTAGAGTATTAAACAATTGATGAAAATTTCATATCCAGAAGTTGCTCTAGAAAAATTTCGTCCGAATGCGGCCAACATTACTAAATTTCACCGAAAAATTAAGAATAAATTGGCAGTATCAGAAATCATAGTCCAGGGAGAAGCTTAAGACTTGAAAAATGGAGCTGAATCGTTTTTTTCCCTCGGTAACTCTATGAGCACATCTCTCAAGGGCGGGTGGGGAGTGACGTGTGTTTGAGGAGGTTGAGCTGTTGAAAGAAAGGACTAAAGGAAGGGCGACGAAGGGAGCTAAGTAGGAGAGAGGTTAAGGAGGGGGCACGACAGAAGATGAGGAATATGACGAAAATTGGAGGGAGAGGAAGGAGAGGAGGGGGTTTTATGGGTGGAGAGGAAGGGAGAGGGGATCTTAGACTGGGAGTGAGTAGGAGGTAGAGAGGAAGGGGAAGTGAAAGTGTGTGCGATCAAGCCAGTTTACTAAAGGGAAAAGTCGTCTGGTGGATGAGGAGTGTGTCCAGGTTTGCTTAGAGTGGGGAACTCCTGAGATGGAGGTTTTGGGTTTGGCGCCAGGACTGGGAAAGAAATTGAGCAGAGTAGACATCTATATCTACATATTACCCCGAAAGCCCCTCAAGAGAGTATGGCAGGGGGTGAGTGATCACCAATATGCACTCTGATGTGCATGAAACATACACCAGTATACACAGCACTATGGGTATGCTAACAATGGTACAAACATATTAAATTAATGTTTAATACGACTATGAAAACGGGAAAAAATGTCATGGAGGGATCTGCATCTACATATTACCCTGCGAGCCGCTGCGTGGGCTTGCGACAGGGGGTGTTAGGACACCAGCCGTGTAAAGATGTAAGATATAAGGTTTGGGAGGTGATATATTGACGTGTATTATGGGAAAGTATTTAGAGGAGCTCAGTTTTTATTATGGTTGCTCATTGTACGCGGAAAGAACGATATTTTGTACCTATCTGTTCGTCAATGTATCTCTCTTACTTAATCGCTTCTATCAGACCTAAAGATGTAGTGAGGCGCCATGAAAATATCCCTTGTGTTACTTTGAAACACCCATAATTCTAAATTACATAATTATAAGCAAGATAGGCCTAATATGTAGCCTTCGAGTCTTTAGGGGCTCCCACCTTAGTCCCTCTAAAAGTTGCGAAACACTATATGTTCGCTCCAAGCAGTTTTTAACGATGTGTAGAGCTTTTCTTTGTAATTGAATATTTTTTTGGTTAAACATTTATGACCAGGCTCCCTAATGCTCGCGGCGTATTCAAGGTGTGGCCTTACCAGAGCGGAGATACATTTCTCTTTTCCTTTTTCTTCCTAGGACCTTCCTATCATACGCTTAGGAAAACTTAGTTTCTTTTAATGCTGTGCCTGTGTGTTCCACACGATATATCAGAAGTTTAGATAGTTCCAAGGTATTTAATTGTGTATGAAGATTTTATGTTTGCTCCACACACAGTATAGGTCCGGAATAAAATGGACGTTTTCATCATAAGACCATCAGTCACCTTCATTCTGTAATTCTGTAATTTTGTGGAATATTAATTGCCGATGAATGAGTTGAACTACATTAAAAGAGAGGTGCCAATTCACTCTGGTATGGCCACACCTCGAGTACGCCACGAGCATTTGGGACCCTGGACATAAGGATTTCGCCAAAAAAATTAATAAAATACAAAGAAAGGCTACACGCTTCGTCAAAAATAGCTACGAGCGAAAATATAATCTTTAACAACTTCTGGAAGGATTGAGGTAGGAGCCCTCAGAGACTCTCGGGCTGCACGCTAGGCTTAGCTTGCTTGAGAAATTTAGAACTGGAGTATTTCAGGATAATACAGAGAATATTACCATAACACCTCACTACATTTCTAGATCTGAGGGAAACGATAAAATAAGATACCTACACTGGTGAACAGATAGGTACAAAAACTCGTTCTTTCCGCGTACAAGAAGCGACCATAATATAAAATGAACTCCACTAAATGCACTCCCATAATACACGTCACCATTTCACCTTCCAAAACCTTATCTCTTACATATTGACGCGGCTGGTACCCTTACACCTCTGGCACGCGTCCATACCAAGGTTCGGAGAGTAGTATGTCGATGTAGATATAGAACCATCATGTCCTCTAATGTAACATAAAACACCTCACAATTAACTTTAATATTTTGAGAACAAATAAAGCATTAAATTCGGAGACATGAAATGTGATACTTTTTTGCTTTAATTAGCCGTAAAGGCTTATAAAGCGTAGGGTACTATAAATTCTTTAAACATAACTTATTCAGTGGTGTAAGGGCTTACGTTCTATAATAATTTTGGAATGAATTCGATAACTTTACAAAAAAATTCATCCATTTGTTTTCTGCTCCGACAGAGTGCTAACTACCGGTAGGTTACAATAAATTTCGTCAGCGCATATCAGTTCACTCAATGTTAATATGAGCTTAGGTCGCTTATCAGCGCTTAATTAGCGCCTGTAGTGAAAAATTTAAAAACCTACACCTCACCTCTAAATATTGGTTAAAAAACTGAACTTAAACTGTTTATATCGCGAGAATGGATAAAACTTGGGAAAACAATGAATTTTCCATTGTAGTAAAAATGTAATTTCGGTGAAAATCGTTTATTTATAAGAAGCGAATTCTATCAGGGAATTGCAGTAAGATGTAACAACACTGCCGAATCATTACAATTTTTCGGTAATTTCCAAATTATTCAAACGATTACCGGAGTGAGGTCAAAATCAGTTCAATTAAATGGCTCTGCAGTCACCCATTGTGAGGAGGAAGGTGTCAATGAAAAATTTCCTTAGCGAATAATCTGCATACTTGATCCTTAATCTTGCAAAATCATTTCATCATGGAAGGCGGCATCTTTTTGACAACACACCCAAAGCTACAAAATATGGTTAAATCCATCTCATGGTCATTGTCATGAAATTCTAACTGTAAGGTAGTCCCATCGAGGAAAGAACCTAAATGTCATATTCTGGATACGCATAGAAAAATATGTTTTATTTATAATATAAACTAAAGAATGCTAGCTTTGCGGTCTGTTATTCTCAAAAAATGAACTAAAAATTCGATTCGGCGTTCAATAGCCTATTTGTGGAAGCATGAAGAAAAATAGTGTTTTTCTATCTAATTTAAATTCCATTTTCATGAAAAATGTTCATAAGTAACAGAAAATTCCCTTAAATTAATTGAAAATAAAAAAAATGCATGTTACCACTTATTTTTTTTACATTTTTTAGCTGGTTACTACGAAATTATAACTGGAATTGGGGAAGTCCATATAAATGGCACTCTTCTCGGTGTCAAAGACTATAGAAAAGTGAAATCCACCCTCTATACAGTGTTCTCTCTTTCTCACCATCACTTTCCCTGTCCCCGTGTTTCATCTCAAGTTTCTGCGACGAAGCAGGCCTCCTCCCCTGCGCTTCCTTAAGCTCACCCTGACCTTTTCCAATCTCGCTCAATTTTCTTCACTCTCGTCAATAGATGTAATACGCGCAATGCCCTTCATAATTTAGAATGTAGGATTCCACAGCCGTTGATTCATACTGATAAGCCTTTCCGGTTTTGCTGCGCTTGGGGCTCGACGTTTCTCGCGAATCGGCGCGCTTCTTCTTGAGCGAAGGGAGTGGTGTATACGAGCGCCACAACCGTTGGATAGCCCTCACCATTTTCTTCTCATCGGTTGTGGTCAAGGGGGCTGAAATGTAATGGAGGAGGCAATGCCGTGAACCCTTATGGGCAAAGTTGAAGCGAGAAAGGCCACTAAATGAGCATGGTGTAGTTCATTAGGCGATATTTGCAACTATTCGGGAGGGATTTTATGTCAAGTGGGCATGGCCCAGTAGTCACTAAACATCGCGTAACCTGTGGATTTCAACTTAAATTTTTTGCAATTCAAATGACAAAAATGTAAATGAGAGTGGTTATAAATCGTTCCAGCTATAACGGCGGCACTTTCCACGATACTTAATTAAAATGCCGCCTCCATTTCATTTTTAAAATCCTTAGCTGAGTGCTTGGCCTTGCTTGAAAGTTGTGATTAAACGAATTTATGTACTTGCATGCAAGTATTTCTCATTTAAAAAGGCTTTAAAAATAAGCTTCAGAACGCCTAGGGGAAATTTTCCGTCAATAGCCATTGCTCATATTGCCAAGGAAAAATGATAATGTTGAAATCTGAAAAAAGTTGAAAGTTTTCTCATTTTACGCGTAATTTTTGTACTAAAACCTGGTGTACATTACAACAGATTGCAAGAACTAAATTTTAAATTCTTTTTTCCATCTGAACATAAATATTTGAACCCTATATCGTGATTGTTAGTAATTCAATAAAGCAAAAAAACCTCTGCACTGATTCCAATATTTTTATTATGGAATAAAAGCGTGGGCCATTTTAAGGGTCATGGGGCCCTTGCGGCCCTGAGGCCTTTTTTACAATGTTTTCTGATTACCCTTTAAGTCTTAACAAACGGAATTTTATTTTATAAATCAATATGGAATACCAAAAAGAAGTAACTTTGTTTCCTTTTAGTAGTCAGGATATAAAAATCAAATGGCATTGAAGCCATTTTATGGTGGAGGCAACTTAAGATGAAAACCCAGAAGAGGAGAAGACGTGATGGGAAAGGAGTGGGTGTACTGTATAGAGAACGTTTGTCGGGGAGGGGGGTCAGTGGTTTGTTTGAAGGAGCCATTGAGGAGGATGAGGCATTGCGTCATCAAACTGAAGCCTGAAAACCGGAATGACAAGCATATTGTTTAACCCTGCTCTCACCTTACTTTTCCATGGATAGCACGATGGAATGGGCAAATTAGTGGATGTAACGCAAGAACATCAAGCAACTGTTTGACAATTAAGGCAAGTAACCCATAAAAAACACAGTAGCTACTGTTATGCTATGGTTGGTTGGTTAGTTGGTTATTTTGTGAGGCGATCGACAACTGAGGTCATTTGTGTCATTGAGGTCAGGTGGGTAGGCCGGTAAGGAAAGGTTTATCGGAGAAAAGAGGAAGGGTGGAGAGAAATCCGGCGTAGGCATTAGCCTTCTCTTAACGAAAGATGCCAAGGGGGCCACGATTTTGCGTCACATCCGACACGCGGAGTACTGAACTTGAAGTACCTTACACGAGAAACCCAAGTAGGGATCGGGTTTCCTCTGAAAAATATCCACCTCCGCCGGGATTTGAACCCAGACCATCCGTATGGTAGTCATTACTCTAGCCATCAAACTGATCCCCTCATTGCTATGGATTCCACTTGATTTTACAGAAGTTTTCAGTGAGAATGCGGGTCATTTATAAGTTAAATACATTTTAAAATATGGAATTAGAATAAACATTAAGGAAGTAAGAACATGCTGATTTTTAGTAAGTTATTCGTGGAAAATATCGTAAAAATGGCAAAAATAGTACTTTAGTCCACAAGCGCTATTGGAAAGTAAGGGTTAACAGTGATAGAGGACTGGCTTCAGCTTCTAGCGTTGGCAAAAATTGTACGTTAGTCCGCAAGCGCTATAGGAAAGTAAGGGTTAACGGTGATAGAGGACTGGCTTCAGCTTCTAGCGTTGGCAAAAATAGTACGTTAGTCCGCAAGCGCTATAGGAAAGTAAGGGTTAACGGTGATAGAGGACTGGCTTCAGCTTCTAGTGTTGGCAAAAATAGTACGTTAGTCCGCAAGCGCTATAGGAAAGTAAGGGTTAACGGTGATAGAGGACTGGCTTCAGCTTCTAGCGTTGGCAAAAATAGTACGTTAGTCCGCAAGCGCTATAGGAAAGTAAGGGTTAACGGTGATAGAGGACTGGCTTCAGCTTCTAGCGTTGGCAAAAATAGTACGTTAGTCCGCAAGCGCTATAGGAAAGTAAGGGTTAACGGTGATAGAGGACTGACTTCAGCTTCTAGCGTTGGCAAAAATAGTACGTTAGTCCGCAAGCGCTATAGGAAAGCAAGGGTTAACGGTGATAGAGGACTGGCTTCAGCTTCTAGCGTTGGCCAGCAAATTAACTTTCCATGTACCTCAATGGAAGGAGACAATGGAGAGTAGTAGTGGGCGAATATAGCGGTTGTCAAACGACGGGCGGAGGTTGGAAGCGGGTATACACTCTTGTCTCTGGGCAATGAAAGGATAGAGGATGATGACGGAAAGGGAAGAGCGGATAGGAGATAAGAGGATTGCAGCTAGTTCCAAGAGAAAGGCAGAGAATGGAAGATGAAGACGAGGATGAGGAGGAGGAGTTGAGAAATGAAGAAGAAGACTTGGAACTTCTCGCTCACTCCACTCGGCGGAGCCACCACCGTGTCTCCTCCCCTCCCCTTTCCCAAAACCGCCCCACTTCCATCCCTAGCTTTTGTTTTCCATGCGACGAGCACAAAGCGGAGAAATATGAGCGATAAGTCTTGAATATTAAAGAAGGGCTGAAAAATTAATAATGGGAGACCGGAAGGAGATGTAATTTTGGGGGTGGGGGGGAGCAAGAGAGAGGGGGGGGGAAGTAAGTGGAGATGAATGGAGAGGGGAGGGAGGTTTGGGGGAGGGGGAAGATAAAATAAGATGGCGGACGCGAGAGAGAGAACGACAAGGGAGGGGTGGGTACAGGGAGGATGTCAACGAAGGAGGTTGCCTAGCAACTGCGCGGGCTAAATCAAAAGAAGAAATTCCACATTCTCTACAGTGACCGTTGAAAAATAGTTTCTTCCACCAGTAACATCTCATCTATCGCTGAAAAGATAAAATAAGGTGAAATAAATGCTGATCAGTCGATGACCATGCAACTCAATTAAAATAATACATGCGTAGGCTTTCCAAAGTGAACAGCATTTGTCAATGAATTCATTTATCAGAAAATGAATGGTTTTTGTTATGCAGAAATGAAAAATTTGCTTATCCACTATTTATTATTATAAATTTTATCTTATATTATATATACTATATTTATTATAAATTATCCACTGAAATAATTTTACTGCAACCTAGGTTTCGATATTTTCACATCATCATTATGCCGATAGTGATAATGTATACGAGATACGATCTTCCTTACATTTATTCTTGGCATTCTAAATCCCAAATGTAAATGTAAGCGTGACGAGAGATTATGGTGCGGTTTTGTGACAGTCACCTGTACTGTCACAGTGATGTACCACAACTCTGCAAGTATCAAGTATTTTGCTGAAAGATTTGACCAAATAATACGGCATAAAAAACTTCTTTCACTAAATTGTTATAAAAATTATGTATTCAAATAAATATACGCTATAATTCATACATTTCGCTCACCAAAACAAAGTCTTCACACTTTCCTGAAACTCACTCAGGGCGATTATTAAAATGTTGGTTAATTATAGGTTTGTTTCAACTTCTTTACAACCATTTCCAAGAGCAACCAACACATGATAAAATCTTCTGGGAACACACTGTAGAAATATATTCCACCTCAACCACTTCTTAAATCCCGGAAAGATCAAAATAGTGTTGTTGGGCATAGGTGTCACAAAATTGTGCCCGCTCTCAAAAAATAGTTACTTTCACAGTAGAGGATTGTAGAGTGCATGGGGTGTGATGAAGGGAGGGACCGCAAAAGTCATGGATGAATGTGAGAGGTGAGGGATAGACAAATGTAAACGAAGGAGGAATACGATAATAAGAGTCTTAAGAATAAGAGAGCGTAGCCGACGCCGAAATGGGTGCTTGGTGGAGACATAATATGCATTACATCTACATCTACATACTACCCCGCAAGCCACCTCAAAAGGTGTGTGGCGGGGGGTGTTAGGACACCAGCCGTCAACAAAAAAACAAAGTTCCGCCTAGCATTTATTAAAGTCCTTAATTGTTCGGGGGAAAACGAATTCCCATACCTATCCGTTCGGCAAAATATCTCTCTTAATTTATCGATTCTGTCGGACCTGGAGATATAATGTGGTTCTAATATGATGTTCTCCGTGTCGCTCTGAAAGATATTCATTCTCAATTGCTCGAGCAATCTAAGCCTAGCGCGGCATTAGAAGCGGCTCACCTTGAGCAATTTTCTCTTTTCCAACGCGGAACGAAGTCTGTCCGAATTTCGAAGCTGGAAGTATCTAGCCTCAGCGCGAATACATTAGATTAGATACAATTAGATACTCAGCTGACTTGCTGGGCGTGCTTGGGTGCTTCCTCTACGCCACCATCGCGTCACGCTCTAGTCATCGCGTCACTACGATCATCGCGTCACGCTAGCGCTATGCAGGATTGGAGATTCGGTCACGGCTCGTGTGTAACGCATGCGTGTAAGAGGAGCAAACATGTTTGCAAGGATACTAGAATGTGACGAAATTATGGATGGAAACTATCAAAAGGGAGCGAGTTTTTTTAGGGACAACGACAAAAACTAATTTCTCTAACTTTTCTTACCCCATAGGGGAATCTAATTCTACATCTACATCTACGTAATACCCTGCGAGCCACCACGAGGGTGTGTGGCAGGGGGTGAAGATCACCAAACATGCACTATTGACATGAAACTAAGATATTTAATGGTGACATGCTAGACAATAGGGTCACATGCAGCTAGATGGTTAGTATCTACATAATAAGAAAGGAATTATTGGTTGTCATTACATGCATCATGCACTACAGACTACTCTAACTATATTTCACCTACCTATCCCTTTGCTACGCTGCCTATTGTTCTCTCTTATGGTTCGCGGGAATAATGACATTCTAAATCTATCGGTACGGCAGTCTATCTCTCTAATCTTGTTGATCTGATCAAACTGCTACTCTGAATGGCGTGATTGGAATGTGTTTGCGCGTAGATGAAGGTTTGAAGACTTGGTAAAAAAGATGGTCTAAATTTGGTATCACGGAGCCAGTTCACAGGGAATGTCTCTCTGTGCAACTGCCGACGTATGTTCCACTAGCAGGAGTGTAATTTTGTTGGGTAGAGTTGCCGAGAACGAGCTGTTCGTTTCCTTTCACATTTTCCAGCCCCACTTACAATTTTCTCTCAATGACGTGTAGATTTACACCATGTTTAACCTCTACCTCACACGCCATCTGTGAAATCAGTGGATCCTAAAGACAGGAAAGAAAATTTTGGATCTGTAATTTGCTTCCACAAGCGGATTTTTTTGATGGGACTTCCAGTTTTCCTGTTTCAACCATTCACTGACAATCGAGAGTCGGACCAATCGAGCCCGGAGACTTGAATTTCATATGGAGATAGCGGTAGTTGCGCTGTCTTCCAGACTCTGCGAAATTGCTGGAGGCAATCGCATTATTTGGAGCATAATGGGTCACAATGCTCGAGGAGAGAGAGCTTTCTCTCTATTTTCCTCCTCAAAAAATTCGGCCCCGCCTCTCGTAAAAGGGAAAATTTCATCCGAGCGGACTTGATGACATTCGGAGCCGCGGTTGTCGAGTTCTGTGACCGTGAACGAGAGGTATATAAAAAAAGAACGGGAAGACGACTCTCTCGTGTAATTCCGGTGGGATAAACATCGCGGGGCAAATTTATTTTCGTCGAAATCTTCAGGGAAAATAAGCACTCTTCAAAAGTTTCTCTGAAGTTTATTTTTTGATGATTAACTTACCGAAAGCTACTAGTTATTTTGATTGTGATATGTCAAGAGGAGAAATAATTTTGTGGACTGGAGCTTGTTCAAGCATAAAGTGATTTAAATGCCAATTTATTCATCTTCTGAAACCTTTTTAGAAAAAATGGCTTATATTTGGCTTGGAAAACATAATTATGCCTTTTAATGTTATTTACTCTGTATTTGAACTTGAAATTACATGCAAGAGAGACTGAAGTGTGAGTAAAAAACATCATTTGCTACATTTAAAAAATGCCATTTTCACTAAAATTAATGAATTGACGTTATCGCTTGTAGAATGAAGGTGAAGGAGCAAAGCTTGCCATTTCAACTACGCAACTTTCACATTGTTTACTAACTTATGCTCCCCTCTTGTACCTCTGATTTTTAGATGTACACATTAAAATACATTGCTTTTGTATTTAAACATATAATTGAAATGAAGGTATCGATTCATCTTATTTTTTTAGTTCATTACAAATTACTGATATAATTTATATCAACATTTGTTCATTCAACAGAGGCGGCACTCTATTCGTTCCAATGTCGGGAAAAAGAGTTTACCAACATATGTTCGAATAATAATCTACATATTTATACCATAGTTTTGGTTTCGTATGTTTGGCCTGCCAGTAGAAAGCAATATTTATTGTAAAAACAAAATCAATTGAGTACTTAAGTATTTGTATTCTCGCACAAAATCACTGGGGAAGCTCATAGAAACAAATCAACAATATATGAGCTGGGACATAAGAAAAGTAATGGAGTAAAGGTAAAAAATTGCCATTCAGAGCATAAAATTGGAGAGAAGTATGTAATTATATTTTGCGCCTCCTTAAGGAATTTCACCCTTATTTTTTAATGTCAGACGCATATAAAATGGTTTTTTTATAACGTTTTCGTAGAGTGAAGAATAGTTAGCTGTCAATGGGTGAAAGTTTCTCGGGTTTCACACTGGGTAAGATTATCTAATACTCTCAACGTTTCGATGTTTGACTCAGCCATCGACATCAGGATAATGGTCCGCGTGGGGATGCTGGCGGTTATATATATATATATAATATAACATTATATATATATATAATATAACATTATATATATATATACATATATTATTCGACTGGACCGGGAATCGAACCACGGACCTTTGGATTTCGCGTCCAATGCTCAGACCACCAAGCTACCCAGTCTACTAAGAAAGCACTGGAATCGGCGGGGGGTTTATATGAACAAACACTCCCCAGGGCAAGACCCACGAGAGCGGCCAATAGATGGCGCGCGGGCTGCTTATCACCCACCGGCAGAGAAGAAATGACATACACAGAAGGCGAAATGAAAGAATAACTCAAGCACACAGACAGTGGTGAAAGATATAGAACAGGCGTTTCGGGGTACGCTAACCCAAGTAGGAAATGAGCCATTCCGGCCATACAGTCGTTCATCCATTCACTCAGACCGCTCAGCGGCAAATATACTCATATAAATGTTTATACAGAAAGGTAGAAAGAAAGTGGATAGGAACACATAAAAATATATCCGATACCCCATTGTTGTAGGAGCCGTTACGATTCCTTTGACTTTCGTTTATAACCGGTCTCCAGGTCTTACTTCAATTGAAGCCGTTGTCTCAATTGACGTTATTTTCCTCAATTTGAATTGGTATGGCTTCTTAATATATGCTTAGTGGGGAAAATTTTATGCAAAAGATATGCAGAGAATATTTTTCAGTGCTGCATCTTTAGTGCAGAGAATATTCTTCATGATCGTCCAAAATGGTATCAAGTGGCGCACTATCCGAGTGCAGAGTACATACTCCTGTAGTAGTGCAAAGGATGTTTGACCACATCCTGTAGGATGAAGGTGCATAGCTTGCCATTTCAACTACGCAACTTTCAAATTGTGTTTACTAACTTATGCTCCTTTCTTGTACCTCTGATTTTTAGATGTACACATTAAAATACATGGTTTTTGTATTTAAACATTTAAAGACGGGTAACTGTCATATATGTTGTCTCGTTTTCTACCTTAAATTTATGTTTACTCCTTATTTTCAGACATTAGCATGGTCACTTATACTAAAGCCCTGCTGGAGATTTAGATCGTGCAAAGGATGTTCATTTTACATGCATTTTGGTCCACCTCCATCCGAGGCAGTACATACGGCATAGACATAGGCGCACATAAAACGTTTGATGAATACATCAATTGTCGACTATAGTTTTTCGGCCAACATTTAAAATTACTTCACATTCAGAACTGAAAAAAAGTAACAAAGGCAATAGTACTCAGGCGTGCGTCACTCGCAAGATGTAGACATTTCGGAGGAAAACATGAAATAATCTTCGACCTCCACATCCATTTTGAGGCGTGCCCGCGCTCCTTTGGCATTTCAACCCGTACGTCCAATATACAACAATCAAAGAATGTGCTAATACAAGCGTCTTTGACGTAGTCCTCTTGGTTCGTTCAGTGAATATGCTAACACTGTTCACGCTGTACATGCGTAAAGTTGGTACAGCGAGGAACAACCTTTGCAGGTCTTATGCACGTCCAGTCTACATTAAGGCAATACTGCACAGACTTTGAATTACTTCAAACTTAATCCTGCCCAAACTTTCCCCACTGGGTGCTTTCCCAAAATTTTGAGGTACCGGAAAGTAGCGAGGTATTAGGGAAATCGATACGGTGACCCAGGGCAAGGCTATGTTCTGCTACTGCAGACTTTTCCAGTTGGAAAAGCCTAATGCTCCTTTCATGCTCTTTTATCCTTTTCTCGATGGTCCTTCCTGTCTCACCTATATACGCTCTACCACACTCACATGATATGCGGTATACCCCAGTTTTTTTAGGCCTAGGCTGTCCTTACAGGTGACAAGGAAATTCTTGAGTTTGGCATGAGGTTTATGTATCGTTTCCATTTATGACTTCTTAATATCCTCGATATCTTGTTAGATATCGATGATATATACGGAAGGTAAGCCTTAGCGATGGATTTCTCCTTCTCTTCCAACACCTTCGCTCCATTGGCAGTGAAAGTTCTTTTTAAAGACATATTTATTTCTCTCCGGCTATAGCCATTCGCGTGGAAGGTGTCTTTGAGGTGTCTTAATTCCATTTCTAGGCTGTTAGAGTCCGCAATGGTTTTCGCTCGATGGAAGAATGTAGAGAGAACACTCCTTTTCTGTGCGGGATGATGATGGCTCTCATTACTGAGGTATAGGTCTGTGTAAGTTGGTTTACGATACACAGCGTGGTCTAACCGTCCATCTCCTTTTCTTTCAACCAATATATCCAGAAAGGGTAAACGTTTATTGGCCTCCTACTCCATAGTAAACTGTACGTAAAATACTAGGATGTACGTTATTCATGTGACTGAGGAATCCATCAAGGCTGTCACGTCCATGTGGCCACACGATGAATGTGTCATCCACGTACCTGAAGAAATGTTTAGGCTTCAATGGGGCTGAAGTGAGGGCTCGATGCTCAAAATCTTCCATGTCAAAATTGGCAATAACTGGTGATAACGGGGAATTCATCGGGACTCCTTCGGTAGTATTTCCCGCCGTATAGGAAATAGGTCGAAGTGAGAACGTGGTGAAATAACTCGATGGTGTTCTGGTCGAAACTCTTCCAAAGACGTTGAATTGTATCCCCGATTCGTATTTTTGTAAATTACGACACGACGTTATTTACCAGAATACGAATATATTCTGGTAAATAACGCCGTGACGTTATAACGTATACCCTTGCCCAAACCAAATTTGATGGTATTAAAACATTTTAACCTTTTCGTTTTTAATTGGTTTTCCGGACACGGCGTCGTTATTTACCAGAATAAAAATAAGACAAATATCTTACTTCCAGTACTATTCATAACCAAGAATAATTTGTCTCAACTTAATGGTTGAAGGCTTAACTTTGTGGAATGTATCTACTGACATGACGAAAAAGAGAGAACTCTTAGTATTTTCCACACTTGAAACTTTAATTCCCGACCCAGGTTTCGACTGCCTTGCAATCATTTTCAAGGTACATATACATGGCATGAGACTTAATATATAGATCTGGGGAGGGGGGTGGGGGAAGAAGTGGTTGATTGACGTCAGAGACGTGCGTCACGGTCAGTGGGAGGTGTTGGGGGGAAAGGTATGGATAATAGGGGAGAGTGGGAGGGAAAAACACATATATTTAGGAGATTCTCACTTATGTTCTTGGCAGCACTTAAAATTTCGAAATGTTCTAAGTAGTCCAATTTGGCTCCTTTCTTCTCAACATGTAGCACTTCCGGCGAAAAGTCACTTAAATGGTCCTCTTCGATTAAATGTTTAGCAAAGGCTGATGAGACATCTCCTTTTACCCAACACGCTCTATGTTCTCGAGCCCTTACAGAGATGGCTCGACCACTTTGTCCAATGTATATCGAAGCACAATTGGGAGTAGTACATTTAAGCTTATATACACCACTTTTGTTCACAGGTGTCACTTCGTCCTTTGAGTTGAACAACAATTTGCCCAGAGTTTTTGGGGTGTAAAATGAAACATTGAACTTGTTCTTTGGGAATGCGTCAATTAATTTATAAGATATGTTCCCCAGAAAGGGAAGTTTACACCATCGTTTGAGTGGCTCGTCATGTTTGTAAAAAAAAAAAAAAACTGAGTGAAGTGATTAATTTAATAGTTTCTTTCTTAGTTACACGTTTTAATATTTTGTCAATTAATTCTGTCTTATATCCATTATTGAATGTTTGAATGGAAAATGATTGCAAGGCAGTCGAAACCTGGGTCGGGAATTAAAGTTTCAAGTGTGGAAAATACTAAGAGTTCTCTCTTTTTAGTCATGTCAATAATTTGTCTCATAAAATTGATCACAACTTCTTTATGGCCAGTTTGAAAGAACTGATAGCTAAGTGATTGATTTATATAAATGTTTCCTATATCGTATGACAGTTTCACATCGATTAAATGTCAAGTTTCTTCATAATTACATGCCAAAGAGAACGCTCCGTTCGAAAACGACAAAAGGCCTGTTCATTGATCAAAGAAAGTTCCTTGTTCTCATCGCGATGAAAATTTGGAGATGTATTGTAAAATTAATCGACAGGCATGGTTGAACGAAAAATAAAATATGGTAACGTTTGATGTATTTTTCATTCGTGTAGGTTCTATGGATCATTTTTAATCAGTTTCCAAAGTCGAGTCTATATCATTTTTGCCCCAACAGTGGGCGTGCTGTCTTACTAGAAAGACGGAGATGGAAAGTGTGGGAACCCCACTCGAGCCACTCAGTCTCCCGCTCCCCTCACGAATCAATTACGAAGTTGAATCCGGCACGGGGTGACCCGGTCCAAGGTCCCCAACCGCCTCTTCCCTCCGCCGCAACACTTTTGCGAGGGACTAGGATCTTCGAGCAAGTAAATTGATCGCTGTGATATGCCAAGAGATGGGAAGTGAGAGGGGACCTGAAAAGCTTGTTTCTCCAGGGTAGCGCACGTTATAGAGGCAACCAATTATAAAAATCCACCGCCTTACAGCCTGCAACTAGGAGAGATTGAGGATGCCAATATTGAGGAATTATTTTGGGAAGAGGGAGTTTTATCGTAGAAATTGGCGATGGACTCGGTTTTTAGGATTCACCGCGATTGTTTGAATCAAAATAAATTCTGCATTCCAACTATTATTAATAGTTTTTAAAAAATCCTGTTTTCACTGATGGAAAGCGTTACCTATTGAAAATCAAAATTAGGTTACAAATGAAGCCAATTTTTCCACGGGCGTATTTTTAACGAACACTTCTTTATAACCATAGACGCCGTCTGCTGAAATATTACTAATTAATTACCACATTTTGACTTCAATTTTTGCAGTAATTAGCCTATGACTCAAAAATTAAGTCGTTAAAATACATTTAAATAATGTCGGGTCGTTCATTGAGTTCGTTCCCAATGAGCAATATATGCATTTCAAAGGTTCAACGGAATTTTTATATAAAAAGTGGTTACTCAGGGTTATTAATGTATCTGCATTCTCCATTTACCCTACGTAATAACCGTATACCCTTACCCAAACCAAATTTGATAATATTTTAACATTTAACTTTTTCATTTTTAATTGGTTTTCCGGAAATTTTTGCTCCTTAAAAACTGTTTTCCATGTAAATGGTGTCCACATGATGTAGACAATTTTTTGCCGGACATTAAAAATAATCTGTTGGAGCCGAACTATGGTAGACTTGATCACAGGCATAAAATTAAGGACATAAGCCTAAAAAAAGATCAATTGATATACTACCTCATTTTTTTCACGTAAAATAAGGGACCATACTAGTTGTGATATATCGGTTCTGGGATACTTTGCTCCTCACTAGGTAAAGTAGTTTTTACCCTTGTGCTAAATACTTTAACAGCATTACTAGCAAATAAAGCCACATTAAATTTCCGGTAAGATATAGCTCTTGAATGATTTCACACCTTGTGGTAAATTAATGACATAAACTGTAAGACCAATCGATTTACAATGTAATTTTTTTCAGGCACAGTAAGGGGCCATAATAGTTGTGATACGTCGGCTCTGGGATACTTTTCTCCTCACTAGGTAAAGTAGCTTTTGCCTTGTGCTAAATATCTTAAAAGCATTACTGTATATAAGTTATTATAATCTACATCTACATAATACCCTGAAATCGGCCGCACGGGCGTGTGGCGGGGGTATTAGGTCACCAGCCGTATAAAAATGTAAGTTTTTGGGAGATTAAATGGTGACGTGTATTAATAAGTGTGCTTTGTGGAGCTCAATTTTAATTGTGGTCACTTATTGTGCGCGGAAAAAACGAGTTTTTGTACCTATCTGTTCGGCAGTGTATCTCTCTTATTGTATCGCATCTGTCAGACCTAGAGATGTAGTGAGGAGTCATGATAATATTCTCTGTGTCGCTCTGAAAAATATCAGTTCTGAAATTATCAAGCAACCTAAGCTCAGCGTGTAGCCTCCGAGTCTCTAGGGGCTCCCACCTTAATACCTCTAAAAGATGTGAGACACTGTGTACGATCGTAGCAGTTTTTAACGAAACGCGCTGCTCTCCTTTGTATTTTATTAATTTTTTTTTGTTAAATGTTTATGACCAGGATCCAAAATGCTCGCACCATATTCGAGATGTGGCCTAACCAGAACGAAGCATCGTCTCTCTTTGACTTTTTCATTCTAGAACCTTCCTATTATACATTTATCAAAACCTAGTTTTTTAATGCTGTGCAACACACGTTTTGTATGTGTAATCCCCACGATATATTAGAAGTTAAAGTAATTCCAAGATATTTTCTGTATCTGAAGATTTCATGTTTGCTCCACCCACAGTACAGGCATGACATTTGTGTGATGACTTTCGAAGGAAGTGAACTGTGGTGCATTTGCTGATATTTTGTTATAAACCCCACTCCCGGCATCACGAATCAACGTTGTTAAGGTCCGATGACAGAGCTTCAATGTCCGCGTCTTCGTAATTATTCTCGTAATTACAGCGAGTTTGCAAACGTAACGACCAATAACAACAAACAACGACTAAATAGGTGTTTTACCGACCCGGCTCCTCACATTAGACACCTTGGAAAGACAACAATCTTTGGAGACTCGGTCGAATAACTAAGCATAAACGATACACATAACTTCATTGACTTCGGGCAAAACAAAGAAACTTTAATTTGATTGTGGTTCAGAATAGTAATATTATATATATATATATAATATTTATGCGAAAAAAATGGCATGTATCTTCAGACAAGTTTGAATAAAATACGGTTTTATACATCTGCGTTTTCTGCCATATAGAAGTAGGTACGTCCTGTTTACAGTGTTCATGTTATATATCTAACGTTTTGAGAGTCTTTTTGGAGCGGAAGAAGACTTGAATCTCTCGGAATTAGGAGGAAGGTTACATGCAGACGGAAGGGGCAAGAGCTAAATCGTCAGGGTTGACCTGGGGATTTACCACGGCACGGGAGAACGAGGGGAAGTAAACTGAAAAGTGTGCTGGAAATCCCTCCCATTTGCCCCTGTGAGACCGAAGGCAATAGGGGATTGAAAGTGGGGGGAACGGGTCGACCGATGTACTTAGTACAACGATCCTTGCCACTCTTCCAAAATTCCTAGAGAACTGGTTAGACCCATCGAGCATGGCACATCCCGGGGCTTTAATAGGTAAATCCGTCCGCGCGACTAAAATATCACCCATTTAATTAATTTATCATTCAGAGGGAAACGGCAACAAAGGCCCTTTTGAACTGACCCGATCGATGTTATTAATGCCGCGAAACACAAAGAGGAACGCGAGAGAAGAAGAAAAAGCGAAAAATGTGACGGGCATATTATATTAAATAACGTGGTTCGAGATAAAAAAAGGCAAAAAAATAAACGGATCCTCCTACAAGGGACTCATTTCATATTGAATATTCATTGGGGCGGCAATAGGGAAGTATCGGAAAATACGCTTGGTAAAATTTTTGGATGGGAAGAAATGCGGAAAAAGCTGAAACAAATAGAATGACATAAATAAGAATCAACCGTGCCGGGCGAGAAATGATGAAACAGCATGTCACATTTTTGAAATTAAATACTTTTTTCATATTGCCCTTTGGCAACTAGAATTCAATAAAATTATTTTGTCGCCATTTTCATTTTTTTAATGAAATTCATCACTAGTCGTTCAATCATAAGAATTGTGGACTGCAGCCCTCCATCCTTCTTTATCTAATGCTAGTTTCCTTACCTCCTGGTATCTCTTTCTATGATATGTTCTCTTTATTTGGTCAATAATCTTATTCCTGTGTCTTTCTCTGGGGACTTTTCTTCTATTTAATCTTCAATTACGTTCTTCATATATCCATGGTGTCTCAAAGTGTGTCCAATATATCTGGTTTTTCTTTTCTGTATAGTGCTTCATATGGTCCATTCCTCTTCTACTCCTCTGTTCACTGCATCATTTCTAACTTTGGCCGTCCATATTATCTTCAGCACCCTCCTCCAGCACCAGGATTTGAAGGCTTCTAGTCTATTTTGGGCATATTATATTAGATTAGATAAATTGTTGGTAGAGTTCCTCCAAGGAGGACCTGGGGCACCTAGATCTATTGGTCCTTTGTTCTAACCACCATTTCTTGGCTACCCGTATAGTCCAATGGCCTTGCTAAAGGCCAGCATATCCTCTATAGGAGTAACCCTAATTTTAGCCGGATCGGGAAAAGGAGATCCTAGATGCCTTATTCTGGTCCTCATCAAGGCAGGAAAGTCACAGAGAACGTGTGATGTTGTTTCGTCCTCTTCTTTGCACCATCTGCATCTGGCGGAGTCCTCCAGCTGTTTTCTGATCATCATTTCAATGCTTCATGCTTCTGATCCATAGAGTGCTATCTCCTCACGAATGTTTTCACGTACTGCTTCCTGGTTTGTAGTCCTATTTTCTTTGAGAAGAGCAGTTGTCTTTCCCCATGAACACCTTCTTAGTTTGGGTTATACGCCGCTTGATGTCCATAGTACTTCATCCGTCCCACGTTTTGTTACTTCCGAGGTGGTTGAAGAAATCCACTTGCTCTGATATCGCTCCTCTAGTGTGACTTCGCTCGAAGAGCTTCGCTCTTTTGTATATTTTTATTTTAGCATTCATCTTATTTTTTTCATCTCGCATTCATGGAGAGCTTTATCTATTACGTTTAGTGACCTTTGAAGGCTTTTGTGAGGTCATTTTATGGCAGCGAAGCAAAGCATGTTTATTTCTTCTCCGCTATTCTTAATTCCATTGAGTCCACTTTCCTATGCTTCTCATATTTCTCCAAGTACTTGTTGAACATCGCTGGTGAGTGGTTGCATCCTTGTCATACTTGTTTGTTAATTTTAGCTTGTTTTTGTCCTCCGTCTCTAATTCACATTATGATGACTTGCTTCTTGTATGGTCGGTAGATTATTTTTTTATCATTGTAATATATTCCGGGTTTTCCCAGCTGCTCGAACTTGTACCACTCAACATTGACAAAAGCCTTTTCCAGGGCTACGAATACTACATACAACGGCTAATTTCCATGTTATTACAACTCAAAGCACTAAAATACGTCGACAACGCGATCAACATTAACCTCGGAATGGTACCAAGAATTTGACATCAATCTTTGCAAAGAAGTTATACCTACATGAAAATGTCGTCGGTAAATATAAAAATGTTAGGTTTAGTTTTTAAAACTTCAAAGTAGCCATGGGTTAGCATGAGAAATTTGGGCAATAGTTAAACCTGGAAACCTTAATGAACATTTATAGATGCAGTGTAATTGGCATTGCGATATGAATATTTCTAACAAATTAAGCAGTTTATGTTCCTCATTTTCCTTACAGGTTTTTAAGAGTAGTGTAACACTAAAATTTCATATTATTTATGTACATGAATTGTAGAGAAAAATTATAATGAGTGAAATCGTAACAACCATCCGGATTACTAGCAATTTATTTTGCTTAGTTTATTGTACAATATTCCATTGGTTAAATTTTTCAGGGTAATTTTTTATGCATGAGTTGTTTTCATGTGATCATATCCGGAAAGTAATTGGCTAGAATATTTTGAAACCTCATAAAATATATATGACATCGAGAAATTATTATTTTTAGACCTCTTAACTATAAATAAATAATTCACTCTCCAACAATAGAGAGGCCTCGGTCAAGAAATAAAAGATCGTTATCACCTCATCGCCAACGCTTAGTCATAATATTTTTGGTTTTTCAGGGTTCAAATTCGTTTATAGAACTTAAAATCAACTGGGATTCACTGTTTGTAAAATATTTCATTACACTTGAGTTTCATTTTACTTGAATAAAGCTTGGACATTTGGTATTTCTTGTCTCAAAAGTAAACCTACCTATTTTTTGTTTACATCCTTACCCTAAATCGCTCACGGTACCGATTTATAAACTTCCACTTGTCGCTTTAATACATTTATGTACTGGTGTGAGAAAATATTTTTTAATCTGCATTTTAGAAATAAGTTAAACCTTTTTTTCTAAGTTTTTAGGCAGAATTTAATATTGATCACATATATTAAAATTTTGAGATAGGCATAAGAAAAACCGTAGACAAAAAAATTTTACAAATTGGCCATGATTGTGCGCGATGATGATGAACAGTGTCATGGTAGCGAAAGGGTTTTAAATGATTTCTTAGGATTCATGATTAAAAAGCACAACACCGTTGACCAGCTCAATGAATGATTGACTCACTGTCTCTCATTTACTTGATGTACCCTTAATCCACGCCTATTATCCCTTGCACAGAGTAGTGAGGGGCAACAGGATAAATAAGTGGTGTATGGTGAGACACAAAACGGCGAGAGTCTAAACTAAGCACAAGGACGGAACGCGTTTACTTGACAAAAGTCGAGGGAAACAAATGCTATCGCCCAATATTTGACCTAAATTTCACCCGAACCGTAATTCTCGAATCATGCCCTTGCTTCCCGTACTCCGCCGTTCTCGATGCCTCTCAAACATCCTCGTCAAACGTCACATTCCGAGTTTTCGGGAATCCCTCCCTCAAACCCCCCGAGGACACAAACAACCCTCTTTTGCCATTAAGCCCGAGAACATTGTGCCTGAAGGGTGGTCTCACTTTGATGATGACTGACTTGAAGGCGAAACTTGTGTTTGCAATTCGAGGAGGCAGAAACTCTTGCACGGGCGCGCGCGTGTTTTGTGTGAATGACAACTGCGGAGCTCCTCTGTTTACCCCAAGTGCGGCGATGTGTCGTTGACTTCCTCCCTCTTGCACCTGTTTTCCCTTGCTACCTTGCAGGGGCGTACTATGCGCTTTTTGAGCACGTTTATGTTCCGGGAAAATCAAACTGTGCTGGATGTTCAGCATAAGATGCCGAGTTTCGTCAGAAACTGAATCCTACATGGGAATAGAACTAAGCAATGTTCTGACTGCAGTATAGATCAACAATATTCTTCATCATCAGCCATTCGATGTAGATATTAGTCGAACAAAATAAAATATTAAGTGTTAACTGTTGATAAATTTAAAAAATGAATAATTTTAACAGAAAATTAATTTAAAAAAGAGTTTCAAATTCCATGTAAAAACACTGATTGTATGCTAAAAAGAATTTATCCTCTGTTGGAAACATATAGTTATTATAACTTGTAAGGCAAAAGATTGGCAAAGTATTATGTACCAAACTCACTCAATTGTATACCCAATCATCTAAAAGACCTCAAAGTGATAGCAGAGGTAAAGAAAAAAGTAGAAGCATGGTTAATTAATTAAATTTAAAATTTGTAATTTAAAACTTTTAATCTGTTATGCTCATATATCGATTAATATTCTGAATGTTGCCAGATGTATTGTTAATAGACCAATGAAAATTGTTGTTATATGCCGTATGTAATTGCAATTTGACCTTATTGTACATGCCGCTTTGTTTGCACGATTTGTGGAACCTTCTTACAAGCCATTTGGCTTAGAAGGACCAAGTTTGTGTGTGAAATAAAGGAGTCAATAAATTATTAATATTAAAAAAAATAACAGTTCCACTGTGTGCCCGCTATATCGTCAGGGACCCTGCAGCTCTTCTCTTCAACGTCCCTGTTACGTGGTCAATCAACGGTTACGTTGCTCATCTATTATTGGTGAAGATGTAAACAAATTGTTATAAAATAATTAATGAGGAACGTTTAGTTATTTTTTCCACTTCTCTGGATATTTTCCCCAGCGTGAGATGCAGACTATCTTTTACTTTATTAACATTAATTTTCATTCATTTTTCGACCGTTGTTGCATTTGAATTTGATTCAATTAATTCTCTTCAAATGTTGCTAGAAGAATGCCAAACGACTCATTCAGCGTGAAAATTGCCGTTAAACCTTCAAACGACTGAAAAACCGACATGCAACATTGCGAAACACTCAGCAATCGCCAAAGTTTTGGTAGCAAGTAAAATCATCATCCGGGATGAATGCACAATGGCGCACAGACGCGCATTGGAAGCACTCAATCGAACTATGAAATATCTGCGCAATGACTCAAGATGTTTTGGAGTCGCAATGATTCTACTGTCTGGCGATTTCCGCCAAACACTACCAATCATTCCAAGATCGACCTCTGCCGATGAAATAAACGCTTGCCTCAAATCATCGACTCTGTGGCGCTATGTGAAGAAACTTCAGCTGATGACAAACATTCGAGTTTCACTGCTAAATGGTCCATCTGCCGAATATTTCTCCAAGCAATTGCTGACTATCGTCAATGGCCGTGTTCCTGTAGACGAATCGAACGGTTTGATTTCGTTTCCGCCGAATTTTTAAAATTTCGTCTCAACGAAGGATGAACTCATCAACAAAGTGTTCCCAAACATCATTGCTAACCACAAAAATCACAATTGGTTGAATGAACGAGCAATTCTTGCGGCAAAGATGTGAATCACATAAACTTCACAATTCAAAATAAAATCGTTGGTACGCTGCAATCCTTCAAATGCATCAACTGTGTAATAGACGAAGACGAAACAACCAACTATCCAACTGAATTTTTAAACCCATTGGATCTGTCTGGCTTGTCACCGCACAATTTACAACTGAAGGTTGGCTCGGTACTCATCATGCGTCGAAATCTGAACCAACCAAAACTATGTAACAAAGGAAAGTTCAAAGGTGATGAAGTTCTCATTCCGAGAATTCCAATGATCCCAACCGATATGCCATTCGAGTTTCAACGAATTCAATTTCCAATGCGTCTTGCATTCGCGATGACGATCAACAAATCACTAGGCCAATCCTAGAGTGTTTGTGGCCTGAATCTAGAAAATGAACGTCTCTCTCACGGTCAATTGTACGTAGTATGTTCACGTGTCGGAAAACCATCCGCATTGTTCATTCTCGCACCTGACAACAAAACGAAAAATGTCGTATATCAGAAGGTGCTTCAATGAAGGGAATCAACCCGAGCGCAACAATCCATCCAGCAAATAGTTTAACAGAAAGTAGTGCAACAATGCGACGCGAATCATTTCGATTCACTTCAATTAAGCAAATGCTTGCTGCCACGTGAATTACATTCATTTCAATGTAATTAAAATAATTTTAATTTTAATTTTTGTAGATTTATTGAACTTAATTCATTTTGAGTATTCATTTTATCTTAATAAAAAACTGAATTTAATTCAGCTAATAAGTTAACACAACATTTATAACATATTTATTCTGAGGCGGTACAAAGTTCGCCGGATCAGGTAGTTTCATATAATTAGATGACAACAATGAGATGCCTTGGCTTCATGTAGTTTTTTGCACTTAATATTAATATACACAGTGAAAATGTTCATCTTATTCCGCTAATTAATCGATCCGTGCGGTCGAACCGGAAAATTTGTATTGCATTAGGCAGCGTTTTGGTTAACTTTCAGCGTTGCTTATGGTGGATAATTTTTACGCTCGATAAATTTAAGCTCCCGAAAATAAATTTAGAGGTAAATACTAATAGACAACAGCCCAATTAGCACCTGTGACGTTGCAAAAACCAGTGAGGAAACTCGAAATTGAGAAGACTGTATTACACGTTGATTAAAACAGCACTGAATTTAGTACTGAAATGAGCGTCAAAAATCGGAATCAAATTCGGGACTTAAAACAAATTGGATGCTTGGGAGCCTGTATTTACACGATGCTGATTTCAATGTACAGTGGCTCTGTCCGGGCATACGCTCAACTACGCATTGAAAATAAACTGCAGCATAGTCTTTGCAAAGCTAATGTGTTGTTCAAAGAACAGTCTAAACAATCTTCATAAAACCAGCTCTAGATATCGATTAACGATTTATTGAGATAAAAACATTTTCTTGATTATAGTTCACATATCTTCCTGAATAGTATTTAGGCAAGGTCGTTAAATATCAAATGCATTCTTTCTTCGATACAATTCTTCGCAGCGTAGACTTATGCGCCATTTATGTTCTTTTTTTGGCGTATTCTCTGTATTCATATCAATTATATCACATCACGAGCATCATAGGTTGATCCAAGTTTTTTCTTGATTTGGCTCTGCGGTTGTGTTGGAAATGGCAACTTGAGCCACAAATTCTCAGATTTTCTCGGGTGTGCTACGGCAGTAAATGCTCAGTAAGCACATGAAGGGCTGCCGTGTGGAGAAAATGGTTGCAAAGACTCTAATTGGAAGAGTTACCTATGTGTAGAATCGAACGACCCTGTTGTTTAGGCAAGGCCGCTCGATATCGATTGTATTCTTCCTTCGATATAGGTCTTCGCAACCATTTCCACCATATGTCCGCCATTAATCTGCTATTTTATCATTTTTCTGCCATAACACACACCCAAGGAAGTCTACAAATATGCGGCACAAGATGTAATTTCGAATACAAATGCACTGCCGAATCAACAAAATCGTCGGACAAGTTATACTCTGGTTATGGAGAATACAGAAAACTAACCACTTTAATGCTGGATTGTACGTTGCGGAGACTTTTATCGAACACAGTCGATATTGAACGTCCTTGTTATTTAAGGAGACTATAACTCTACCTACGGTATTCTCTCAAAATGTTCAACTTGCTTGCTTGCCAGTGATTGGCCGTTGAATCCACGAATCGGATGTAAAATAGTTGTATCGCACTCACTACTTTTTTCGGTACTTGTGATGAAATTTGATTATGTAATCGGATGATAAAACGCCCTTAACTCGGTACGATTTTATCCATTCTGAGTTCAATTCGATTTTCTGTAATTTTAGTCGGAAAGTACTGAAAGCATTGTTTTAATCGGTAATGAAGGTTGACCACCACCGTTTGCTGCCGATGCCTGGAAACTTTTCTCTTACAGCATCCTATACCATATGTAGCCGTCACGGTCGTTGGTGAATTGCGTTTTGCGTATGAGATGTTAAGGGGGTCATTTCAAGTGACTGCCGGAGGAGCGTAAATGGCATGTTGAGTCAACATTCCATGCCAAATTGTAGAAGGTCCATTAACACTGGGAAGCACGGACTTTTCTGCAGTCTGCAGAAGAGCTTAAGCCATGAAGATCTCCTAACCTTTCATTGGAGGATGTAGTAAGCCATAGATGGCATGAGACTCTAAATGCTGTCCACTCTTTTGCTTCCGGCGTATCTGTCTCTTATGCTTCGGAAAATAGAGGGCGAAAGGAAAATACAATTGGGACTCCTTCTATTTCAAATTTCCAAATATTTTTCATAGCAATATTGTATCGTATCGTATAAAAACCATTCTCTTATTTGCATAAATTCTGTAAGTATTTCTTCCGATTTCAGAAAAATGTTGGTCAAATATCGACGTCTAACTATTTTCTTGCGATTTTTTGCTTATTACCTCCGACATGGTTTTCACAGCGATCCAGTTATACTTTTTTTATTTTTTTGAAATTTTAAGTGGTCATCGGAAAAACATTTTCAATTGTAGCTCTTTTCCCTAATAATCCTAACAAATTGGATCCTATATCGTCAAAGCGGGGCCGTGTATTTAAATACCCAACGAGGAATTCGATGTTTTAAAATATCTACAAATCTTTTTTTGATAAAATTGACGTGAACCTTGCCGTTGTTACATTTTTTACTCGTATTTATAAAGAAATTTACAAACGATGCCATTAAGTAAAAGTTTTTTAATGTAATTTACCTTGTTCACAGTAAATTAAAGTTTGCAAACCATTGGTTGAATTTACAGGTATCGTTGAGGAATCTTCTCCCAGACGATATTGTAAACAACAGTTATCAATTTAAAGGTGTGAATTGTTGTTATTTTTTGTCATTATATGTGCCATTTACATTATTGCTAATATAATGTTTCCCTAAATGAATCGGTTGTGGTAGAGGTACGTTTATGGACGAATGCGCTTGAAATATTGAGCTTATTACGTACAGTTGTTAATCTTAATAGTTGCAGCTATGGTTTAAAATCGATCTGTTTTGAATATATAAGCAGTTGATGGAATTCAACGGTATCATTCAAGTGTCCTTATACAGAGTAAACTGTCACCATAAGTTTTTATTTACAGGATTTCCTTACTGTAATTTAATTGATCACTACATTTGCAATTAAAATTATTGCGATTATAAAGGTTTGCATTATGAATTGTTTGTGGAAGAAGTTAGTTAGTTTTAAATTGACTTGCTTCAAAGTTTACAACTTAGGGCTTTATTTTTTGTCCCTAATAGTTGCAGCTATGTTCAAAAACTCAGAGAAGAAAAAAAGACAGGCAAAGACATCATGATTGATGTCTATTTAAGGGTACGTTACATCACTACACTCCACGAGAGGGGGAAGAAATTTAGACCAGTCCATAGACAATCCATTTCATCCAAGAATTCATTTCATAAGGGTTCATTGATACATTAAGAAAAATGCACTTGTGATAAGTGCCGGCTAGAAATTTGGAATGAAAAGGTTACATTAAATGTTTCCAACGCAAATATAATTATTAACCTATATATTTTGTAACAACTTCCTTTGATACAGAGCAGAATGATTTCCGAAGGTAAAACTATTGAAAGAGAACACCTTTATTCTTTGGCAAGGGATTTTATTACCACAAATTTCTTCAGGGTGAACTGCGAACTTCCTCAAGGGATTAGAACACCCCGAGTGGATTTAGAAAAGACTGAGTTGAATGAGTGCGAAAGACAGGGAAGGAGAAAGTGTGATGGGATTTTGGAAGCGTAGCAGTTGGAATAGAATATAATTAATCGGAGAGAGGGAGAGAGCCGGGCGTCAGGATAACGTAAGGATGGAATTAGGATTGGCGTGCATGCGAAAGGGCAGCGGGGAAAAACCCCTAGCCAGGGGAAAGACCCTCTTCCGCTCGGCGATTACCGAGGCTGACGGAGCTCACTTAGGGCCCCCCCTTTTTCCTTGACACGGAAAAGGCCGTCTTCGAGGCAGCGCTCTTTCCCGAGGATCGACATGCTTAACGATACAAGTCCCGAGCTTTCTCGGTGAAAAGTATAAGGGAAAAAAGAGGGAGAAGGCATCAGCGGCTATCTGCCAATGAGCAACGACTTCCGGAATCCATTTAATACGGTCGCGCACAGACATTTCCTCCACTGGAGAGTCGAGAGTAAATAAACCCGGATTAAATTACTAGCGCCTTTGCACATCTCCGCTTCCTGTGATGGACTCGAAAACCGATGCTTTCACAACCCGAACCCTTTAATCGTATCATTACAGTCAGCAAAACCCAAGGGTTCTGCGTTCCAAGACTAAAACAGATAAAATGTTATGCTAAGGATTTACTCGAGTGCAAAAGCTTTGCCACGGAGTTAGGCCCTTGGCAATCATGGCGCAAATAATGTCACGCGTCACCGCGTGTAGAGAATAGCGTAGACTTGTAAAAAACTCAACGTTTAAAATATTATCAGTATTGATATCAAGGCGTAAATCATTCATTGAATTCTCATTTCAATATAAATAAATATTTAACTTTTAATTGTAAATATAATTGATTTGACGAGTGGTTCAAAAAGAATAAAAATTTTACTATATCCGTATTTTTTTAGAGCCTTAGTTTTACCCGAGATATTTTCCTACGTAAAGCTCATCGCGTGGGTCTGGTTTCAAAAGGTTATCCACGGCAAAGTTACACTTCAGTGGAAATATCGTAATTAACTATGAGTATACATTTCCAGTTTTGAAGAGAGATGACAAACTGGTGTACAAAGTACAATCATATCAATAAATTATCTTGATTTATTTGTCGTTGAAGATACTTATACCTAAATTGTCGCTCTGAAATGGTGGTGAAAGAGACATTTTCACCACATAGGGGGATAAGTACTAAATGGTCACAGAAGCAAGCTCTTTACTGAGTGTATTTTATAGATATCAATAAATAAATTTGAACACGTCCATATATTTATTTATATATGTATATATGTCAAAGGAGGGTATTTTTTTATTTTTTTATTCTACGCATGAACCTGGTAAAAATGATATTTTGTAAAAAGGTGTCACGCGATGGAAAATAATAGCTAAATAATTTGGCAACGTACTATTTGTCGCGATTACAAGGCGACTGTCTTGATGATTGGTACTTTAATTTGCGTTCAAATGGGAATAGTGATTTTTTTCTACAGAAAACGTATTTGTCTCTGAGTGCCCCCGAAGCGGATTGATTGAGTAGATTTGATGTGCGGTGGGAGCTCGATTCAGGTAACAGCTGTGGAAACATCTTATGACTCTCGTATCAGCAGAGCGATTCTTTATGTGGTCAGCTACTGAAATAGGTTTCAGAATTAGCCTGAGATAAGATCAAATTGCTCTTTACATATTGATAGCGATATTCGCTGTAACTTCTTTTGCGAACGCAAGCTATACTGACTGATAGATGAAGCACAATTGGTTAGCCAATTATAAGGGGGAGATTTATTATAGATATTTATTGAATAATATAAGTTGATCAGCTCCCACCATTTGGTATAGTCACATTTTGTCAGATCAGATTAACTTCCTTTTGGTGTACGTATCAAAGAAGCTTATCGGTTACTGAGTTACATATAATTGTTACAGTTTACCTGCTGTAATACTTGTTATACGTTAGCGAATAAAACTTAGAATACTTGTTAAATGGCTAGTTTTGCGGTATAATTTGATCGTGTCAAAAAAAAGCTACTACTGTGTAAGAGCCGAGACACGTAGACCATTATTTGACGTTAAAACGCCGGTGAAAGTTGAAAGAAGAGCAAATTATTGCTAATTATAATAAATATTTAAGATCTAGAAGAAGAATGATAAAAAACGAAAGTAAAGAGACTTAAGTGGAAAATTTTGCTAATTAATTAATTGAGGAGAAAGTTCTTAATTAGAGAGTTTAATTAATATTAGTTAACAGTGCAGTATCCCGGAAAAAATGGTACGTGTTTGAAACGTGAAGACGAAAATTTCATTCGCAAAAAAGCAATAATTAACAGGAGAGAACTTATGCTACGTGTGTTGATAAAATATGCTAAGGAAAGAGCTTGTATTGTAGCAAGGCGATTCCAAAACCATGACTTTTTGGGAGTAGGCTGGGAATGTACGTACTTCTAAGAAGCGTTAGAGATGCACATTTGAAGCCCAATAGAGAAATAGTAAGAATTGACGGAAGAGTGTGGTGAAAATGAAAGTGATAGATAATAACGTGAGTGAGGCCGGAAAGAGTCAGGAGAAATATGATTTACGATGAATGAAGAGACAAAGCGTGGTTTTCTCAAGAGCATGTGACTGCGAGGAATGAACTTCTCAGGAGATCGGTTAGGTGTTGCGGCTAGAGAACTGGCATCTCATCTCATGGGTCTGGGTTAGAAACGAAAACGCTTCGTCATCACCATTGGTCGTACAATTTTAATATTGGTTGACTGCAGTACTTCGTCCTTCTCTATCTAATGCCCGGTCACTTACTTCCTAGTGACTCTTCGTAATTGCATTTATCTTTATTTGGTCCGAGAACATATTCCTGGGTTTTCCTCTGAAGACTTTAACCTCTATTTTATCTTCAATTATGTTCTTCACAAACTCATTGTGTCTCGGGGTATGTCCAATCCATCTGGTTCTTCTTATCAGTATGATGTTCCATATTGTTCTTTCCTCTTCTACTCTCCTGTAAACTTCATCATTTCTCATTTTATACGTTCAATATATCTTCTGCGTCCTTTTCCTCCACTAGGTTTTGAAGACTTTAAGTGTATTCTGATCTGTTTTTCCAATGGCCCATGCTTCCGATCTATATGCGTGTACGTATGTATGTATGTGTGTGCTAATCTCCACATGAATGTTTGTACATACTGTTTCCTATTTTGTAGTCCTATCTTCTTTGAACATTAAATTTGTCTATTACCATGAGTGGCCTCTAAGATTTGGCTATTCTCCGCTAAATATCCGTTGTAAGTTAAAGTGCATTCAAGATAGGGGATGGAAACCAGAATTCAGTTTACTTAATGGAGAAGATTTTAAATGAGATTCCAAAATACTACTTCGGTATCAAGAGGGTAGTATGTGGAGAACTTAAACATAACACATTTACATATTCTGTAAAATATACTTAATCAGTAAAACGAGACAAAACCGGAAACCCCATTCGCGTCTTTCTCAAAAAGTAGACTAATTTTAAGGCAGGTTTTTCTCCACCCATCCCACCAAACTATTCCTGATGGCTTCAGCCATCTGTAACTTCCTTAATTAATTTAACCAGCCAGTACTTCGAAGGAGAATGGCAGCGTCGAAGAGCTCAAACAAATCCAAAATCAATAACGTATTCGAAATATATACAATTTTTGATGAAATCATTAATAGTTTTCGGCAACACCGCCAGTTTCAAAGTGGGATCAGAATCGAGGCTGTATTATTTGGTCAAGTTCCAAATCTGCACTTGAGTCATCCGCTACCAATTGGAAAACTGCTAAACGGATGAATGATTTAGTCAAATTACCCTTACGTAATTCATGCGTAATACGTAAATTAGGACATTGACACGGTATAACGCTAAGGTTGGAAATATTTGAATTTTGAAGTTTAATTTCGTATCAAAAAGACGCTGTTTATCTCATACAGTACAGATTTCATACGATCTTACGTAGAAAATATCACATGTTGCAGGTGATAGTCGATTTTTTGTATCGAATCTCGTCAAAACATTTTGCGTTGTAAATTTTTCGATATCGAATACTTATCACTATGTTCCACTCAATATATTTTGTCAAAAAAGCCCAGTCTACAGTTGAAACGACCAATACTAATTAGAAAAACTAACGAATAATATGATCAATCTTTCCCTCACGTCATTCGTAACGTTAACTCAGTATGTCCAGCATGCAAATACTACTACCAGATGTATCTTTTTTTTCCATTTACTAGCTTCGTCTCTTCCCCGCTGTTTGACAGGAACAACAAAAAATATTTTCTCAGGATATTTCTTCCTCGAATCAACCAATAATTACATGGCGTTGAATAATTGATTGTGAACAGGAAAAGTTATCGGCCAACTATTGCGATCATTGAAGTCAAAAAGAGTTTGTTATCTCTCATCACGTTGCAGTTATCTCCAATGACGAAAAGACAATTCAAAAATATAATCATCACGCAATCTATCCTTTTATTATGCCCTTATTTTGTTCATTAATAGCAAAGATACGCCATTAATTAGGGTGGCCTCTCAAGTCCAAAATTTCAGACTTTCTAAAAATCTTGAATACTCGATCTTTGAAGTAGGTACATTTCATTAGCTGAAATGAAAATAAATTATGGTTTTCAGGTATATTTTTTTACCGAAAATCAGCCTTGAAATTAGAGATTTTAACACTGATATTGCTCAAATTACACCAGAAAAACGTCAATTTGAGCGTGAATCAAACTCTTAATTAAAACAGTTTAAAGGAGGCGAACAGATCTGGCAAATTTGATAAAGATAAATAAAAGGCATCTTAATACCGAGTGATTTTAAATCAATAGCAAATTACAGTCGAAGTCAAATCCAAATTAGGTAGTACCACGCAACTGGCGCTGCTGTCACTCCTATGGCTGGACAAATACGGTGATTTAAAATACATTTGAATAATTTGCGTGTTTTGTGCTTAAATTTATGTTTTCAGTAGGTAACTAGTTTCATCACGAAACCTGATTTTTTTAAACTGAAAAAATAAAAATGTGTAATTTAGTATTTGTTTTGACTCGCATTGTCATGCCAGAATCATCTTAAGGTAGTTTGAGCGAGATAGTTCCCTCGCCATAATTTAGATCATATTCGGATTTTACGTTTTCATTTCAACAGCTGTAGGTAGCATGAATCAAATACTACTTTTATTTTAGTGCAATAATAAACTCGTATATGACTGAAATCCTAGGCTATCAAATACAAATATCCACTAAGTCGTGGATTAGGCTAATTTTTTCCACGCGGCTTGTTCAAAATTCCTTCACAACAGAAGGTTTTTAGCGATTCTTAAGTAATTACTGCGGTAAAAATATGTTTAATTTGAAAAAATAATCAAGAAAACACGCAATATATATCCTGTTAATTTTTGGACGAGATCTAGGCGTTAATAACTCCTCATTGTTTCAGTAAGGTCTCTCTGGAGAGCGTATACCTACCAATTCCCTCGTAAAAATGGCTATTATTATTTTTCGTCGAAAATCTCGGATAGTAGTTTAGTAAGGGGCTGCCTTTGTTATAATAAATAAATAAAAAAATTTTTGAATTTTTGGGAGAGTAAGAGTTTTTCGTTAAATTGAGACAAAATTCATTTATTTCTAGATAAAATGATATTTTGTCAAACTACCTTAAACAGAAATTTAAATAAAATTGTAAACGAAATGAGAGCATTCGTTTATCCTTTTGACTTAAACAGTCGCAGTGAAACCTCCCTAAGCCGGCTGTCAGGAAACTGCGTTAATGTTTGTACGATTGTAATCTCTACTCCGGCTGCAAAGCGGCCACCATGCAAACACTCCCAGCCAAAATGGAGACGATCTCGGCAAGCACCACACGAGACGGCGGCTGATTAACCTTTGAGGGAATTAGCCTCTGGGATAACAATACGCGCTCACTGCAAAACATCTCGTTCTGGGGACGGGCGGACTAAAGTGAGGGGAAAAAGAGAGCTATTTTTTGGAGGCATGTGGAGAGCGCTGTTTGGAGCTGTATATTGGTTGGCAACGCGGAGAGAAAGGTGCGGTTGGCGAATGCATGGGGGTCGTTCAAGGAACAGCAGTAGAGCGCAGAATCAAGAAGAGACGATAAGGGGTGGCTCCAAGAAGGAGAGAAATAGACGTGGGCTTCTTCGATGCTGCGATACAGACTACGATATTCAATGTCAATCAGGCATCGGAATCGATTTTTGAGCCACTTGACCATACGACACAACTACTAGCGTTCATTGGTTGTTCAATCCAAAGATTAGTTGACTGCAGCCCTCCACCCTTCCCTATCTAATGCTAATTCCCTTACCTCCTAGTATCTCTTCCTACGTAGCTTCCTCTTTATTTGGTTCATAAAATTATTCCTGGGTCTTCCCCTGGGGACTTTCCTCTCAGTTTTACCTTCAATTATATTCATCACAAACTCATTGTGTCTCTGGGTGTTTCCAATCCATCTCGTTCTTATTTTCTTCATGGTGTTCCATATTGTCCTCTCCTCTTCTACTCTTCTATGAATTTTAATTTTTCCATCCATTTTATCTTTATCGTCCTCCTCCAGCACCAGGTTTTGAAGGCTTTTAGTCTTTCCTGATCAGCTTTTCCAATGATCCATGCTTCCGAACCATAGAGTACAACGCTCCAAATGAGTGTTTACACTTACTGTTTCCCGGTTTGTAATTCGATCCTCTTTGAGCACAGCAATTGTCTTTTTTCCATGAACACCTTCTTAGCTCGCGCTGTTTTCCGCTTCATATCCGCTGAATTTCTTAAACGACTAGCGATGCCACTTGACATCGTGCGATATTTCTTTTTTTGCGAATCTTTTGCGAATTCGATTACGGCAGTATTTTTCAATAAGCGACGCTTGCATGATTTTAATGCTAGTTGTTTTTTCCCATAATGTTCGACTTCTTGCACAATATATCTCATCATAATTCTAGTGGCAACGGCATTCAGTCCTGTAGTACACTAAGTGAAATAAAGTGATATCTCTTTTCGAATCTTATGCATTACGATTTTAGTAACATGATGTATAAATGAAATTATGGAGTCAAATGAGACTCGTTATGAATTCTGCAGTTGCTGTGATATTCTACTTTGTGATATCAAGCAGTAAGTGATATGATGTGATTCTCGCTAATGAGTCTATTGTGACACGATATTAATGTCAAGATTTGATAATGATTAGTAATATTGCGATTGAAATTGCAAAGGAACTTAGGAGGAGCCATAGTTTTCCACACCAATATAACTAATGAATTTTGAACTAAATGATCGCAATAGATGACCAATGACTTTGCTTTTCGCACAATCATGGCCATGTAGTTTCAAATTTGATTTGAGAAAGAAACAATGCGATGAAATATGTTTTTTTTGTTCCAGTCAAACAGGTAGAAAGGGAGCAAAACAATGTATAAAGATAAATAGGAAGGACTTTTTCGCATAATGAACGTACTTAATTAATGTTCCGAAAAATTGATTCTATCGTTCGTCAGTTTTTCTCATTGGTAACTGTTGTTTCACATGCAGATTGAGCGTTTTCCCCAACAATATATTGAGCGAAACATGGTTTTAAATATTCGATATCGCGATAACTTACCATGCGAAATGAAGGGCACTAGATGTTGTACTGTGCCGACAAAGTGCCGAAACACGTGTTGTAAAGTTTTCAGCATTAAAAATAGTGGCAAGTACAACATTTACTGCTCTTCATTTTAATAATTCAGTTCCACAATATCTCTCCCGAAACTGTTGACTTAATTACAATGCGAAATTTTTTGACGGGATTTGATACAGAATATCGAATATCACCTGCACCACGTGACATTTTTCTTCGTGAGATCGAATCGAATTTATAGTTTATGAAATAAAAAGCATCTTTTCGATACGAAATTATGCTTCAATATTCGAATATCGTATCCCTAGCGAGAAGGATGGGTAGGCGATACTGATGGAGTCACTGCGGTGGCCCTAAAGGGGGTGGAGAGAGTGAAGAAACAGCGGCCTAGATGGGATAGTGAGAAAGGAGGAGAGAATGGGAAGTTGGTAACGACATCCACTTAGCCTCGGCGGCGGCACTTGTAAGGAAGGCCAGGGGGAGCCAGCCTCCCCCCCCCCACCCAGGAGTTCTCACCCCTCAGCGGAGAGCCGAATAGGAGGAGAAGGAGATAGAGGTGGAAAACCCTCAGGGTTCGGGAGGAAGAAGGGAGATGGGTGTGCTTCAAAGTTGATGCCCTCGGCCATAATGGAACCTAGAAAGGGATACAGTGTGTGTGGGGGGGTCTTGGGAGGGAGACCGAATAGGGTGGCGTAAGAGGAAAGGGGGCACGTGCCAAACCCCTCCCCCCTCCACTATACCCTATCTCGCAAGGCGTTCCCAGGGTTTGCATTTTGCGTGGAGGGGAGAGGAAAGGGTCCGGACTGTCTGGGCCGGGACATTTTGTGCTCGAGAGGCGAACATGGGGAGAAGGAGTTTTCGGATTCTGACAATGCGGACCTCGGCCGCCGTTGGCTTAGGCACGGCGTAAAACCTTAGTCCAAGCGGGACCGAAGGCTTTAGTTTTAGCAAGGATTACGCGTGTGCTCTTCCTTAATCGAACTTAATAGAAGCAAGGAAGTGATGTAGTACGCAGGATGTATGAAGATCTTTACAGGACTTGAGAGATCTAATTACTTCAAGGAGAAGTCGGGAGGGAAATTGTCAAAGATTTCTCTATTTATTAAAATTAAATTATTAGAAATATACGAATGTTTAAATATTATTTGGCTTGCATTAAACTGTGGCTCTACGTAGTGACACTATACTAACCTGAGTAAATACAGGAGTTGATCAAAACCCCCTCCTATTTCGAGTCGAGATAAACGATTTTCAACTTCGATTAGTGCAATGACGTGACTCATTTTCTCAGTAAATTAATTGTGTTACAAAGTACCAGGTACTATTTTAAGTTCCAGACAAGTTTTATATTTTCTCCCCTCCTTTCTCTGCAGCCTCTCTTACAACTCACAACTCTCATTTCTTTCTTTCATCAACAACATCTTAAAAACAACAACTATTTCCAAATGCCAAACATTAAATAATTAGCAAAACATGAAGAATATTATAGTTAATAAATTAAAAGAAATGAAATAACCGTCAATATAATAAAGAACAACTGAAGAAATAACGAAGCCACGAATGTTAACAAATAACTGTATTCTTTGTTATTTAGGGCAGGGCATGGCGTGACAATGAGTGACGGGTGTTTTTATGATGACAGGCCTTGCCCGCTCCTCTTCTAACCCACCAGACACTGCTACCCCGTCCACAAGACCTGGCCGAGATAGAGACGGGTTGGAGACAATTTATGCATGTGAACAGTTATTTTTACTGAAGAACATAATGGAGCGATTGAGATACTTTGAGTGAGATATGAAATTAAATGATTAAAGGGTTATTAAAATGATTAGTAAAACCCCTTCTCCCGTCTATCATCACGGGATTTGCTATATTGTTTAGAAAGATCAGAGAGATTATTTCCTCGTCACGAACAGTTTTGTTGCCTGTAATCCCAATAGGATACTCAAAGCCAACAAAACACCACAATCTCTTTGTCTATACCTGCACACATACAACGTTATTGTCACTATTTTACAACACATTCAAATTAATTTTGTTAAATAAGAACTAGTCGGTTACCCCAAAACGGAGTTTCTTCAAATGGATACCTATATTCCCTATATTTAGGATAAATATCACTCTAAAATGTATATGATGTTGAGGAATAAACTTTATTATAATTATTTCTCGGTAGACGAATTTTTTTATGCGCAAAAGTTGTACATTTCGTAATGTGTGATTTTTGGTCAATAAGATTTCAGCATGGAGAAATATGTAATTCTCTGGAGAAGATACCGTTTTTATAATAATACTTGAATCTCCTGTTGGGTGATGTACATAGGAAGCAAATTTTATACGATTCGTACGTATGTCAGAAACATGATGAGACGAATGGTAAACAATTGAGTTAAGTGGAGTTATTCATACTTTCAAGTCTACAATTTTCAATCTTGAGTCGTCTGTAATCCATTATAGGATACTCAAAGCCAACAAAATACCACCCTCTAACTTATTTTTTAATAAAGCCAACTTAATTCTATGTCTTTATCTAATGAGCAAGCGACTAAAACATGCTTCCCTAATAAAATGGTTACTAAATAATACCAATAGCTCGTAATTAGCCTTAATGTTCCCAATGTTTTCATGTGAGCCTCTGTGGTATCAATACTGTTGGTCGTCAAGGGGTCACCAAGGATGCCCAATTATGAGCAATTCAACGAATGTTTTTTTTCAAATTTCACGAATAGGAAAAGAGAACGAAATGTTAATGAATAAATAAGCATCTTTTTTATAATCTCTCACCTTGCGTTCGTCTTTACTAAGCAGGCTCAGTATTTCAAATCTAATCATTTTTAAGAAAAAATACTGCAAAAGAATAAAATGAACTCAATGTGTGTATTTTCTAATGATAAGTCAAGTTTTGGACAGGCAAACAGGGTAGCTTTGACTTTTATGAAAATCATTTACTTTTTCAAATTATTGGAATAATATTCATTTGATTTATAATTTAGTTATGCAAAATAAAACAAAAACTTCAACCAGAGTGAGTAAAAGAGCTCAATTCATCTACTTTCTGAAAGGGGGGAATTGCGGAACGAGAGATAGACAGAGAAGCGTAGTTTTTACATATATATTCATAAAAAATAAATGATAAATTTCTGACGCCATGACAGTGTCTTAAATGTAACGGTAGACAATTTGTTGCTTTGTTCTCACCAATATTTTTAGAATGAATTAATTTATCAGCGTATTTTATTTAGTGAGACCAAAGATTTAATGTTAAGGCATTTTAGTGTATGTTGTGTTGAACGAGTTAAGTAAAGAATTCAGGTTCACCGAATATTATTCTTTCTCCATCAAATAATTACACACAATAATCGCACAGAGTCCTTGCGTCATTTATATTACCCTGCATAGCTCATGTTCATTAAAACTGCTTAAAAATCTTTAATTATATTTCGGATATAATATCCATAATGGCTAGAGAAATATATAGCTCATAGAGCCACAATGGATGCACGATATAGCTCTCGTATGTAGGATGTAAAATGGACCAGAAGCTGTGATTCAATTAAGGAGGAATGGAAAGGATGCCGACTTGATATATTTGTCAACTATTGTATTTAATTTTTATGCTGGGAAAAATAGTAAACTTAGCAAAGAAAACATTAAAAATAGGGATAATTGTGTATGGAGAGCTCCTCTTTGCCAATGATGGATGGATTTGACTGGGTTTCTTAACTCAATAGCAAAACTGTGAAAATACAAATTCGAATTATTTGGATGAGGAAAATGGAAATGAACATAGTTGAAATAGGAGCACAACTTTATGTTTTCCGATGAATTATCAGATTTAACCTTTGGCGTAGATGGAAAAAGCATTAGATCATCAAATTGTAGCCTGACATCCGAGAAAAATAACCACTATAGTTCCCTGCTCTTTTCTTACTTTCCTAAGAATATTACAATGCAATCGACGTTTTATAGGACGTGAAAATGAAGATCTAACTTCGATTTGACATCTAAGGTAGTGCGAGCGAGATAGTTCCCTAATAATAATAGGGACCATATTCGTCATATACGTTTTAATTTCACCAACTATGAGACACACAAATTAAATAGTGCACTATTAATAGTGCAATAAAATAGTTTAACAGGACAGAAATTGTGAGTAATCAAATGAAAATATCTAAATAAGTCTTTAACTTGACTCATTTTTTTCACGCGGTACGTTTGAAACTCTATCAAAACGGGTTTATTGTGATGGCGAAGAATTTTCTACGGTGACAATGTGATTTGTTTTCAACAATAGTTGAGAAAGTAAATAAACTACACACTATTTTTTTGACGAGATCTAAGTGTAGGAAATGCCTCATTTTTAATATAAGGTCTCTCTGGAGTGCATACACGTACCCATATAAAAGGGCTGGTATTTTTGGGCAAATATCTCGGAAAGTAATGTAGTAAAGAGTTTTAATTTTTTATGTTAATGGAAGGGTGATATACGTTTCTTTAAATGAGACCTAATTCATTGATTTTTAGGTAAAATGATATTTCGCTCAAACTGCCTAAATGCAAATTACTCTTGAAATGCAAACTGATTACTTGGTTAAGTAGATTCTACTCGATCGTCACATAGCAATCACCGGGAATGCAGGTTATTGTAAATTAAAATAAATAAAATATTCATGGAATGATGATACATGTTAAATAAGTAAGTACAATATGATATCACACACTCAATGCCATGTACTTAGAGGTTTCATTTGAAGAAAAGAACAGCGCGATAAATATGTTTCTGTTTGCTCCTGCCAGAGATGAATAAAGAGAGCAAGCAAGTAATTGGAAAAAAGGTAAATAGGGAGGTAATTTTTCGTGACGCGAGGGAAAATTTGATTCTATCATTTGCACGTTTTTATAATTGGTGGAGGTGGTTTCAACTGCTGACTGGGCTTTTTCCCCAATTGAGCGGATCATAATAATAAGTATTCGATATCGCGAAATTTTTGACAGGATTTGATACCGAAAATCGACTATCGTCTGCAGCACGTGATATTGTTCTACGCGAGATATAATGGAACTTATAGTTTATGAGTTAAAAGCATCTTTTCGATACGAAATTCAACTTCAATATTTGAATATGCGCGTTAAAAAGTAAGTACATGATGGTTTCTAGTGAGTTACCGATGGAAAATATAGCAAAATTGTAAAATTAGAGCGACAGACCGTAAATGCTCCGGGAAAATCGTGATTAACAAACATGGTATACGCTAACGTTACATCTTCTTGTATTGGCTGCAATAGCTAGCACCCTCTTTAACACTTCAATAAATTGAGCACAAGAGGTTTAGGCTATTTCTGCCATCATTGGGTGTGCAGAATACAATGAAAAAAGTAGGTTTCGTCACTGTTCATAAGAAATATCCCTTTGATTTGGAAGAGGGGAAGACAGAAATCACGAGAGAAGGAGGATTTCAGGAAGCATGTTGTAGTGTTGACTCAGGCCGGTGGGTCATGTTGTGGAGGTTGGAGAAAGAGGGGTGGAACTGGGGTGAGGTTTACTCACGTGAGATGGGTGTGCGGGATTGACAACAGAGGTGAGAGGTGGAGAAAGTTTATCATTCAGTAATGACGTGTCTTTACTGCGAAGGCCGATTTCTTCTAGTTCAAACGCATCCATTTTCCGGCCTTTTGAAACAAGATGCGGTATCTCAGGTTCTTAAATACTAATGTGGTCTTCTTCTATTACACGATACCGACTTTTTTTCTCATAATGTACTGTACACCTGCTGATGGCATAAACCGGTTATATTTAGGAATTATTAATAATAAAAACAGTGTACAGTTCCACTATGTTTTATTGCTGTCCACCAATTTTGACATCTATGGCGTCATTTTTAAGAATAAACCGAAGCTATATGCGTCGATGCTAACTCAACGACTCTACAGATGTCAGTACTGGTAGACAGCATTAAAAGATAATGAAACTGTACACTGTTGTTATTATGAACTATTTTTTTATTATTTTGAATCCCTTCTCATCTTTCTACAACGAAACGCCACAGTCAATTGATTTTATTCGGTTATATCCAATCTAATAAATCAGGGAAATTCAAAAAGTTGTGTTACCATTTTGTAACACTCTTTTTATTTGTCACAGAATATTTTTTAATATATCACTACACTCGTTTTATTTTTCATAGCATACTTTGTAATACAATTTGTTTCTCTTCACAGAATACTTCGCTACTCACACTTACAAATAAAAACTTCATGTAACCCTCACTCAAAACATCGTCCTTCGTTCCCTCACTCGCGTCCGTCTCGTAATCCCCTTTTTCATTGTTAAATATTTATTTTTCTCCCACGTCCCTGATTACGCATTTTTGGGCAATGGTTTACACTTTCGATTTCCCAATAAATAACTAATAAATTACTTTACAACATAGTTCTTTTGTTACAATTTCAATTATGGAAATACTCCACAAAGTGAGATCTTCATCATAAAAACTCATAATTGAACAGTTAAGAGGACGCATCATACCCTTCGGTAAGGGAAAGGTTCTGTCGAAAATCCACTAGATGGCGTCACTCGCAGCCGATCGAGGCGTTTTAGCGTCAGGAGTCTCCTACTCCAGAATAACTCTCGCACAAGGCAACAGTCGTCGGTAAGTTGTTGCCAAGTCTCCGGCGCGTAACTACAGACAGCGCTTATATAAGATCTGTGAGTGAAGACTGAACTAATTGCATCACCGTCCGAGACATCATGGCAGAAAACCATTCAGGTAGCTTGTCGAAATACACCAATTACAGATTCTATCTTATAACCGTGACGGCTGTTACTTAGCATTCCGATAGAGGAGGGATTGATACATCTCCATTAGTTTTATATATCTCAATAATAATAATAGTTTTTATAAAAATATACCCTACATCTTGCCGTTTTTCCGATGGTTTAATTATGCTCCGAGATACAATTTTCATGTTTCAGATATGAGCCTCCCTTGGCAAAGGTCTATTATTTATACTATAAAAATTTCAAGTTGATGACGTAAGACTAAAACAAAAAATCTGGGGTCGGAAATCATCACAAATTCGACCTGTCGAGCGGGTGTGATGCGTCGCCTTAATGGAAAACTCAACAAGATGAAGGCTTCAATACGCATGGAGATGAGAATTTTTGGCATTTTAAGAATTCAGCAGCCTGGGAACCGAGGGAACACCAGTATAGAAGGCTTTATATCAAAAAAGTGTACTAACATGTTGGAAGGAAGCATGTATTTCGTTAAAAATACATGTGAATCATTCTACGTGGCGATGAAGTTCGGATAGTGGAGTTAGCTGCAGAACGAAGAGGAATGTTGGGAATCGTCTTACATGTATATAAATCGGTTTTTCAACGACGTTATTCGACATCTAACCGCCATTGCTCTCTATTCATCCACAGATCCACTGTAGACTGCTTTTCTTTAATTAACTTTTCTTTACCCCTCTCACCAACTTTATCTGGGCCTTCCTCTTTTTTTCTGCCTTGTTGATTCCAAATTCAAATTTGCTTTGGTAATCTTTCGTTGTTCATACATTGTATGTGGCCACACCACACAAGCTCTTTTTTTAACGTCATCGACTATTGTGGGGGTGACTCCCATTATATTTATTGTTCTTTCATTTTCGATTCTTTCCCATGGGGATATCCCCCGCAGATCGTTTCCAGTAATCCTTCTCGGTAACATTAATAATTTTTTTGTTTTCTCCTTCACCTGCCAGATCTCAGCACCCTCATATGCAGTAATGCTTCTTACAATTGCATAATGTATTCTTTTTTGTTTGATTTAGGTTTATTTTAATCCCATAAAATGCTATTCAACATGGGTATTACCCTTTTTCCTTGTACTTCATATTGCATTATCCAGGGCGAATTATTGAATTGGGTCGAAATGAAGAACTATGAAAGAATTAATGGGTTAACCGAATTTAAAATGAATGAATTGTAAAGCCTCAGGAAACCATCCCTGGATTGATGACACATGATGAAAAACTTTCGGGGATTCAGGAGCATTTGAAGGGGTTAAAAGGCTCCTTGCCCTCATTTTTGACCCTGGGTAACAAATATCTCTCCGTAGTGGTGAGGCAGGGTAATTAGGGATAATTATTGGTTTCATTATTGCGAAGGGTTGATGGAAATGAATGCCTTGGCCCTATTCTCCGTTCGAGGGAGTAATTTTTTAATTGCCGAGCTTCTAAAATGAAGGACTGAGCCTCTGAAGAAAAAGTGGAATTTTTTCTTTACAAGATATTATCTTGCGGAACTCGAGTGGAGCTTCATTATCTTATAGGCCAACTCCGTATTTTTCGGCGCCTGCTCTTTCCTGGGTTATTATTTCAAGACATTCTGGCCCAACATACTGGGAGTGTATAAAAAATGTAATGGCACGAGTGTATTTCATTCGCACAAATTAAAAAACCGTTTCTTCAAAGGTCATTAAGGATATTCTCCAGAGATTTCGCTGGGATTTCAATATTCTGCAAAATTTCTTAACTTATTATTTTTACATACCCGGGGATCCTGCATATTTTAAGCTGAAAATAGAGAACAACTCAGGAGTAAATTATAAGAATTTCGTTAACTTGTGATATTATATTTAGTGCTTAAATAAAAGTTATGACATTGGTATACATTTATTGACAATTGGCTATCGTAATCATGTTTCATCACAATATCTCTCTCTCAATATTCAGAGATTCTTCATGAATAAAGAGATGATAAAGTAACTGTACACTTAATTGCAATCGAATAGTTTGTAGATGTAAAACACCATTTTAGTAATAGGTCCGTATCTAAGATGGACAAATTAAACCTAATTCTCTGGTGTCAATAACCTTTGCAGCAACACACTTCAATTTTTGGCTTAAAATACATACAAAACAATGTGAAATAGAGTGAAAAAATTAGATCTTGTATCAATGGAGGCTCAGTAATGACAGAAAATTTAAATGAAGGTCAGAATATAAGTCGGATGAACTCAATTCTCACTGTTACGCTATTATCATACAATTAGTCAGCAGAATATCACCATAACGGGAAATTTTATGTCACATGACTAGTAAATTAATCCTATTATTTTGTAAAGGACCTCTATGTCATCTTGAATTTCTATTAACATACATTTTTCCCCAGGTTTTAACCTACTTTACTCAGTATGTAGGTATGTCACTTGGGCAAATTATTTAAATATAGTTACTTGATGGATGCGGATCATCTTCCCGATTCTCAGTTTGGAAATTCCCATTTTTGAAACCAAGTTAAAGTCATTGAATCCTATTTCTGAACTTATTTGCTCAATATTCCTATATCGTAAAGATTCTTCCACCATGGGTACAATCGGAAGAAACTATTTCTGTCACTTGCTGCACATTTTTCTGTACATGTAATAGTTTGTTCATGCTCCTTATCTCTTCACGAAAATCAATGCTTCATGCGTCACTCTTACTGGTGTACTTTCTGGTAATTTTTCACGTAATTCATTCTCAAAGTCACACTTGGCTCTTTTTACTCTTACTTCGTATGTCATCATCCGTTCCACTAATCTGACGCACTGTTACGAAGGAAAACTGGCAATGATTGGGTTTTTAAACGAATTCATTTACGCAAAACCACATTAAATACTTTACTAAAATGAGATTTAATCAACATTCATCGACTTCTTTTTCTTAAGCTTTGCGTATCGTAACCGTTTTTTGCACAATCATAACTCTAATATCGATAAGTTTTACGTCAGAAAATGCACTTTGAATTGTTGACTAGGTATGTATCTTAACTCTGTTGTCCAAATCATCTTTCCATTCTTTCCTCCGGTTCCAAACTACAATTTTTGAATTTCTCAGTTTATCGATAATTAACTTCTTAGTTGATCGCATAAGTTTAGTTTTTACATATAATTATGTTTTTAATCCTTTTACTGCGCGAAAAATGAGATATTTACTCTGGCGTTAAGTTATATTTCTTCTCTTGCATTGTGACTGTCCTCAATCGGCATTTACCTCCACCACTGAGAGCAGAGTAGACTTGAGGCGGGAAGTAAGAGACAAAAATTATCTTGAAGACACCTATATTACATTTGCACGTATGTTCATTGACACTTAAGACCTTTTCAGGATAATGGTGCCATAGTTCAAATCACCAATACGATGGGAGCAGTGCGCTATGCCGGTCGTCAACAGATGTTGGAGGCAGTTTAATGGATAGTATTTACTCTGAGCTCTGTCGCTTTACAACTGTATAATATGTACTTGTTTGCCGTGGGTCCACAAATCCAAGAACAATAAATATTTTGAGCATCATAAGGTAGACAGCAAATGGGAAATATTAGTCTGAATGGCCATATTGATTCAACTCGCATGTCCCTCCAATCACGAACGACAGGGAATAACACGGGTGCTGACAGGGACATCATGCCGAATTCACGCATTAAACGCCACCTAAACAAACCGTCGCGCCAATCAGAGTCGGAAACTGGAGCCGGGGTGTGACAGCGGGTAGGAGGTTATTTGGGGGGCGGGGAGGGCCTACAGCTTTCTTTGCAGATCTCTCATTTGTTGTTCAGAACGTGGGAGGGGGGGGGGAATAGGGACGAGGGGGGCTGTGCTGGCTAGGAGGAGGGTTTTGTCGTGTCTCCCAGCCGCCGAGCAAACAGTTCCAGACGCCGTCGACGGGTCGGGACGGAGGGGCGAGCCATGGGCAGGACAGGCGGCCAACGCCGACGATGGGCGCTCTGCAAACAAGAGACAGACCGTCTCGCATGGGCCTCCACCTTACCTCCCTCCTCCCCACGCACCCATCAACCCCCGACGCACAGACGGAACACGATGAATATCCGAGAGGTTTTTTTGTCCCATTAATCTCATGCATACACGGTGGAGGATTGGTCCGATGATGAGCTGACGGTCTAGCGAGCAGATCGGACGAGGGACTGAGAGGGCGTGAGGAAGTTAGGTGCACCACCCTCGAGCATTTATGCTACATATCACCCTATAAAGGGTGCGTATTATGCTTAAAATGAATTGCTTATGGATCCTGAGGAAGCCAACTGTTTCGTAACGCGAGGCCTGGTCATTATTGTGGCACTGGCAGGGTGGACTGCACTTTTCCCGAGCAATATAATAAATAAACCCTGCAAAGATTTGGAATGGTACATGCGAAGCTAATTTTGAAGTGCTTATCTACTTAACTGAAAATACTTGTTTTTCACTCTGAAAACACAGTTTTCAGTTTGAAAAACAGGTATTTATGAGGCGTGATTAAAACTCCCGCAGCGAAGCCCATTAAATGACGTGATTTGCAACTCGAGGATCATGCAGTTCACCTCAACTAGCGCAATTAAAGTTTATAATCTGCCGCTTTATTGAGCTGTTTACTATTATAAAATTACTGATGAATTGTAAAAAATTTCATAAACGATATGAAAGAGGATGACTGTGTCTTATATCTAGTCTTACATCTAGTTTTCTGGCGTAAAACTTTGCTAATTAATCATATAGCGCGCCGTTAAATTATTAATTCTCTGATAGATAATTAAATTGAGGCTCAACAGTGTAAAAGATGGTAGCGTTATCATTTCTCATTTCTGGTGCAGTATTTTCTTAATTGCAGGATTTTCCAACCAGGGGTACACGAATCACTTGATAATGCGAGATAGCATTCCAAGGGTACGAGATTGACTATCAGTTTTTCCGCGTATGCAAAGGGTACATTTTTTTCTGGATTTTATGCAATTTAAAATTGCTTGGTGTATCTTATCTATCCATTTGTTTCATTCTTGTTTATATATGTTATTGAAAAGTGATTCTAAGAATTTCTTTGCTCACCTTCGCTTTTATAATTAAATGAATCATTATTGTAGGGATGCGGAAGCATTTAATCTATATTTGGCGTGGGGCATGAAAAAGAAGGTTATTGTTAGCAACACTGGTCCATTGCATTAAAATACCAGAGGACTGAAACAATTTAAGGAAGAATTATGACTATGCCGCAGGCGTTTGACATCTGGTGTGTAAAAGGATGGAGAAGGTGCAGCGGACGGAAGGATAGACGAACGAAGAAGTTCTTAGAAGAATGGAGGGCGAGGAAAGAAAACTTCGGAATTAAATTCGGGATAGGCAGGGTAGGTGACTAAAGGAGGTAGTTAGGGGCGATGTTCTTCATAGACTAGAATTGAAGGATGGATGTTGGGCAAGCAAGGAAGGGGAAGAAAGAGAATAGATTTCATGGACTGAATGAAGAAAGTTGACCTGTATGCGGTGGCGAAAAAGGAAATATTTGAGGAAGATAGGACCCTGGAAGTGTATAAAATCGCGAGGAGTTTCTCTGAATGTCAACAAAACCTATCTTTTACCGTTAGAATACTTTAAAAAAGATAAAACATAATCGTAGGTCTCCCTAGCTATGTCGTTTCGTATTTCCGTTTCTCAAGTCACGTATCCCAGAGTTGCTGCGGAGACGAATTTCTCCGCTGAAGGCGTCTCTGGTCCGTATATGCTGGAAGGTTGATGGAGGGACGCAGGAGGGGCGGGAGTTGTTGGCGAGGGGCGGCGTTGGGCGGCTGCGGACTCCGATGATGACAAGGGGGGAAGCGGCGGGTGTACTGTCGGAAGAGACGCGCCCACACCACTCCATCCCGTCATCCTTTGCGACCGATCATCTCGAAATGAAGGCGGAAATCCACTCGTCGCGGCCGCCATGCCACGGGCGTCGTCCCATCTGCCAGCCCTCCCTAGAAACCATCCTCACTCTTAAATTCGCCCGAGGAGCTCACTCTGAAGTACTAAATTCGCCCAACGTACTTCACTTGGAAACGCTTGTGTAATACACACTGCGCCATATTAGCCCAGTAACAATTCCACCCCGAATATAATTATACCCTAGATAATATTATATATCGAATTTAATTCGATATATAATATTATTTAGAATATAATTCCACCCAGAATATAATTATACCCTAGATAATATTATATATCGAATTTAATTCGATTTAGAATATAATTCCACCCAGAATATAGTGCGAACCTCCTTTGGGTGATAACACTTCGAAGTGATTTGTAGAAGAAAATTAACCCAACCCAATGCCCAGATCTTTTTTCTTTTCGAAAATACTTTTTAAGTGATATTTTTCTTTAAAACCCAACCTAAATCATTGAAAAATAATTTAAAAATTCTAATAATTATTAACATTATTTAAATAATTAAAGGGTGGGTCGTTAACAACCCATTGGGCACAACTCCCATGAGTATGTATGTATATATTATCGAGAGTTTTTATCGAGCATTTTAAGTAACTTAACTTCAATATCGGTTTTAGCTTACAATTTTACCTATTTATATAGTATAATTAATTACATATGCAATTATTTTCACTTTATTAAAAAAATTATTGTTTTTAATAATTATAAATGACCCAAAAAAAAGGCATAACTCCGATGTATTAGAGAAAAGTTTTTTATTCATGAACATTTTGGTCAGAACAATATAATTTTAAATTAAACAAATAAAAAAATAATAATAATAGATATTTGTTATGTTTTTCCAGCAAGAACACTATTATTTGTTTTGACATAGTAAAGAATTGGCAAGAGTTTAACAAATCCATTGCGTGAATATTCAAAATATGTTTCTCACAGTTGTTTAAACATAGATAAAATAAAATTCTAATATGCCTTTGCGTGTGTATACAAAACAAAATGAATCTGAGACATGTGAAAAAATTTAAATTATGTAACAATAGATGGACTAGAATTCAATAAATATCTTTCTTGAGGATACAAAACAACATGATTCTGACACAATTGAAAAGGCATGAAATTTTGTACATATTAACCCTGAGAATATAATGCAAAAAAAGAAAGAATGAAACTGCATGTTTTTTATCCATATATAAATATACCTAATCTGACAATGAGTGCTAATGCACAATTATGAGGTCAACTATCAGCAAAGGCGAAGGTATGGTGAAAACACAAACGAAAATGTTGACTTTGAATTGGAAAATTATGTGTAAAATTAACAGCTTTCCCTTGAAAAATACCTTTAAAAATCGTTCTTAAAACATTTTAGGTCACGTGTGAAACGTCACAGAAAAGCACGTATCAGGAAGCGGTACCCCGCATCTTCGGCATGCCCTGACAGTTTTGCTGCGGCAAACTGTCAGGGCATGTCTAGGTTGCCCGGTAATAATCAATGACCACCGTGCAGTAACCGGGCTGGCTTCCCTACTTTCTCCACAGAACTTGTTGGACCGGGACATTTAGGCTAAGTACCATACTTGTGAAGAATGGTCTGGACTACTTGCCTCGTAAATGATAAGGCATCGAAAACTCTGCCATGGCTTTCACTCAGAATCCATTCATTGATCATGGCCACGTCCAGCAAACAAATAAAATAGGTATATACCGTTTCTTCCTTCTATATTGCAACCCTATACTCAGCTATAAACCTATCTAGGAGGTCCACACCCCCTATGTTTTGGTTGTAATGATCAATTAAATGCGGTTGTGGTACACTGACTTTACCTTTTTTGATACTGAATATCTATAGACTTGAAAGATTGGGTGAATACCGTGAGCATTGGACGTAATATTCACGAGATTATTATCCTTCCATGCAACTGCAACTATAATTTCCTTTTTATTGACTCGTGTCTAAAATTTTCCCCTCTCTTATTTTTCCATATCATTTTTACTAGGCAAGGGGCAGTGATCCATTCTATTTGATCGAACAATAACTGTTCCCAATATGCCGCGAGATGCTAATGTTGACAAAACCTTTGTTCTGGTAAAAAAGTTGTCAGAATAGAAAAAGAAATTAACCTCAGGAAAATTTTCCGTGAGATCTGCTTTCTTTAAGGCAACGAGCTCACCAAGCCCTACATTGGGTAGTTGGATGTCCCCAGCCTGTTTTCCCCGGTATAAATCTACTTCAAGGCAGTATCCTTGACGTTCGGCGGCTACCCAAGCTTTAAAACCGAAACGTATTGGTTTTCCCCGAATGTATTGTTTGCACCCATGCCTTCCGAAATAAGGACTCATGGACTCGTCAACTGCTTTGAGTCTCTCATCCGGAGCGTTTGCAATGGAAGATTCATTCAACTTATTTAGAAAAGGTCACACTTCAGCCATTCTGTCGCCTGGAGTTATAACATCATTTCTGCATACATGTAGAAATCTTAAAATCTCCTCGAATCGGTTTCTCCTCATTGAATTCACAACTAATGAATTCCGGATATTATATGCATCCTCCCAATATATGCATCGGAGGGGAAGTGGGACATAACCAGTCAAATATAATACACCAATGAAACAGTACATCTCCTCAACAGTAAGTTGAAAATTTGGAAAATTCTTTTAAACAGCGCTTTCAATGGTTAATTTCACGATCTCAGTTATTAGTTCTTCGCTAATACATGCTTCCCAAAAATGAATTGGATATGAATCATCCATAAACTGGGCAGAGTTTTTATGATTCATCTTTACGGAGACATCAGAGACTGGGGATATATCTCCTTGTTCCCAGTTCGTGTGAACAATTTCTACTATGCCACGTGCAGTACGGTTGCCTTTTCTTCTAACCTTACACTGTTCCAACGAACGTTTTGATGTACTTGCAGTATTTCTTGCACTTGGGTTGGGTACATCTCCCTCGTCGTCCTGAGGAAGGGAAATGTTGAGATCTGCCTTGGCCTGAAGTTGGCGACGAGACAGTCGATCGTGGTCACAGCATTCCTAGTCACCAGACTCACCCTCTGATTCGGTTCCATCAACGGGAGGCTCAATATAAATTTCAGCCCGAGTATGCGGGATTTTGTTTGTATCAGTCACCTCCAGCGCTACTAATATTTCCGCAGCTGTACCTTGTAACCTTCAGATGGAAATATGAAATATTAGCTAATGCAGTGGTGGTAATGTAGGTACTCAAAATAGAGATGAATTGTGAATTTAAATGTATATGATATAATATTTTCAATTTTAAATGCAAGGAGAGTATTTACTTCAATTAATTAAACTCAAGCTTTAGAGTACTCACAAGGTTTTTCGGTAAGTCATTCCCTTGTCTTCTATGCTTCTTGCAGCTGTCTACCCTTCCGGACGGTTTGCTTCCCGCGTAAGAAATGCCCTCCACGTGATGTTCCTCATACACAGCGAGCACATAATAGCTACCTCTGTCGTACAAATACATTGTAAAGGCAACCATGACTACATTGTTGAGATTGTAATTTAGAAAGCTGGTGAACTCAAATTGGATGAAAAAGGAAACGTTTGTTTGCTCAACTGCCTTTCCAAATACTACTACTTCCAATACTAGTATGTTGGGAATGTCTGGAGGACCAAGACGTGACTCATTACCATACTTTACGAGCAAATAAATTTCAGAAGTTGATCCCAAACGTTTCAAATACGATACGCAGAGGAATTGAGTTTCTTTTCCTGCAGTATCAAAGATTATCATTTCATAGCACTCGTCTCAATACAAGTATGTAGTTTCATTCAGACATAATGTAGGTGATTCGTATAAAAGAACATTAAAACACGTTTCTCACAAGTTTATAATATGATACAATGATCAAATACTCTGTAAAAGTTCTGAATCGGGCATTTAAACCGAAACGTCTGCATGTGAAATACAGCAGGCTCGGGAAACATGGTCTTCGGTATTGTGCCCAATGGGTCGTTAGCGAACCACGCAAGGTTAAACACCAATATTTTCGTTCCTCACAAAGATATGCGAAAAAAAGCTGATCTTTTACTTTCTTTGAACTTATACTGGATAACAATGACGATCAGGGAAAAGTATTTCATGAATAACAATATTTAAAAATTAATTGTTCAAGGAGAGGCACGGTTGCATCACAATGAGGTTTTAAAAAATACTATAAATGCTGTTATTCCCTAAGATTTGCAAATTTGTTGAATAGTATACGCTTAATGTTTTAACAAACTAATAAAAATATTTAAGATTAAATCCAAAAATATTTTACGAGTTATAATTTTTTTCGAAGTGGGTCGCTAACGACCTATTGCGCATTAATGAGTTGAGTCAATTTTATTTATATTTTTAAATTGATATAATAATAGTATAGTTTATTTCAAAACATTATATACATTTGACAGTGATATTAATTCTAGGAATTTTAGGAATTTCTGGGGTGAAACCAGGCCATAAAAAAGCGCAGCCCCGGAAGTGGCAATTTTTCCTGAGAAAATGGCCTACTAAAAGGTCATAACATGTCTGTCTGAACCCTAAGGACCTCTCATAATTCATTATCAGCCGAGAAATGTTTAACGAAGTATCAATTATTTAGGACACTTTCGCCAGATCCGGTAAATTGGCACAGATTCTGCCTCAGCATAAGTTTTTGCGCCACATTTGTGTATATTTGGTATCACATAATTATCAACCCATGCAAAGACCATGGTTTAAGGCTAATGTACTCAAGTGTGTGAGGACTTTGCTTTTTACTAACTATTATTTTAAATCTACATCAATAAACTAAAGATCTAAAAATAATTTTATTTAAATCCCTTGATAAGATGTAGAGTGGGGTTCTAGTCGTGAGCGCTTACAAATTTAATTTTTATTATTTTTACAATATTACACTTTTGACCATGTCGTGCTCTACTTAATTCCCAAGTTCGTGTAGTATGGGATAAGGAATATAATTGAAAAGTTTCTTTCTGCCGATGCTTATCCTTGAAAGTATATTCGTCAAGTACCTAATGGAAGCTTCCAATTCAAACTGTGCCGTTCGGAACTCTGCATTAAACTTAGGCTGTCAAGAACGACGATTTACGATAGGACGATGTGCACAGGTGAAATTTTTGGTAACTGGCAGATAAGACACATAATGGAAGAACAAAATGTCGCGACCAAATTTATCGTGAATATTTCACAAACTGAAGCATATTGGTTAAAAAATTGAGTTGTTTATGAAATAATTAAGACGCGTTTGCTAAAATTTTAAAAGAAAACTATCCTGGATAAAATCATTGCTGCTGCTTTACGACGCCTTTCGCGGCATAGAGTATGTGGTGGCTGCTTTCGTGGGTTTGAGCCGTGTTGTTGTTTAATGATGACAACACTCACTCCAGGGCTTCAGCTTACGTCTTCATCAATTGTGAGTCATTGGCTGTATTTTTTAATAAATATTCCAGTTAGTCGAAACGAGAAAAGTTCTTTAATCACACTTCACTAAGTGGCCACCATTTTCTGACCATCCGTTAAATTTTATTGGTAATTGAGTATCATATAATATAGATTCAAGACAGTTCACCCATGAAATTGACCTACAAATGGGTCATAAAATATCTGCCTGAAATACAAGATTAGAGTGCCACGCTATACGATATTCCACGTATTCAATTCATGATGACATGAATGATCGTATAGGTAAAATAGATAGAGATGCAACCAAAAATTTGAGTAAAAACGTGAATTCGGATGATTATTAATGAATTTGATCATCTCCAATTAGTGAACCTGGTTAACCTAGTTTTACTTGAATTAATATACTTAATCCGGTACCTTCTATACCAGCTCATGCGCCAAACATTAAATCCAAATTCCCAATATCCTTGTGGTTTGTAGAAAACAGCCATTGTCGAATTCTTCCATCTTCTATTTATATTAATGACTCTTTTTTAAAAAATGTAGGATGATTGAGAATTAGACAAGAGACTGTAAATCTATGAACGAGTAGTTAATTTTCCTCACTTGCTAGGTTTTATAGTCAATTTATAATATTAGACTGCAATTCTAAAGTTATTCTTATACACTAAGACCTAAAAGAGTAATACTCTTATTTATAGCTTTGAAGGCTATTTATTTATTTAATATAAGATCTAAATATTAATTAGTTAATGTATCATTGGAATTCTTAATAATCAGATGGCTACTGACATATAAGTTACTAGCAAAGGTACCCGTTGAAACTCAACGGGGGATGAAAGGAAGACAGGGCATAGAGTACGTAGGTTCGAGTCGTTCATGAGGTGTATTTGTTTTCTAGGCAAATCAGCTGTAATTTTAGTTTTTCTTTTTAATCAGCAAATGAAAACTACATTATATTATGCTTACCGAGTTTCGACATTATTTTGAAGTAACATAGAAATTAAACTACCGGCCATTTGATTTCCAGAGGTTAGTCGAATTAATATAACATCGTGGCATTATCCTGTTTTACTCAGCTATAATTTTAGTTTAATTTTTTATTCAGCAGATGAAATCCGTATTACATTATGTTTACCGAGTTTCGACATTCTTTTGCAGCAACATATGGAAGCTAAACTACAGGCCATTTGCATTCTAGAGGCTTTCCACATCCATATAACATCGTGGCATTCTCCTTTTTTAGACAGGTCCAGCTTAAATTGGTCCACTTAAAATGAATGTTGCCAATTTTAGGCAAAAATATTCCTGAAAATATCATAATCAGCAACATTTTAGTATACGGCCTAGATTTCCACTGTAATATCTATCTCTAGATATAAAACCCAGCCGCTGTTATAAAGGTTCCAATACCCTTCTAAAGCTAATGCTAATTCCACGGTTACCAAGGAAAATCCTATTGTTCACAGAAGTAAAATTCATGATTTTCACTTTAAAAACGCAATTTCTAGGAAACCTTTATTCGTATAAGAAAATTGAATGAAAGAATAAGAAACTGCAGTCTTTTATCCATCTAATGGCAAAAACTATAGTCTTCTATCTTTAGTAGAACTAATTAAAATATGCAAAAAAAAACCTCTGCACTTATACCAAAATTTTATACTTGAGTTTTTTAAACACATAAGACATCAGACGGCCCAATACGATTCCCTTGGGGCCCAGGGGCCTTTCTTATAGTCCCAATTTCCTTAAAAAAGCCTGACTGAATCCCATGTGTGAAAATTTCACTAAAATCTTTTCACTCGTTCAATACTTATGATGCTTTCAAGAAAGCATTCTTTTGGAATCTTGGGCCCTCTGGGGCCCCAGCGTGACTTACGACCCCATGATTGTTGTGCATTCAGTATAGGTATATTTTACGTGTTTCTAATACTGGCAAGAATTATCTTCCAGGGCCAATTTTTGGTGATAAAAAGGGCCGTCTTGAGAGCTTTTTAGGGCCCCAAGGCCCTTGTTCTATAGCCTATACGTGAACCAGAAGTATCAAGTATCTCCCTGCCAAATTTTGTTTCAATCGATGCGGTGGTTTATGAGTGATTAACAGACAGACAGAGAGACAGACATAGACAGACAGACAGACGGACACCACTAGATTTTTATATATTAGTAAGATTGATTTTTTCTCATTTTCTCTATATCAGTCATATGAAAATAAGAAGATCAGTAAGATAACAGATGATCTTTATATACGTCGGAAATAACCGTACATGTTTGAATATAAGGGATACAAATTTTTGCTGTAATAAAAGCATTGTTATGGTTTGGAAGTCGAATTTTAAGCTACAATCGTGAGTAAATACGTGCTTTTTTACGTGAATGGTACATTGATATTTATTACTAGCCATTAAAAATAATATGAAACGCATTTTTTGGGTTTATGAGGAACCTGTACATATTTACATTACTTGACGATGACGTGCCACGAAGAAACCCGTATTGTCTTAAATAAATTTTAAGTAAAATGACAAAGTTACCTTTCATTTACAATTTTGAGCGAATTCCACGTAGTTACGTCTGAGAATAGTACGACAAAAGAAAGCCTGGTTGACGATGATTGCGATTGATCACGTGATAATTGTCACTAACGTGAATTCGGATGTCAGATAACAGTTCTTGCTCGTATGTCACTCACGTATAGAAGACTTATAAAGACAAAACTCTCTTTTCACTAACAAGCGAAGCACAACTCAGACTTCAGCGGACAAAGCACAACAACAGAATGGCGCCACCCAGCAAAACCTACCGTATTGCCGACTCTAGGCTGTGAGCGTGATTATACAGATTTAAGCTAAAATCGTGTGTAAATGCGTGTTTTTATACGTAAATGACACATTGATACTTATTACGAGCCATTGAAAATAATATGAAACATTTTTTCGGGATTATGAGGAACCTGTACGCACATCACCCGACGATGCATAATTAGGCACCTGAGCAGTTTACCCGGGCATATAAAGTAAATATGGCCGGTGCCAAAAAGAGTTCATATTACTAAGTCTTACCCTTGTTTTGGATTACCATGGGAGGAGACTAGTAATGCGAGTGTGGAAATAAATAGAATATGTTAATAATGTTGTGGATTAGTTAATTGGCTAAGTCCATACGCTAACAAAGTAAAAAAGTGTAAAGATCGAGTTCAAATTCTACAGTCCTTAATTTATTTAAAGATCTTTGAGAGTAATTAGCATTTCACTTAATTATGAAAATTCATTGGTAAAGTACTTTTTAAAATTCGTTGCAAAACTTATCAGTCTTACTTAACAAACGATTACAATGCTAGCCATATTCATTGCGCAAATACTACAGAGGATAAGAAACGCAGTCACTCTCATGGAGATAGCGATGGATCAGAACCAACCAAACGAGAGAATTATCTAATGCACCTGGCTATAAATTTGGTGATCTGGGTTTGGATTCTGGCCTAGTAAAATGAGGAACACTATAGTTTCTGGCTCAACTTCGGGAAAAATGGTGAACCCGAAAATAATAAAACCTGTATGTTTTCGCAGATTTAATTATTTAACGACCACTATCGCCTCGTAAACCGCGTCATTAGACATTTAGATAGGGAGGAGGGTAAGATCGGGTCGAACGAAATAAATTGAATTTTCGAGTATCAAGTTCTAAATTCTCGGTAAAGTTTCGTATTCATACGCTAGTTAAAGGAGAAATATTGAAAACACTTCTAAGACTTAGCTTTGATTCGCGCATTGGACCTTAATATTGAAAACAATCATAAAAAAATACGAAATAATTAACGCTAAAATTTAACTGAATGAGTTTGCTGGTTTAGTACTTCACTTTAATTGCCAGAGAATAGAAAAATAGTTTTTTTAAATAATGTGTGGTGCGTTTTAAAGTTGCGAATTAGATCAAAATTTAGGAAATTTTGGTGAAAATGTGTTAATTTTTTACAGTCCTCCTCCTCCTCCACTTGCGCCAAAACTCCTTGTGTTATCGAGAACCAAACGGTGGTGACCTCTTCAAATGTCAAGTCTCACCACCCCTCCTCAAAGGAAATCTATGCCGTTATATATCCTTACACTTACCCCTCCGTCGTGGCACCGTCTCCCACCCAAGTCGCGCGCCCCGCTCACCCCCTGAATCTGCTTCTCGTTCACGCTCACAGATGGAGTTAGTCCGTCGCTCCTCTCGCTCTCGCCTCCTTTAAACGGGAATAGTTAACGAGTCGGGAGTTGAGTGGTCCTCCTTAGCGTGCAAGGGATGGGGATGGAAATGAGGAGAAAACGGGGGTGGGTGGGGAGGAAGGAAGGGAGGGCAGAATGAAGCGGAGAAAGGGGTTAGGCGAATGCAGGGATGGGGTGTGGGCGGAGGAGGAATCGTGACGGTGAGTAAGAGGATTAATTACATTAGGACGATTGTCTACGCTCCTTCTCGGCCATGAATGCGAAACTAGGGCTAAGGTCCTCTTGAACGGTCTTGAGCGCTCAAGGCTGGGGATTACAGGAGAATTTCGGTCGGAGATCGGAAGCCATCAATTCCAGCACGCGCGCAGCATCTCCACAAGAGCCGCGAAGAATACTACAGGGCGATAAAAATTATCTTCTCGGTGAACGCTTGATTGGAGGACCTCGATTAGGGTCGCGGATGGGAAACTGATGTCAAGGATCGCACAGGCTGGGATCAGGATCGGTTAAGAATATCAAGTTCGCAAACCTCTACACGCTCTCCCGCGAGACTCCGTGGGGTGTGAGGCATGGGGATATGCTTTGATTTACTTATTGGCAACAGTTTTTGCCAATGGTCACCACAGGGTGTTGGCAGTCTTGCAGCTCAAATCACTAACACTTGATGTCGTGAGTGAATTGACAGTGGTAGGCGGAGACGAGAGAAAATAACAACAAACTTAGCCAGTTTGATTAACCACAAGCAGGAACATTTATTTAACAAACAAGAATTACAATTAAAAACAAGTCCGAAGGCTAAATACCGTAGATTTGGGATATAGAAGACGATCAAATGTCACCACTCCAGCAGGACCTCTCCTTCTCCTCCGCGGTCAGTTTCAAAAGAGGCCGAGCCCAGCGTAGAGACGACGGTTGGCGATTGAAGGGAGTCAGCTGACCAGCGCAGGAGTTGGGGGAGTAGGGGAATCCTTGTCGGGTCTTTGATTAGCGGATGAAATGGCGCTAGCCTTTAGTCGGTCAGAATAGAGTGCACCATTATCACTTTCAGCATAAAAGTGAGCTGATTTTTCCATCGCGGACAGCGAACGCGAGACAGCGAATCGCGCGGCCAAATGCGCGAGGGATAGTCGCGAACGGCGTTTGCTAGTGTTTTGGCGATGAGTGTTTTTCTGGTAGAGTGGTTTTTGCAAAGTGGGAGGGGGAAATTTTAGCACAGTCTTGGACTGAAGAGAGAATGAAAAGAAAGATCTAGGAGAGAAAAAAGACGAAAATTGATGCGACAATATATGCATAAGAGCCTCAGCCTTAATTCGTGACTAATTCATGGTAAGCAATGCCTTTTTTCCGGAACTACGCGAAAGTCTGTTGCTAAAGATTAAGTTTTGCATTATTTTAGATTAAGAAATGCTTTATCCCTCTATGACGGGCGAGTCCAATTTTTTACGTTTCAAAATCATTATTTCAATGCTTTCTAAGAGGCTTCTCCATTTAATTGCTGCGCTAGACAGAATTATAACACTTCGGATTAAGTGTGCGGAAAGTTGCGTCTCTTTCGGCGGTTTTCCAAAAACTTTGAATAGATGAATGGGTGATGCTATTCACTGACGATGGCATGCTTGGTGGAGCTCTGAAATAAACGGTTTCAGCTGTCATATGAAGAAAAAATTGGGAAAGTTTAAAAAAGGTATGTTGTGAAGGTAGTGTTGAAGTATGCCTTGTGTAAATGATATTATGTAAAGTATCATTTTAAATTAAGTACAGTAAGTTCTCGATTTTTTATTGGTGATGCGTGTTGAAGAAGAGCAACGTAAGTCGAAGCAACGTAAAACGGATGCAAATATTCGTGACCGCTTTAACGCCAAGATAAATCAAGGCATTAATTTTAAAATTTGTTTTTTGCCTTTATCTAGAAAAAATAGCTATTTCAGATAGGATGATTACGTCTCAGTTATCAAAACATGAATGCATATGCACATTCGGTCTATTTTATTAGCATTAAACAGGGAAAAATTTTCCGACAACCTTGTCTTGTCCTTGTTTTGCCAACCTTGGGTCTTGATGAAACCGTATACAGATATTACGATAAGTACACCTTAGCAGTAGCGGTGAAAAAGACTAACTTTTCCAAAAAAATTTTTACGAGATCACAATTTTCATTTGCTTCCTAACAAAATACTGAGAAAAACGACTCGTTATAACCGGCCCACGTTTAGCTATGATTCTCATGGAGCTTGGAGGCGTTCTTAACTTCTTGCTTCAACAAAATCTCTCCCTCTTGTGTTTTTCCCTCGTATAAGAGCTTTCTCAAGAATTTCTTTTAAATTTTCCGACTTTTAATCAGGACAAGGCTCAAGGTATTTCAACTTTTTTATTTCCGATGAAAGATTTATTCTGTCACAGCCTTCCACGACAAATTTCGCAATTTTCCCCTCAACACAGGAGTACGAAACGGCTTATATTTCACAAAGTTTGCTCGATGCTGAGCCACACGCAGTGGTACCTGGTTAGCATCAAAGCGGTAATGAAGGTTCCTGCTTAAGCTTCTCTCAGTAAAATAAAGAATATGGCCAGGGGGTGCAGTCTATTTGCTCGAAGCACCCTGAGGCTGGTGAGGATCAAGTTGCATTAATCGCATGGGGATAAATGGGGTCACATGGTTTGGATGAACGACTAAAGCGTGAATGCGTAAAGTTACGAGAAGGGAGGGATAATTTTATGGAAGAATCCCTCGATAATTGAGGACATCAAGAGAGCAAATATTAATTACTTTCGCATTAAGGACAAATTAGTTTAGAAGAAATGAGTAGCAGAACACCATTTTAGTGAATTTTTAGGGCTGGATATGGTCCTAAATGCTAGTTTAGTGGTTGGTGAAGTAAATTCACAAGTTAAGCTGTTGCGTGATTGATGCTATGTCATCATCTGAGTGCTTACAGGGATTACATGGACTACTGGATAGCTTGTGTAAAGCCACATAGGGCGTTTTGGAGGGGAAATGCGTCAAAGACCAAAGTGATTGTTTTCCGCAGGGAGACAGATTTTATAAAGAAGGTGACGGTGAAATAATAGAAAAATAGAGCTGCTCAAAAAAGATAGGCCTACAAAGAAAAAAACAGTATGACATTACAATTGTGTAGAGCGTGGCATTCTATGGATCGAAAGCATGGACCATTGGAAAAGCTGACCAGAACAGATTAGAAGCCTTCGTAATCTGGTTCTGGAGGAGGATGTTGGAGATAAAATGGACGGAAAAAAATAAGAAATGATGAAGTGTACAGAAGCAAAATCGTGGCTTACAAATGTGTTACTCTCCAGCCTTAGTTACATGCGAAACCAGAGTATTCCAGGACAGAATTATTGGACGAGGAATGAGGTACTTGAGGAATGTGGGCGTTAAAAAAAGGAGAAACAGGGTTATGAATAAAATGGTATTAGGTATAACCTGGTGGAGTCGACTCATGTTGATAAAAATTAATTAAAAGTAATTTTATAAATTCCGCAAAATATTTTTTATAAAACTGCGCAGCCAGTTTTTTTCAGTTTAGCTAACATCAGTGCTTTACGACTTTACTTTTAATTGCTATTATGAGGGTTAGGAATGAACTAGTCATGAAAAACGCGCATTGGAAATTCTCGCAATTGAATTGTATGACAGAGACGCCCTTCGTAGGCTTGGCCATGTTAAGAGAGAGGACAAGATTCGTAGAATTAAATAAATTAAGGAATGGAGGATTGAGAAGTAACCGCTGTAAGAAAATTGGGTCATGATCGAAAATGTTATGGACGAATGATGTGGAAGAGACTTTTAAGTGGAGAGGCAATTAGGACAGTTTCAGAATATACCTACGAGTATCAAGAACTGTATGAATGCAAATGAAGCGAAATAAGTACGCAAAAATGGAGAATTTTGAAGGAAATTACTATAGAAGAGACAAATGCCCAGGCCTAACAGCGGTGGCTACGCTTTGTGATTGTGACTATTCCGACAGGGAATAGCGCAATCAGCAGAACCTTCATTGGCAATAGTTCTAGGAAGCTGATTTTTTCCCAAATACACTGAAAATACTTTAAAGTTAAAATATATGTGTTTGTTTTACAAACGCTGAAGATATACAACTGTGGTCAGAACAATTTCTTAAAATAAAAAATTAAGATAAAGCCGTAACCACTAAGACTTCGAATTTCTTCCCTCCTATGAGAATATATACTAACCCGTAACTCCATCCATTTGTTCACCTTCGCCTGTAAATAACATGAGATAAATTTATATATTTTTCCCGAGGAATTCGATTTTATGATGCAATTTCTCACATCCCTATACCTATTTATTCATGATAGACTACGGAAAACATATAAAAGAGGCATTTTTAGTGGACCATGAATGAAAGCAATAAGTGGCCAAAATTAATCTGGTCAGTCTGGTCTGGTTTATTTCTATCTTTATTTCGACGCTTTGATGTATAAGTATGGCTGATGATTAAACTGCTGGCGCTCCAGCCAATCAGGAAAAAGCGTGATGGTGGGAGGGCATAGGGAGAAATTGCCTCGGCGTCATCTTGTTTTATAGATGGAAAGCGTCAAAACACCATCGATAAAAACAAAAGCATTCTTGATTATCTGCCCGCCAACCGTGAGGCGTCCAGCCGATTGTTTAAATCAACTCCCCGGCGATATTAAATTCTGTCATCAAATGAACGCAGATGGTAATAAAATCGCAATCTCTCAAATTTCGCCTCGATACCAGAACCACGAAATCCTCCAGCATTCGCCGCTCCGCTGCCCTCGACTACGGTGACCTTCATTGACTGTCCGGTCACCTAAAAAATATTAGGGATGGGATTTGACGAGAACTGTTCATCAAATCTCCAAATGTGATAACTCAGACACAGTCGCAGTGCAAAATACGTCATTTTGTTACGGGTGTAGTTTACGACCAAAACCGTGCCCATTGTAAAAAACACATTTGATGTTCATGAGGCTAAAAACGGCGTTAAAAGAAATCATTTCCGAGTGGAAAATAGTCAAAATGCTGATTTATTTAATTTTTTTATGAAGAGGACGCACATTTTTGACAACACAAACATATGGAGGCCTTTTTATCACTATAGTTAAGAGGCATCTCATCGGTACCATTTACTTCCATGAGGCAGGTGTTGCAAAAACATTTTTGATGTTCAAATACTGTTTAGAAGTTCTTATACATAAGGATTCAAAATATACTACAGGTCACAGGTCGATTCAGTACATGGGATCTAAAATATTCAATTCCTTGCCAAAAAGAAGAAAGCAATGCAAATCTGGTAAAACATTTTTGAAAATGGCCAAAGAATGGCTACTGTCTTATAGAAACGTCGAATCTTTTTTCTGATTCTTTTCTGTTTAAGAGTGTTTTATGTTATTGCTGATCAAATGAAAATTAAAATTTTGTAAAATGTTCAAAGAAAGTTTCAGTCAAATAAAACTTCTGTACGTTTTTCAAGTGTTCAAATGTTTTGTGTTTTTCTTTTACTGTGAAGGGAATATGTTAAACATTGCTGGTAGTTCAAATCAGGTCTTGAGCCCTTGAGACCTTGGAGCCCATTTAAGCTTCCGGTGATATGTTTAATTATATAAGAATGCACTGTTCTGCAGATGGAAGTAAATAAAATTCTATTCTATTATATTGTAATCTACTATTCCTGATTCATGTTTTTACGTGGTGCTTTCCTTATAATTGCCGTAGAGCAACGATGGATACTTCATTTAAAAAGCTGTCTTTCTTCAAGGGAGCGATACTATTTAAAATTGATTTTATTGAAATTCCTACTTTTTAGTAATTATTAAGTTAAAAAATGGTTAAATAACGTTTATCAAATACTCAATATCCGAATCGGCTAATATCCCATGGCAAATCATGAATCCGCTCGAAATATTTTATTGGACATTTGTATTTTTCTCACGCCCTCCTCCGCTGGCTCAGCTCTGGAACTAACATGTAGCAGACATGTAACTCGGATATATGCATTCAGAGATGAATTAAAAGCTTAGAACCCTGTAATAAACAACTTAGTGTTTACAAATGTTTATTAATGATGCGAAATAAATGCTGTTTGCGAAATTAAAACGAGAGTTTTACTGACGATTGTGAATAATGTTTAGCTTATTTGCATTTATGTATTTGAAAGTCATGCGATGGTTCGTTATCTAAGAATGAAAGATGTCTTTCAACAAAAAACATATTTAAAAATTTCATTATCGAAATATTTTTGTGAGATATTCCTTAAAAATAGGTCCTTTTCAAGTGCTTTTGAAATTGACTTCATTCAGGTATGATGCCATATTTTATCAACAGGAGGAATCTCGCTGTTATCATTACTTTAAAACTTTTTTTCTTTATTGTAGAGGATTGCCATTAATTTACGGAAGATTCCTGCATTACCTTAGAAGGCATCTCTGAGTGGCTCGTGTCTGCTGACATAAACAAATTATAACTGGTTCCCAGAAATCCCCGACGGCAAGACAGTGATGGTTAATTTTCGGTAACTTTGAAGAGATTTAGCATAATTTTGAGTTATTGTATTCTGAGGGGAAAATTTCATTTTTCAAATTTGGAGAACTAAGACTAAAATCTTGCATTCTTCTGGAAGAACAAGAACTCACGTTGTCTGTGCTTATCTGGTGCATCAAAAGGACAGTGCTCATAGGAGCAAAGTTGTTGGCAATATATCTAGGGGGAAGACCGCACGTAACCGATAGAGTGGTATAAAGACTCCTTACCGGCAATGCAGAGTTATCTTCCGAAAAAAATTCACAATTTAAGAGAACCTATGTACGATTGATTTCCCTAGACCCAGCCAAAAATAACAGGCCATGCAGGATTATTTCAGTGAACATGGGTATAATTTGACCTATTGCGCTAATGACATTATGATCAACCTATCACTTTATTAGAACTGATGCTAAAAAGATGCAAAGACCTAATCACATGACTAAGTTGCTAAAAAATATATTTTTTGCTATATAAGTATTCTACCGGTAAAGGTAGGTTGTGATGAATGTCAGAGAATGTCGGTTTTCTACATTTTCAGGGGCCTATCTGGCTCTAAGCATATCCTTTTTCGCCTCATCATACGATCTACCCTTCTTCATTCCGTCCAAGAAACCTATTTTCTTTCTTCCTTTTCCCTGCTTCGCCAACATCCTTCCCTCTATCACATTCTTCAGTTACTCATCACCCCTTATTACATCCTCCAGCCATCTACCCTGCCTATCCCGGATTTCATTCAGAAGCTTCCTTTTCTGGCTCACCATTTCAAGCACTTCTTTTGAATATATTGAATAATATAGTGAATACATTGCAAAATATATTGAAATGAAACAATGTTTTAAGTTATATTAAATGAGGGCAGGTTCAGGTAATTACAGATTTTTCAGAAAATGACGCCTTTACGTCACGGGACAGCATTCACGGCATGCACTGGGACTGCATCTAAGTAATACGCGCCAAAACGGGAAAACAGTCAGATGCGACCGAATCCACTGCATTGTTGTGAGCTGGATTTAGAGAGAGAGACGCCCCAACCTCCTCGTCACGATTTCTCTTTGAATACGTTCGTCATTCGTCATGTCTGCTCCGTTTCCTCCCCAACGTCCCCCTCCCGGAACTCGGCGCAGGTCACCTTGGTTACACGATAAATAAACAAAACAAAAATCCCCTTCACCAACATTTTGAAAAATACAAATACGAAAATTGCAACTAATTATCATAACAACCAATATTTTTATCGCTGGGAAAGATATCAGAATTTATCGAACCATATTTAATTCAGTTAAGAAAGCCTGGCACCCGCTGCAGGATATTTTAAATAGAGCTAAGACTAGACTCTTGTGGGTTGCCACTTACGGTATTCGTATGCGGCGCGCACTGAGCTAAGAACCGGTTTACGGGATTGGACGCCGGGAGCCAATCACTGCTCATATACCAGGGGCAGCTAGGCTTGGAGAAATTCTCCAGTGCACAGAAACTCTGCGAGCACTATAGTCGACCTTTTGCTGTGCTAAGGGCATTCTATTATTTCTCTGTTGTTTTACTTTAGACTTGCTTATGAGTGTCATCCGAGTTCCGTGGAGGGCTCTCGGGAAAAATATTCCGTCCACTCTTTCAGAGAGGACGGGATGATGACCATATAAAAGGGCTACCGCGAGCACCAAAAGTTTAGTCAATTTAGTCAAGTTACTGTTACTTTAGTCTGAGTTAAGCAGTTAAACGGTCGGTCGACAAGTCGCACAGCATCCCAATCCCGCCCAAAAGAAGCGCTCACATCTTCGACCAGAACACGCCTCCAGGATAGGAAGAGAGAAACGCTGTCGGGTAAACAACAACGAGGTTGAATCCCGAAGAGCAAATGGAATCAATACATTCAGTAATTCAAACATTGCATGTAACAAATGATGTGGTACGAAGTCACTCGCACGGGTGCATATACACCAGGGTTGAAATTCGCTATGAAAAAATCATTTGACTTGACCGGGATGTGTAATTGACTTGACTTGACTTGACTTGACCGGGATGTGGATTGTGTAACTGGCTAATACACCTGAACGGCAATTGGGAGATCCGGGTTCGCATCCCGGTCAAGTCAAATGATTTTTTCATAGCGAATTTCAACCCTGGTGTATATGCACCCGTGCGAGTGACTTCGTACCACATCATTTGTTACATGCAATGTTTGGAAATTTGTCAATTTCGTCGTTTTAATAACGGCAATGTTGGGTTTATCCACCGCGACAGTGGCTTTGTAAGCACGACTTCGTCTCATGTGCTACAATGTAGACTTGAGGCCTGAACATCTAGTTCGCATAAACCCCCCTCGAATTCGCCTTGAAGGAAGATGGCTTGGTTGTGTAACTGGCTAACACACCTGACCGGCAATTGGGAGATCCGGGTTCGTATCCCGGTCAAGTCAAATGATTTTTTCATAGCGAATTTCAACCCTGGTGTACATTCAGTAATGTTTTTATATTTTCAAATTTTGTTCATAGTCTTCTAATGAAACGCTCACTTGTCAGTACTACGATTCCGAGCTAATATACCCCGATTTACATGTGGGTCACATCATAAAACAAACTCATCACCACTTTAAGCCACGCATGCTGCTGTCTCCAAACCCGTCCTTGCCACGTCCCAGAGTTCCCGTTCCACCCATCCTCCCTAAGACACGTGCTCATATTAAATTCAATTCCCTAAGCATTGGCAGGGCATCGCATCACTCTCGTCTTCCTTCACACCCTCTGCCAACCTCCTAATGCACCCACCCCTGCATATGGCCTACCAACCGTCATCACACTCTCTTACACTCTCCCCTCTCTCCGTCTACGAGTAACCTCAAGGGTGTGTGGTAAGGCGTAGTTCCTCACTAAGTGCACAACAACCGTGAAATACACAGACATAGGTGAAGATAGTGAAAATAATAAATTCCATTGGGGATTCCCTTCAGGAAGCCAAGGGATATTTAGAAGGAGAAAAAATTATGCCAGTCGATATTTTTAAATATCTTAGTACCTAATCTACCTCGTTTAACACTTTATAGGAGATGTTCAGTGGATATGACAAGCAGGTTAGCACAAGCAATACAAGTTTTTATCAAGAAGAAAACTCTCTTGATATAAAAAAAACCTCAATACAAACCCGTGAGGAATTTGTTAAAAGCTACGAATGGGGTGTGTGCGTATACAGCTCAGAAACTTGGACTTAAGGAAAATTTTAAAAGATCAAGTCGGAAGCTTTTGGATTGCGGTGCTGGAGAGGACTGCTAAGAATACCTTCGAGTGAGGGTTACCAACCTTGAGAATCTGGGAAGGGTTGGAGAAAAACTAACACTGGTAAAGTCAATCTCAATCTCAATCAGGAGAAACAGATGAGTATTGTACCTAAAAGATATGTATTGAACGGAGCTCAGTTTTTGTTACGGTCGCTTATTGTGCATTAATAGAACGAGTTATTGTATCCATCTATTCAGCTATGCGTCCCTCTCAAATTTATTGCTTACGTCGGACTTAGAAATATGGTGAGGCGTCGTATATTGTTCTTTGAGTCGCTCTGAAACCCATCAGTTTCGAATTTCCCAAGCAAACGTAGTCTAGCACTCAGCCTCCGAGTCCCTAGGAGCTCCCATCTTAATCCCTCAATAAGCTGAGAAACGCAATATGTTCACCCGTAGCAGGGTTGAGGAGAAGAAAATGAGAATATAAACCACCTCTGATGAAAATTTTGATAAATATACGAAGAAATTGTCTTCGGTAATAACTGCCTGGGCCGAGAATCGAGCCATAGACCTTTGACTTGCCGCGTCAATGCGCAGACTTCCACACTATCCTGGCTTCTCGATCTCTAAGGCGACTATGCAAGGTGAACGTGTATCTATGAGATAAAATTATATTATGAGAATATATGAAGTCTTACCGCAGACTCGAAAAGCTGCCCCCAAGCAAAACGTAAGGTGGTCTATTTTCTTAGAGGTGCAAACCTCGGTCGATAGTGCACCGATTAATATCCCTCACTCATCAACCCTAACTGCCACTAGGTACGTGTTTACCCACGGAAATGGAGCTCGCTCGCGATTTATGGCCTACAATTAGAGAAGTCACCTTCGAATCTTGACCCTGTCAGAAGGAATACATTTTTTTTTGAAATGTGATTCATGTAGAAATATAAGCCAGGATCCTAAGAAGAAGATAGGCCATGGGATATTTACACTCGTAAAAACGGATTGTGTGTGAAAAAAGAACTACCAGCGGACGATATAATAAGCCTCTAAGCGGTTCTATTGTAAAAAGATTCGATATCATATGAGGACCCCAGAAGTCAAGGGGTCTAAGTAACAAAACCATAGTTTAGAGAAAACTTAAGTCAAAGTTGAAAATATTTGGTACAACCCACTAAGTTGTTAAGAGGCATTGCCCTAGATAGCAGCACCTGTCAAGAAAATCACTTGGATCCCTTTACCACCTAAAAGATTAATATTTTTACATCCCATTCCTGTACCTAACTATTTTTTTTCAAAAATGAACTCCTTGACTTCTGGGGTCCACATATGATTCATATCCCAGCTACTCACAGAAAATATGTTCTTCAAAAAAAAAAAACTCCGCTGTCAATATTAATTTGTCGGCAAACTGAACTTGAAGCTACATGTCGTTCAATGCTAGAATGGAATGAAGTATAAAATTTAATTTTTCCATACAATTCTTAAATTCTTATATTTGTCTCTTATGCTAGAAAATGATATTTTGAAGCGAATATAAAAAATTGAGTGGTTATAAAATTAAGGTACCAAACAATCTTAAATTTCGAATTATCAGCTTATTACTGAAAAAATTAAATACAAAATGCCTTTATTTAACGGAAATGGTTCGGTCATCAGGTTCTATGGCTAGAATATGTTCATTAAAATATGATTGTTGACAAATATGCATATTTTTGTGCCGCAAGTTAGATTTTTAATTGTTTAGAAAGGTCATCGGTACTAGTAGTAGTTTTTACCCTGATAACATCAATCAGGTGGAATTTGGTATTTGTTTCGATAGACAAAAGTCGTGGTGGATCCTTTAGCTGAGATGAGGGCTACACTTTACCAACTCATGAATTACTGCTGAACAAGACTCTTTATGATTGATTTGCTAATGATGATGGCCAAGCATTGACGAATTGCGCATATCTATAGGCGATATATTCGAAAGATTTATAACAAAATAGTGTCGCACATCGCATTCGATTTCTCGTGAAGTTGAAAATCAGTCTCCACCCTGTAATATTCCCCGAATTCCACCTCCTTCCCTCAATCAATAAATATAATTGATTAGTTGAAATACAGCATTTGCTTCGATAGACAAAAGTCGTGGTAGATCCTCTAGGAGAGATGAGAGCTGGAGTTAACCAACTCATGAATTGCTGCTGAAAATTGATTATTTATTATTGATTGCATGCTGATGGTGATCAAGCACTGGCAAAGTGCGCATAACTATATTGTAGTGAAAAATTCTATTACGAAAGAGAGTCGCTTATCCCATTCGATTTATCATGTAATCGGAAATCAGCCTTTGGCCTGTAATGTTCCCCAACTTCCTTCACCTTCCCCTAATAGATTTATATAATTGATTCAGGATTTGTTTTGACAAACCAAAGTCTACATCTAAATACTACCCTGCGAGCCGGCACATGGTTGCGTGGCAGGGGGTGTTAGGTCACCAGCCGTGTGAAGATGTAAGCTTTGGGAGGTGAAACGGTGACGCGTATTATGCGAGTGTATTTAGTGGAGCTCAGTTTTTATTATGGTCGCTTATTTTGCATGGAAAGAATGAGTTTTTTGTAACTATCTGTTCAGCAATGTATCTCTCTTATTTTATCGCTTCTGTCAGACCTAAAGATATAGTCGTGGTGGATCCTTCTCAAGCAGAGATGAGAGCTACAGTTGACTAGTTCATGAATTGCTGCCATACAAGATTTTTTATGATTGATTTACTAATGATGATGAAAAAACATGGATAAATTGCGCACATCCACAGGCGATAAGTATTGGAAGGATATATTACGCAGTAGTGTCGCATATTGTATTCAAATTCTCGTTAAGATGGAAAGCAGCCTTTATGGGGGAGGGAGGAGTTGTTCCCTATTTCTCCCCTCTTTCTCCCAATTAATCGATAAGATTGACCAGGTGAAATTCAGTATTTGTTTCGACAGAAATGAGTCGTCGTGTATCATCCTCAAAACAGAGATGAGGTATGTAGTAAACCAGCTCATGCATTTCTGCTGAATAAGATTTTCTTATTATTGTTCGGCTGGTGATGATGACCAAGCATTGCCAAACGGTGAATATCTCTAGGTAATATATTGGAAAAATAATATACAAATTACTGTCGCATATCGCATTCGATTTATCGCGAAATCTTACAGGTTCTACCAGGCCTCACTCACCTGTTCTCCTCTCCCCTAAGCTACCCATCTTCCCCTTTCTCCCACTCCTTCCCGTTTCTCGTAACCGTCCCTCCACCACCCACGTCATTCACGCTCCCCATCCCCCTTTACACTCCCCCCCCTCCCACTCAAGCCCTCTCGCCTTCCCCACGACCTCCTATATGGCGGGTATTAATGCAGGAATTATTCATATGCAGCACGTGGTACCACATAATGCCTTCAGCCTGTAATGTTCCCCAACTTTCCCCTCCTTCACTAAAACCCTCCTTTCTTCCACGTCTCCTTATCCCCTCCACTTCCCGTCACTTCGTCCTCCTTCCCTTTCACTTGCATCATTACTCCTTTGTATCTACCGGTCGTGGGCGGAGGTAGTGCGCTGTGCCACACTAAATTAGTCACAGGGCGACATGACTTTTTTTCATTTACTACGCAGAGCGGGGAGGACGAACGAAGAAAGTGCTTGGGATTGTGGGAGAGGAAAGGTTTGCGGTGGAGATTTGGGGAAGGCTGAAAAAGATGGATACAGGACGAGTAGAGAACAGTAGGCATCTTGAAGAGAGTGAATTTGGCGAGAACGCTGGGGAAGCACGGAAGACAAAAGGGAGAGGATTGGAATTTTTAAATAAACAAGAAAGAGCGGTGGGTTAAAAAGAACTCTAAGAGGCACCTAATTGCAAGCAGTAAAGTGAGAGATATTGGAAATATGTCTCAGAAATTGATAATATATAATTACCAACTCATCCATGCATATATAGTGTTTCACAACTTTTAGAAGGATTGAGGTGGGAGCCCCTAGAGACTCGGAGGCTACACGCTAGGCTTAGCTTGCTTGAGAAATTCAGAACTGGTGTTTTTCAGAGCGACACAGAGAATATTATCATGACGCCTCACAATATCTCTAGGTCTGCAAGAAGCGATGAATAAGAGAGATACATTGCTGAAGAGATGGGTACAGAAACTCGTTCATTCCGCACACAGTAAGCAACAGCAATAAAAACTGAGCTCCACTAAACACGCTCCCAAAATACACGTCACTATTTCACCTCCCAAAACCCTTAAATCATTACACGGCTGGTGTCCTAACCATACGCCCATACGCCCATACGCCCATGCGGCGGCTAACGGGGTAGCAGGTCCCCTGTCACCACCACCAAGGCACCACTGTCAAGGCACCACTGTCAAGGCACCAACCAGTCTGCTAGTAGTATTCTCGATGTAGTTATTAAAAGTTGAAGGCTCTACTAAGTGAAATGTCACCAAGAATTAAATGGAAATATATATTTCCGCATGATTTATTTGGGTGAAATAAATCTTTCGGAAATAAAACGAGTTTATAATAATATCCACTACTCAGCGAAGAGCAACATCCTGTCTAAAAACTGGCACGGACGGCATGTTTCACATCATGAATAGTAGTGGCAATATTGGTGTAAAATAACGGTAGAGAAGTATCTACGGTCAAGTCTCAAGTCTGAGACACAATGCATTCCGGCCAAACAGCCATAATCAACTACCGACGGATAAATTAGTGACCATCGGTATCAAGTGATCGAATATAATCGATCGTGTATTCGGGCATCAAGTGATCGAATCATATATTATTGGGCTAACTAGTGAGGTACTTGGAATGTAAAAGATATCGAGGAATAATTTTAAGTTCCCATACGTCGAATTCCTTCTCTTCTACCTCATCTCATCACATGGCTTTTTTTTAACAAATTAATTTTGAGGAATCTAGAGTAATGATGCTGATAAACTTATGTTTTGAAGTTTAGTTTACTGTTCAGTGTTGTATTGATCGGGGCAATAAGTGGGTACAAATTGAAGATAATTTTAGAGAGAAGAATTGCGTATTATGGCTATGAGGGCCGATGCAAACCCAAGATACTATCCCGTAGACGCGAGATTATACCTAGCGCTCGAGTTGGATGAAATGAGACTCGAAGGCTAGAAGGAGCCAATCAAGTATCTGGTCCCTCGTGGCCCTCCGCACAGTATATTTGAACTCCGAGGTGATCGGGTTGGTGAACTGGTTAAAGGTAAAGGGCTTGCTTGTCCTTCCTAAGGCCCCGGTTCCAATCCCGAGAATGGTGGAAATTTTTCTGTGGAATTCTGATCCATACTTGTGTGCTATGCGTACAGCACTCAAGCTCCCCGCAGCTAATATTGAGGTTAGTAAGACTTAGAACTCGCAAAGAGCTGGCTATTGCCGCCGCCGAAAAGCTTTCATTCCTTCCTCCAAGCCCCCCATAGCCAATTCCAACACAATGTCAGTCAACCCACCTTTCCTAAATGGCTCAAGAGCTATCGCGCTCCTGTCTTTCGCGAAAAGTGCCAGGAGCGCGATAGCGCTCCTCCTGCAATGTCACTCTTGGATGTTGGTATTTCACTGATCGTTCACAGATGGCACCTAAATGCAGATTACTTATGAAGCTTAAAGCAAAAATGCCTCGGCAATTTTAGCATAGCATCTAGAAAATCGGTTGGCACTCAAAGGGTGAAGAGTAGTTATCAGTGACAGGCGAGAGTTGCTCAACTTTTTATTTACAGTGCGCAATTATCACCCCAAACTACGCGTGATAGCATAGATTTCACTGATCTTAACTGACGCTCTGCGAAGCCTTATTACTCAATTGCCATAGGGTAAATAGAAACCCGCGTCGGCATTAGCCTACTCTAAACGAAAGCGCCAAGGGGACCACGGTTTAACGTTTCATCCGACACACGGAATACTATACTTGAAGTGCCCTCCATTAGACACTCAAGTAGCGTTCAAGTTTCCTTTAAAAAACAGCCTCCTCCGGAGGGATTTGAACCCTGTTCGCCTGTGTGGTAAACGAGTACTCTAGCCACCACACCATTCCGATCCCCGTGTGGAACCAACTGCCATTAAACTTTCTTAAAGGTAATTAGCAGCAAAAACGGTGCATAGTACTGAAGATGCATGTTTTTTCATACTTACGTTTTATCTTATGGTCAGTTAACCTAAGATATTTAGCTGGAAAGTATATTTTTCGTCAATTTTCTCTTCATTTTAAATACTTGGTCATAGATACATTGCTAAACTTCAGTAGAATCAGACATAAAGTTAGTGTCAATAAAATATTCGATCACCACTTCTTTTTTGATGCCTAGAGCAGAAAAGAATCTCTTACTATTATTTTCTTATCACTTGCTTTTAGCCCATCTCGATCCACATTGGTATTTTGTCATATATTTCTTCCTTTTAAGCCCATCTTCCTCCTTCTCCTTCGTCACCCCCTCTTTCACTCGCTTATTCCATCCAAAAGCGTTCTCTCCTTCATGAATATATCTCATCTGACGGCGCCACTCCTCCCCAAATTAAAGGGACACGCATCAAGGGTACGCACAAGACAGGTGTTCGGCAATGGGTGCACATAAGCTTTCCTTCCGCTGAAAAGGAAAATCGCTTGAAACGGATATGGCCCAGGGGCGGATTACGATTTCAAGATGCCATAAAATATGCCGAAAGTCAGTCGTACCTAAAGCTTCTTCGCTCGCGAATTTCTGCGGCAAAAAATGGAGCACTTTATGTGCGGAAGGAGAAGAATAGCTATGTCATAAATCATGCGAATTCATTTAGCGAATTAAAAGCCCAAGAGTAGGAGCAGTCGGATTGGTTAGGTACTTCGAGTACTGGCTATCAGTTTTGAGGGCCGAGGTCCGAATCCTGGCACAGTGGGAAAGATTTTAGCGTCAAATCCCTATTATATCTATCACATTACGTGGAGAGTAACATTGATCCTATGTCGGGGAATATTTTGAAAATAAAGAGCAATTATGTGTGTATGTGAGTAAAATTGCGCCTGTGTTTTGACAGCTGAAAATTAAAGAAATTTAGCTCTGCTATTTCCGAAAGAATACATAATCAGTAGTTTTCGATTTTGTTAAAAATAACTAATATCTTTTTTATTAAATAGGTGGTTCATACTGAAGAATAAATACTTTAAAATCCCTATTCTTTCCATTGTGTCCCATGGAGAGTATCATTTCCATGGTATAGAAACATGGTGGTAGTTGCTTGCGCGAAGCGAGGCGTTAAGGAGGGGAAAGTTCGTGTGGAATTGTATGCGTTAGGAGAGAATATGAGAGGATTGCAAATGGAAGGCAACGCTTCCAACATAACATCATGAGTGAGCTTGAGCACTTGAGGGAGTCAGTCAGCAGCTCGTTCAACTTTAATATTTACGATCCAAACAAAGCTGGATGCTCCGACATTTTATACCACCAGAAGCACTTGAAAACAGCTGGCTTAAGAGCCAAATAGAGCCTAAAAGTTAACGGGACTCCATTACAGATTTTTAAGCATTTTTAAGTCGGTAACGAAGTCTTGCGACCTTTGAGAACGCTGGAATTCAAAAGTCAGGACATCCCAACTCCTCTGTGCGGAGCACGTTCATCGGGCTGGAACTTCGTGCAAATGCCTTCATGTTTCGCTTCCACTGTATTTTATATGTCCGTCCGTCTGACGCGACGTTGAAATGTGATAACACCATGGTGCATACCAGTGACGTAGCCAGGATGCCGTTTCGGTAGGGTAGGGGGGAGGGGAAAATTTTAGGCGCTTAGGCGTTAAAGATTTATAGCTCAGTTTATTCGGGTTTTTCCCGCGTTGATTCATATTAACGGATAACAGTTTCGCTAACGTTCCAGCTAGCTTCGTCAGGTCCTGAATGAGCTGCAGATATTCTTGTTCCTTTATATATACTTAATTCTTGAACTAGTCAGGCGCACGTTGATTGACCGGCTGGACCTTTAATTCAATTTTTGGAAAAGACATTTGAACGTTGATGAGAGAGAATAGCCGTAGTTCCTATTGAAATTTTCTGTGTTTTTGGCACTGAAGAATAAATATCTTTTGAAATAACCGCCTCTCATTTTAGCCGAGGGAAATATTTATTTTCTCTGGCAATGATCTAACAATTTTCAAAGTTTATAACGTCGCCGGGTTCTGACCAGGTGTGCTCTGCCACGGCGGTATGGCATAAATTTTTCTTTTCGGTCGCCCTCTGGTGTTCCTCTATTCTACATTTCAGGAATCTCGATGCTTGGCCGAAGTATGATTTTCCGCAGCTACACTTTACTTGGTACACTCCTTCACCAAACACCTGTATTTTCGCAGTTGATAATATAAAAAAATCTTTGCTACTTCCGGGAGAATGTTTAACCAGTAGTATTCCTTGTTTTTAAAAATTACAAGTATATATTCGTCTACTAAAATGGTTATTCATACTGAAGGACAAATGCAATCAAAATTCCTAGTTAAAAATAGTTATAACTTTAACTAATTTTTCACTCACTAAACTTTTACAATACCACATAAATAAAACAGGCACGACCCGGGTTATGACGAATGGTGGTCGTCTTTGTAAAAACGTCCCTCTATATAAACACTTTTCACAGTTGGTGCGCCAGAGAGGGGTTGAGAAGGCAGGTTATTGTTTTTTACTTTGTTAAACATGGATTACCACCAAAAGACAAAAGACAGAGTTTTATTAAAAGTGCCTCTTTAATGATACATTCAAGATATCTGGGGTCTTGGTGCCTACGATTAAAAGAATTAACTATTGCCGACGCCATGTTTCTAGCTTGCATCCAATGTTCCCTAAATTATTCTTCACCATAAATATGTCATCAGCTGAGCAAATTACTTCAATTGCTGCTCATCTCTCCCAAACAAACTTCCAAACAAACGGGCCAAATAATATGTGGCCGAGCTTCCCAAGTTTTTGCGTTAAAAAAAGTATCTTTTGCTATCTAAGTGTTTATTTACGTTAAGTTATTACGCAGCCAAAATTACGGTTTAAATACTTATTTTTAAAAAATCTTTAAAATCTCAATGATATCTGTATTGAATTTATAGAATGATTAAATTCCAATAAATTAAAAAATGAACAAATTGCTATTCTGGTGGTTAGCAACTGAAATTTGCGCCCATGGAATTTCGCTTGGAAAAATATTAATTAACAATCGGGCATTTGGCCCTTTTGTTTTGGGCAATCCAATGTTCTAGGTTTGACGTCATTAATACCTAGTTAACGCGTATTTTATGAAGTAGAACCCTATTTTTATGGGTATTCCGCCCAGCGGAGAATTATTCGGGGACGATAATTTGGCTGGCAAAATATTTGTACCACAGCCCTACCCTCATGCGCATAAAATTAGCATCTGTAGGTAAATAGTTATAACACGTAGGATGGAGGTGGTGAAAAAGTCAGGACCTAAATGCCTAATTTTTAAAAAATGAAGGTTTTTAAATTTGGATTCAACAGTTCTGCATTAAAATATCATAGAATTATCACCCCATTTTAACGATATAAATTATTTCACGTTTCAACTCACTAAGGCACATAAAAGAGAAAATTATTCAATTGAAACAAATGTTTTTCGATCTGACTTTTAGAACACCCTAGTGCGCAAATATTGGCAAATTAGCCGGAATTTGATGGCTATTTGAAATTTTATAACATATATTACCTGGGTTTGTCATATTTTAATTACTACTCTACCATAGGCATTCATTATTTTAGGCTTAAAATTAATGAGCTAACTGACGTTCAATTAAAACGTATTATTTTGAATAAAAAAATTATTGCCTCATGCAAAGCAGATACACACAATAATGATTGGGCATTTGATAGCTGTTATGGGGAAAATAAAAACCCGATCTCAAGAGACATTCAACCGTTCATAATTGAATAACATCATTATTACATCATTAGGTACCTTTAGCCAACTAATTGTCATATTTAATACATATTTTATATTTTCAGCGTCATTAATAAAATGGTTCCTCATCTTGTATTATTATCCCGTGCATTATGCAAATGCTATTCTCATGCTCTTGCCTATACAGGGTAGCTCACAAAGTGATGGGGAACTTGGACCTTAGGAAGCATAGTTTCCTTCGCAAATTGATTCTGCGATGGTAGCAAAAATTGGCCGACTAATAAGAATAAGAAGTGTGTTAGCCAGTTACACTTAAGAGAACGAAATTTATTGCACCATAGTAGGCTACCGCACTCACCCCAATGAAAATTCGCTATGAAGGAAATATCTTGGAGAGCAACTGGTCAATACACTGGTGACCGCTAATTTGTAGATCAAGGTTCAAATTCCGGTCAAGTCAAATTATTTAATTATCAAATTTCATCCCTTTCAGGTGGAAAATTTTGTCATCAAAGACTTTCAAACACAACAAAACCCCTCACTTTTCTCTCAATTTATCGCAGAAAACCTACAAATAAAGTAGTGAAAAATCGATGATTCCTCCCTCCTCATGAAAACCACCATCTAACTAAACTTTCTCTTGAGAAAGAACCCGAGGACCCCGAATATGCGTTGATAATTACACACATGGAATGCTTTCAAGCCTTAAGACATGTTTTTCTTTTCAACAGATTCAGGCGAGATATCGTGGAAGTTCGTCATATTAAAACAGAAACAACAATTGCACTATTCCACAAGGTAATTTAATGCGTACGACGCGTTTCAACTCACAGAGGCATCTTCAGGTACAAGACCTACCTATGGATCTGTGAATTGAAACGCGTCGTACGCATTAAAATACCTTGTGAATTAGTGCAAATGTTGTTTCTGTTTTAATACTTAAGACATGTCCCTTCAAGGTATCGTTTATGGGTTGGGAAAAAACCCATTGGACGAACTGGAAATTTCTTGGAATAGAATCTTGAGGCACAACAGCAGCATCTCAAAGTTCGTGTCTCCATCTGCCGAACATTCATGTCTTATCGAAATCGAATTATTCGATGTGTCGAATGCAACAATCTGAACAGTTGATAATTGAAAATATTCAGTAATCGAAAAATATTGAAATTAATATTCGAGACTTCCATCACGAGGACGCGCTGCCCGGGATCGCTGCCTCGGGGATGACGAGAGGGGAAGGGATCGTGCCCTGTGGGACACGGGTGGCGGGGACGTACGCAGGGAACGGCTCCCGTCCTTGGCACCGTTCAACGCAAACCCTTTCGCCCTCCCGGCATCGACTGACTGCTGCCGGCGACCTTGAGCCCTTTCTCCCGACTCTCCGCTCTTCCCCCTCTTCCCTTCTCTGCCATACCCGGCCCTCGGGAGGCTTGGGGTCAAAGGTTACGGGGCCCACGTTTCCAATTTCGATCGGATAAGAACCTTTTGTTTCCCGCATCCATTCCTTTCACTCCCCCTGCCCTACTCCCCCTACTCCCGGGATACCTTACCTACTCTTTCGATCTCCGATTATTCCGCTCCTATCTATAAAACGAGGAAATAGCTTGTTGCTACAGCCCTGGAGGTGGTTCCAATATCGCCTTTGCTGACGAATTCTCTTCGGACTTCTTATCATAAACTATTACTAGACTAACATCTAGTATGAATCGATCCCATAATTTGACGTCCGGAACTGCTCAGCATACAGGCATTCATTACCATCACGCCAATCCATTTAGGGGAAGGCAACGTGAAAAGACCTTATTCTTTGCTTTAGACCTTGAAAACTGCTTTCAATTTTGAAAATTTCCTCCATACTGCCCAATATTTGCAAATCTCCACTGCCTTGGCCAAATTCACGCATTGCGTCATTTACGATCTTTTATTTTAATTATTTTAATTATTCCAATTATACCTCCCCATTACAGTTATCTCCACTACATCCAACCAAGACTTTTTAATTTTTCCCTACTTCTCACACTATACACTCCACTTATCCCGCTCTCATCCATTCTCTTAACAAGCTAATCCAAGCAAGCGTGCTCTTAACACGAATGACACTGGAGCATCCGTTTCACATTATTTCGTCTCTCGCTCATTCATATCCCAATATCTCTCCTTTTACCAGATAAATTCTCGGATAACTCATTGCTACTGCATGTAGGATCCACTCATGTTTATCCAGGCATGAGGAAGAACACCGAGATATTAGGATTAAGGGATTCAGTATAGCAGATTTGATATTTCTGCGTGAATTTCGCGCTCCGCGAGAATTTTAACCTTGTGGTAAACTTCACTCTGCTTGTTATTGAAGTCAAAGAGGAGATTTGAAACTGGGTTACTACAATTTTTATCTATTACGCTGCAGAAGCACATGACGGTGCAAATTTAAAGTATGACAATGGTCACAAAAATGGATTATCTACTGGAATCACTGGCGCAGTTTTCTAAAGTCATAATTTTTTTATTGATAGTTATTTAGAGATTAAATTTTTTCTATGAGACAAAAATAGTCGAAACTAATAACGGAAGCCTATAAATACTTATAAAACAGGCGATTTAGTAGTGCTAATGCTTTAATGTATCTTTTTGAATGACAAAAATTATCAAATCTCGAGTAAAGTGAGGAAAAGCGCATTTTTTTCCCATTAAACCTGGAGATGCAAGGGTTCATTTTAAAACAATTGAGCTCATGTTGCAGACATTTGGGAATTGTAGCTCTTAGCTATTTATTGATTGTTTTAGGAAACTATTTATTAATTTGAAATGCTGGCAAAATGTTGTCCTTTCTACCTTTAATTAATTGAAACACGAAGCGAATATCCAAAAAGTAACATGTGACAAAGACTTAAGAAAGGATTGTTTGGTTTCCGCAGTCTGGCATGGCTCTAAGCAAGTTACGATAATCACAGAGCGAGATAAAAACACTGTTATTATTGGAAGAAAAGAAATTTTGTACCAAATCCTTAAAGTGGATTCCACGAACCGTTTTCACAATTACAACATGACTACAGCATTCACTGGAAAAAAGGGTATGACGCTTGAAAACTTCGGCTTTATTTTGGATTATGCCGGATTGACTGGTGCCTGACTAATGGCAAATAGACTAGAATATTTGTACATGTTACGTAGATTCGTAGATGGACTTAGTGTATCACAATTAATATAAATATCAGATAAAATATTTTCAGATTTCAAGCCATCACCATAAGAATGGAAATGCAATTAATTTGATTCTCAAGTATATTGAGAAATCCATGCAGGAATACCCAAATGTTGAGTTACGATTAATTTAGGAAAAATAATGTTTTTGACATTTTTATTGCACATAGTTCTCTCTTGGCGTATATATTGATGGACAAGAGTCATTATGCCAACCTGGGTACAACTGAAGATACTGCTAGATACCGAAGTGATTTCGATATGTGGGTCTGTAATTCCTCGGTTATTTTGATTTTATTGGTACCTGTAATAGCCTATTATGGAATAATTTGTTAAATTTACATTGGTATACATTGCAAAGTTTTCGGGGTTAATTTAAAACTTTTATCATTGAAAATTGTTTGCCAGAAAAGGGAAATTTTCAGAATTGAATTCAAGTCATTTTGGTTAACGCTGAGGAAAAATTCCTACTTTTGCCATTCCTTTGTAACCTTATGTCTTCTTCATGCTAGATAGGAAGACAGTAAACAAAGAAATTATTTTAAATAACAGTGATAGTGCTAGGAAATATATGAAAACCAATTAAATAAGCAACGAAGCAATGCAATTGTCAATAGAAAACTGTCAGACGCTAGGGAGCAGAGGATTTTGACAACTTGGTGCCACACAGTTAATATTTCCCAATGATACCAAGAGTTAGAATATTAGTCAATATCATCGTCGTCGTTCATATAGACGAGTATTTAAGGATGAACAAGACAGAGATGGCCAGATAACGTTCTACGATTGCGTATAACTAGCGTGAGCTTTTTTAAGAAACGCTGTTCCGTGTAAGAAACTGGCTTTCTGAACGCTGCAAAACTGCATTGACATTTGTAAAAGAATAAAAACTAGAGTCAAATCACTACTCTAGTTTTTACCCCTCTATTTTATATATCTGTGAAATGGGTGTTAAATTGGATTTGTTGGAAAATTTGAAATTGTTTTAGCATTTAAAACATATAGTCTTAGGTTTTAAAACGATTTTATTCCTGAAAAATTGTCCCCCCATTTTACTTTGCCTCTACCCCTATAATGAATAATTAACGCTGATGATTTTACGCTTTCTTGTGGTAGTGTCCTCTCATTGTTAGCTAACCTGATCCACTCGTCTCCTCCCAATGATCCTTCTCCTGTCCTCCACATATCCTCTTCTTAAATACATAAAGCCATCACGCCTGTATTAAAACACGACCTCTAAAGAATGAGTTTTGACATCGAAACCGGTTAGGTGTTTTATTAAAAAGTGTGGAAAATTACTAAATCATTTTTATAGATACATAAGTCATAAGTAGAATCGTCTATAATCACGTACATTGACCTTATTTAATTTTACAATCAAACGAATTGTTTTGTGCCGAATTTTCGGCACGAATTTGGCCATAATCTCGCCGCGGACATTTTCGCTCGCGGACATGAGTGCGGTAGGGAGATTTCAAAGTGCGCACTGTCGGCGATATTGCGCGTTGTCGGCGATATTGCGCGACAAGAACAAGGTGCTCTACTTTTATAGTGAATACGCATCTGGCGTCCTCTTTTCGGAACTTGGTGGCAATAGTGCTCCTCTACGCCGCCGTCTCAACCAATGGCTGGACGAACAGTTCCCCTACTTCCCCCTTCTCCACTGATCCAGAGCTACCTCCCCTCCTTTGACTGCGCTGACCGGACGTTTCATCGCAGCGGCCCTCTCCCTTGCCAGCCACCGAAGTGTGTACCTCGTCAGCAGGCATCGTTCCTCAAGTTTCGGCAGCTAGCCTGCGGGCCTCATTGTCGTGTAATCATAATTATAATTTAGTATATTAAATATAGTGTGACTGTTGGAAATCAATCCGTATTGGTCATTTTTGACTCCTTTCACACTGTGTCAATTCGTTTTTCCGCGACATTCGGCGCATTATCAGTTAGAAAAAAAACACTAAAGAGGCAGTTTTTAGAGGCAATCTAAGGATATATTAGGTTTTTGCTCAATCTAGAAAGATATAATCAACTTTCCCAAGTCATGGACGTGAATCTTCTGAAAAACGCCAATACTTTCTCAACCATCCTAATCCAACTAAATGATCAAAAATTACGACACAGCGGTCGACACATTCAGCCAACTGTCGAATGGCGAATTGTTCGCGCCTCGCCGCCGAGAACGGATCGTCAACTGATACGAAACGGTTTGCGGATCCCCCCCAAACCAAATGATTCTGCTAATAAAACTCCCGTCCTTTCGTTTATTTTTTTTATGTCCTCCCCCCCTCCGGCATCACTCCTCTCCTCGTTCCGATGCCTTGCCTTTCGGGCGAAACCCTCAAGGAAATAAAATCGCGCCGGTAAGAAAGAGGAGTGGAGAAAGTGTGTGAGGGAGGAGGGAAAAAGGGGTAGGGTTTTTTTTTAGCGGTGGGGGAGGATAGGGATAAGATCGTTTGTGGACGTAGAGAGGAAGGGCGAAGGGCAATTCATTCCGACGACTTGTGAGGGGAAGTCATCGGACGGGAGATCGTCACCCACTCCCTACTGGGACTATCTCTCGCTTCCAAAAACAGGCCCAACTACCCACACACACACACGTTAAAAGGGAAGACTTAACGCTTCCTCTCCCCCCTGTCTCCCCCCCGGACGCCATACCCTCTCTCCTCCCGGGCCATCGCCAAAGAACCCGCCCATCACATCTTCTTCCGCCATTTCCCTTCTTTTTCATGCCTCCCCCAACACCTTTCCCCCCCCCCCCCTCTGCCCCACCCACCACCTTTCCTCCGTCCCCCTTCACTTCAATTACTCTCCCCCAAACCTTCTTCCACCCTCACTCGCCTTCTTCCCCCTCCTCCTCCCCCTTCCGCTACTCCTAACATCATCTCTGACAGGGTTGGGCCGCGGGAACTAAAAGCCATTTCGACCCACCCTTCGACCCTTTACCCTGTTTCCCCTCCCCAACCCCCCCCCCCCCCGCCTCTGCCCTCAATGTCCATCAATGGTCCCCCCACTCCTGTCACTAAGACCACAACGAGTCCTCATACCACCCAGAAGGGGTCTTTAATGTCCCCCGTAACCATCTCCTGACCATGGCAACTAGCCTAAGCTTCCCTTTCCGTACGTACCCTTCATTAGACGCTTTCATTTACATTCCCTATTGGGCATAGGCCTCGCTCATCTACCCTAAGCTCATTCGATATACATTGCATGAGCTTTACCCAGCGTTGCACACGTTCTACACGTTGCACACGTGCATACGTTGTTAAAATGTTTCCTAAATGGTTGGGCGATGTAGTGTGAAAATCTTGGTAGCTTCAGGTTGCACCTCACCCATGCTTCTTATATTGTATTTGTAATTGTGACGAAAGCGTGTTCAATTGACGAATGCCTTGAAGACAGTGTGGATCTCTCGGACCCAACGTGTATATTCACGTAGCAGTTTTGTGACTTTCTTAATGTATGTTTGTTCGTCATATTATAATACATACGTGTTTTTCTTCGTTCTTCCTACCGGAATAAATTTTGTTAAGTACTCTCACCGTTTTCTTTGACAAGTACTGTACCGCAATTGTAAATTTTTTGTCAAATATTCTGATTAGGTACATCATGGACGAAGATGAAGTCTGAAAATACCCGGAGGGAAAAGACCATGGCTGTGGTGGTGAAGATGTTGTTGTACTTAATGAAGAAATATGCAGTGAACATATTTTTTGTTGTAATTTGTTCATTATTTCACATTAAAATAACTACCGTATGTTAATTTAAACGCTTTAAAATGTTTGTATTTAAAATAGTAAATTATTACTATATTTGTACATAAGGCCAACAGTTTTATTTAAAAGCGGCATCCCATTACCCAAACCACTACAGAACGAAAACCGTATATATTTTTGAGAAGGAAAACAGAGAGCGACTAAATATTATTAAGAAAAAATTATTTGTTGAACTTGGGTCCATGAGACCCAACGTGTTGATCCGTGTTATAAAAGGTCACGTGTCGATCGTTGGGTTAAGGTCGCTGGACCACCAACCCTGAAAGAGAAGGAAAGAGAAAAAAAAAACTTTCTAGTCCACGTCAAAATTTTTCTTGACTTAAAAATTACCATTTCTTATGCATTTTCACTTGTTAGGAATAATATTGCATAAACTTGCTAGTTCTCGCTTATTAGCTTTGAGTAAAAAATGACACTATAGTTGATGGTACAAATTAATTGTGGTGTATTGTTCTAGAACAGGGAAAATTGATATACCAGAATACACGAACAAGTGAAAATTGCTCAATCCTTTAATCAAGTTCCTCCCTATGACCTTATACCCTGTCTTCTGCCCACCCTCAAACCTCATCATTGATCCTCATTCCTATTCTCAGAACCTTAACGACTTCTACTCCAGTTGAGGGCTCCTATTAAAGTCCCTACTAGCCCTAGCCCCCCTTTCAGCCAGCAACCTTTATCATACGTCTGATGATGGCACTTCTTTCAACTCTCTCCTAGAATGATTTGGCTCTTCTTTATCGTTCATACTTGAGCTCGTGTCAAAATGCCCGCCAGTTAGTGTGTGTAGAAGTGGTAGGTCAGCAACTTTACAAAATAATTAAGAATTGAGCTCTTACGTCTTAATTTATAAAACAAAGATAGCAGCCCCGAAAGCTGTAAGCAATACCTTTCTGGGACAAAAGAGGGACATAGGGACAGAGTGTGCCTTTTATGGCGTCAGCAAGCGGGTTTAACAACATAAATAATAAGTGCAGAGAACTGCATGAGACTTTTACTTTAAAGACTTTTACTGAGACTTAGAGCAAATATGAGTAGAGAACTGTGTGTGTTGTAAGTCGCTCACTGGCGTAGAGTAATCAGCGTAAACCACCTACTTGTGAGTATCTACTAGTTTTCTCTTGGACGAGGATTCAGCTCCACACCAGAAAATTACTAGCCGATTGTGCGAGTGAATATCATTTTGGTATTCCACTCTCTTTATTCAGTCATTATGTGTCTTATCTGCTGAGTGAGTCCTTGTGGCGAGTCCCCACAAACCACTCAAACCCCACCCCCCCCACTTTTTCGTCCGTAAAAAGTATTGTTTACAGCTTTTGAATATACAACCTTTATGATATAACCTCATAAAAGAAAAAGCAGGATCAAATAAATTCCAATCTTAAGTAAAATTTTATTCATCCCTTAAAAGACCAAGTTTTCATGGTATGAACAAACACGTTCATTATTCATTTTTGCTCGTAGAGAAGGTGATCCTGTGAACTTGCTGAAACCATTTCGATGAAGAGACTGGAAAAGATTCATACGTTCGTGGGAGAAACTTTGGAAGAGGCATTCATCCTCGGCAATAAAAACCAGAACAGGAAGACATGATGAAGACATGATGAACAGGAAGATCTGATGTCGCCCCAGTAAGCGCCCACAATTGCACGAGTAAACATAACGAAAACTGGAATGCGCCATGTTATACCTCGTTCGGTTCATTACGCACGCGTCGTCTCTTGTGGGCCGATCATTGAGGACATACAAGCTTTTCTCTGTCCTCCATTTGAAATTCTCTCCTAATCTATCGACTTCCGACTAGACTCGAGTGTTCGTGCTACCTCGGCTCAAGAATATGATTCATTCGTCTCCGTTAATGAACTCCTATTTGCGTTTACCGTTCAAACAAGGACTAAACCTCATCCACTCAGCTCATACTGCTGAAATTCTCCAGTGTTTGGAGAGAAGTTGTAGTTTCTTATTAAACTCCATTACCCAACTATGTTGGGAATACTCTTGTGCCTTCATTTGTAGTCAAGTCTGGAATGAGTTTAATTATCTTAGGATTAATTTTTTTCTTGTTTTTAAGGGAGCCAAGTTTAGACACACAGTCATTATTTATACTCCATAAAACTCCTTGCCCTATTTCTTTTAGCCGTTTAGGCCCTAATCTTATACCACTCTAGCACCCGAGTAATTAAAACTTCTCCGTAAATACAGTTTTTTCTTAACGTTGCGTCATTTGGCATGATATATTCCTCCGTTTAAAATCCGTCCATTCACTAATTATTTCCTTTCAATCGCTCTGTCATTACTTAAATTTCTATGGAGACTTGCTTGCACTTCCTGATAGAAATAAGATTGGGAACCCGTTTAATCCATCTAGTTTTGCATGCAAGTTCTTAACATATGCATAAAAGCATGAGAGACATTGCATGTTGAATTAGAAATACATTCAAAGATAGAATAAAAAAATTATAGGAGTGTAGATTGTTTTAATTTGAGGAGACAATGATACGTTTGTAGGTAACACCATAAAGTATACAATGGTGGTTGAGTGAGACCCATAGTTGAAATCACAAAGCTCTGAAGGCTCAGTAGCAAAGTAAATTGTTAGTACACCCAACGATTATCCTCTTAATGAACGAAACAATCTCGTGATTGTGAGCTTTAGAAACAATTTCGCCGAAATTTCAGTCAATCTAAAATTTCATTTCATCAACTTTGACCAATATGACAAAAATGATTAATATGTCTGTGCCTGAGCTTCACCGGAAGGTTGTTTTTGAAGCGGAAACATTTTAACTTCGCGGCGCAGATGCAGAGGACGCGTACACTTCCTCCTTTGCCGCGCTCTCAAAACACCTAGGGGTTGCTGTCAGAAAACAATTTTCGAAATAATGTTCGGGGAAACGCGGAGTATCACGCGGATGACGAGACTGTGACGCGGGTTCAACGGGAAAGTGACGTCGAGAGGTTGGCGCGACAGTGACGAGCAGGTGAGTCGAAGGAGACAGAAAACGCGACGAATTTAGATTGACGCTTTTTTCAGCGAACAACCCGGGTGCGTTTACTCAAACATTTTATTGTCAACCGACACCTGGCCGCTTCTCACTCAAAGGCACATCAATTCGCACTGAAAAAAATCAGTCTCAATCCTTCCCGTCATGCCTATTTGTAACAGTTAGTTTCGTAATGGGGACAGGTCGCTCAATATCATTAAAGAGCTTGAAGAAGAAAGAATATGCTCGGAAACCTATGTTTACAGCGTATTGTCTTTGGTTGGGTGAAAAAGAAAAAATAATAATAGAATGAGAATAATAGAATGAAATGTGGTGGCGAAGAGCATCCAAAAGCAATGAAATCAGTCAATATAAGATTCTAGCAAATAATAAGGTATTGCTGTCACATTAGCACAGATAATGTTTTTCAAAGGTGGAACCGGAATGACGTGAATAAAATCAACAATTTCTTTTCTTTCAAGAATCGGTACCAACCCTTAGATGACTGCAAAAGTGCTATGACTTTTAAGCTCCTAAGTCCCTGTGTATCATAGTCATGCGACACAAAATAGCACTTTTTATTTTTCTTATCGCAGTCCCATTCGTTATTTGTATCTCAATGTTGTATATTTAAAAGCTTGATATTGCAGCGTTACTGCAGAGCACACTCTCAATGTAATGTGCTGCAGTAGTCTACTTAGCTGATTTAAAATAACGAATATCTCAAAAAGTTATCCCCTGTGTATAAAGAGGTCGAATAAAATGTTCTTTGTGGAATAGTTGCTGTCATTATGAGTATTAAAAGGAGGAAATTGGTACCAGTAATTATAGGAGAACGCTTTATACCATGACAATATTTGTAGCATATCATAGGGGGTACTGCGGAAGGAATTTTAGCAAATTTTAAAACCATATTTTCACAATAATTTCAACTTATCTGGAGAATTATATCAAGAGTGAAATAATCACAAAATTTAAATCGAGGGGTTGGTTCGACAGTGACGAACAGGTGAGTCGATGATGACGGATAACAAGACGAAGTATTCAATTATTCAATGGTTGTAAGATCTTTATTCAGTATCAATGATTGTTAACTTGGTATTATATTTTGCTTGCCAAATTGAAAGGTAAAAAGGGAATAAAGACGGCAGATTTTCTATTAATAATTATTAACTCGATCACTTTTTTCCTAATTAATAAACACTGGTAAAGCTTGGGAATGGAGCGGCAAATTTGACGTGACTCCAGTGGAAAATATTCAGAGCTGTGAAGCACCACGTCGAAAATAGAATGGCCAAACAAAGGATAGAAGTTTAGAAGTGAGGCCGAGATAAAGAGAATTGGAGGATACTTGTAAATAGAAGCGACAAGCTCGGCGACCTCGGTACTTACAATGCACTTTTGGAAGATAAACTGAATTCGCTTGACGTATCACGGCGACGGAAAAGTTTTGTGAGCCCCGTAAGTATGAGAGCACTCCCCGAAGCTAAGCTCCACCCTTCAGTGCCATGACGAGGTAACAGAATTGTGACACTTCTAAGGAAGAAATCCTATCATCCGTAAGTGCACTCACTTGAAGTACTCCAAAGCCTTTCGTCTTTTTCAGTCAAACTCTGATTTTTCAATATCCCGCGTCTCACTTCCTGGTTTTTTCTATTTCTTCTTATATTTTTTCTTTCGTCCTTTTTCCCAATCATTATCTTCTATTGCTGGCTCGCACTTTTAGAATCCTCTCTTTAAAAAGTCACTCGTTTCAGCATTGTGCATTTTGTGTACAGGGCGTATATCCATTTTCTTCGTTTTATTTACTCATGTATACAAGGCCTCATCTTGAGTGTACTGTGAGCACTTGAGAGCCATTTTAGGAAGTTATTAACCAGGAAATGAACAGAATACAGAAGAAATGAATGCACCCCATTAAAAAATTGGATGACGAGACACTAACGTAGGGACTGTTGTGAAAGCCACATAATATTCAAAGGCTAAACGAGAGCAAAGAGTCTGGATATGACAATTCAAATATCAAATAAGAGTTTACACTTAATTCGAAGGATATTTTTATAACTTTGAAATAAAACCGAATGAAACAAGAAAAAATTAGGAAAGCAAAGACAAAGAAAGCATTTTGGCAGAGGGCACAACTTATAGCTAGCGATATAAGCTTGGACGTAAGAAAGTAACTTATCGTAAATTACGCATGGTGCATACTCTTTTGTGGAAGTGAAGCTAGGACAATATCATCAACAGAATAAATAAGATGACATACGTATGATGGTAACGAGGTGTCATTGGAGAATGACGATGATGCGAACACTGCTAGAGACAGCCTTATGGGATACATTGTGGAACATGGCAGTCGAAATAGGAAGAAGCAAAGACTGGGATGGATTACCGAGGAAGACCAATGGTGGATAAAGTAGAGAAACTAATGATGGTAGTTGAGAAATGAAGAATATTGAAAGAGATATTCAGTCAGCAGAAAATAATAGAGTGGAAAGCTGCAGATAATCAATCCTCGGGACGATGAGTGAAGGCGAAGATGAGGCAATCGAAATAAAGAGTAAAAGGCGTTTTTTAAACCACGAACCACTCCGTGTCTTCGCTCGAACCACAGCCGTGAAATACGAAATTGTAATCTCGCATGCAGATAAGGAATACGAGCCGAAAACATTCGTTACCATCTATATCTACATAATACAATGCAAGCCAGCACTAGGGAGTGTGGCACGGGGTGATTGCACAACAGGCATGCAACACACATCCCAGCTGAAACCAGAACCGCGCACGCTCGCCCGGATGCCAGGCGCAGGCCAAAAGCAGTTAGGATGATAATACGCGGTCAAATCATAAAGTAGGCTATTGCTACGTAAACGAACATGCTACCTTGCATTATATTATTTACAACTACTGGTTAGATACAACTACTGGTTAGTATTATTAATGCGACTAATGAATAGTCACACACCCTCGTGGTGGCTCGCAGGGTATTACGTAGATGTAGATGTAGATGAATAGTGATACAAAGTACTAAGTCATGCAGGAACTATATCTTGCCGGATATTCCACGCGGGATTAGTAGCTAATATTGATGTTCAGATATTTAGCAGAAGTGAAAAACCAACTTTACTCAGTGAGGGTCAAATTTTCCCAGAAATTGTATATCGCAACTATTATGGTCCCTGATTATACGAGGAAAAATGACATTTTAAATATTTTGGGATATATAAATGGGATAAATAAGGGAGGTCATAAGATAGAAACATTACAACGATGCAATCGAGAATCTCAGTACTATTGTATCTATAATGAACTTGCTTGCTATATAATGAACTTGTTTGCTTAATTTCTTTTCTTTTTGCTTCATTATATGTAATACTTAGCAGTTAGCTTGCATACTTGAAAACTGTTTTTTATTTACATTGCATACCTAGTTTCTATTGTGTCATCTCTGGAATAATCCAGCAAAATATAAAATAATAGTCCCTCTCTCTCAACGTTCAAAATGAAATATTATTATATATTACTTACTCCTTCTCAATGTTGTTGTTGTATCTTTATATCATGACTTTTATGTCGAAGTTATACCTTCATTACATGTAATACATTGCACTTTACCTTGCATACTCGTAAACTGTTTATTATTTGGATTGTGCAATTTCTATGTAAAAATGTAATGTTAAATGCAGCCTTGTGTCATTCAATTTTGCCATTTATGCTTTTTATTTTTGTTCACTAACTCGCATTACTACGTACCTTATTTTTTTGTTTTTAAGGGACATGACCCCAAGGCAATCAATAAAAATTGTATTCTATTGTATTCAATTGAATTATCAATGATTAGGGAAAAATAAAAGACTGCGGGGAACCAATACTATGTTTGACACAACTTAGATGATATAATGTCGTAGGAAATACTCTCAAACAATCCAACTTGCTCCGAATCCCTTTTCCCTTCACCAAGCCTTATTTTCCATTTCTCATTGCTTAAGAGTCTTTGACGCGCAAATTTACGGTAAATTTATGGATAAAACGGCTGTGTAAGTGTTGAATGTTAACAGAATGGAAACGATGCTCTCGAACGCGCGCAAAACGTCTTCGGATTCGTAACGGCATGAGAGTAAATACTAGATGGTTCATATCGCTTCGAGGCCGCACGGATAGAATGATATTTCCTCCTCCCACCCCGTATTAACATCCTCTCCATTAATGAAAATTGGATCAGGAGATCCGTATGTCACTCATCTTTCGCATAAAAACGAATGCATTATTCATCCGACGGCTCATATTCGCCCGCCTGTCAGGAATCCCCTGATCCTTACGTCACCAACAGGTACGATGTGTGCGCTCCGTTCTCCTGGTTCTTCTCATGGTTGGCACCACTGTCCGGGGATGAGAAGTGAGCGACCCAACATCCTCCTCAGGAATGTCGGAATATATATACCGGCGAGGGCAATGCTGGTCCCGCGCAAAAACGGGAGAGTCGTGGGAAGGGATATAAACGCGCCTGGGGACCGCCAATAGATTTAGATCGAATATAGCGGAGAGCAGCAAGATTTGTGAAAAATTGTTACGATAAACATAGCAGTTTTAAGAATTGTTGAAGGAAATAGGGTGGGAACCTCTATCCGAACGAAGGGAAAAATATAGATTAAATCTTTTACGAACGTTTGACATAACCGGCTTTTTGCCGGACGTTCAAAATATTTTACCAGAGCCTAACTATCAGGGCAGAAACGATCAAAGGCATAAAATTAAGGAAATAGACTGCCGAAACGACATATTCAAAATGTCATTTTTCTCACGTACACTATGGGACCATAATAGTCGCGATAGATCAGTTTTAGGATACTTTGACTCTGACTAGGTCATATTTTTTTGACTAGGTAATACTTTGCACTCGTGCTAAATATCTTAACATTATTATAATTTAATAACCTCGCATGTAACTTTCGGCATGATATACTCTTACATGATTAAGTGCATTTGAGTGCTATTTATCTATCGCGTTAATAATACTAACCAGTGGTTGCATCTTAAGTAGTGTACTGCATGATAGCATGTTAGCATCCGGTGGAACGTGCGCTGGTCTGATTCCAGCTGAGATGAGTGATGTATGCCTGGTGTGGAGTCATCCTGTGCTACACACCCTAGTGGTGGCTTGCATGTTATTTTATATGTAGATGTAGAATAGTGTCCGGTACTTGAGTGACGAACTCAAGTTGTTGTCCCTATACTCTTCCTCCAAAGTGATGGAGACACAGTTTCAAAATGCATCAATGAGTACAAATGAAAAGAAAATAACATTTTTCAAAAGTTTATCTAACATAAAAGAGGTATCGAAAAAATACGTGAACACTTATAAACGTAGTGGACTACAAAAACAAGAAATTTAAAAGTAATTTTGCGAAGATATAGTGGCTAAGGTATTTTGAGCGGGATAGTTCCCTATTCATGATGGAAAACGTATTCGAATAATACGTTTTAATTTAACCAGCTGTAGAAAGCATGAGTGAAATGTTACGCCATTAATGGTGCAGTAATATTCTTATATATGGCTGAAATTATATGTAATTTAAAAAATATTGACAAAAGTCTTTAATGTGACTAATTTTTCTCGTGGTAGGTACATTTAAAAATCCCTCACAACAGATAGATTTTGCATTTTAAAAAAAATAACTACTGTCACAGTATGATTTATTTTCAAAAATAGTCGAAAAAACAAGCACATAATACATTTTATTTTTTACGAGATCTAGGTGTTAGAAAATGTCTAGAAACTGATCTAGGTGTCACTAATAATTTAGGATGGGGTATAAACGTGGGATACATTGTTAAAAAAGCTTTCAAAATGTTACATTGGGTAGTGAGAAACCAAAACGAAACCGGTCGTACAAAAAATACTCAAGGTAAAACTTACAAAGATTTGTGAATTCCTTTATGAGGTCTTTTTCTTCGCAATTAGGAAAATATTACTACGATTTACGTGTAATGCACATCTTGCACAGACAGCATTGAATGCGAGAGATTCTGATAGATATCGCCCCCAGTAGACATTTTACTCTTGTTGCTGCTCCCTCTCCCCTTCCCATTTCAAACCAGTTCCTCCCCACACTCTTCTTCCCACCCCCATCCACACGCGCCCTCTCTCGTCCCTGGGGGGAAGGAGCAGTGGCGCCACGCAGGGAGTCGGCGGCTGAAGGGGTGAACTTTCCGTCCCGAGAGAGAGAGAATTAGCAGCGATGCTGGGGGACCGAATTAGTATTCCAGCGGTTTGCGGCGCGTCAACATTTATGCTCATCGGGTGACATTAGAGTGTCGGGCAGAGGCGCAGGGTGGTGCATCGGAAGGGGTGTGGGGTGCGGGAACTTCACACACCCCCCCCCTAACTCGCCCTTTCCCCAGGCGACTCTCCCTCTCGCCCGCGTGGCTATTGGTCCGAGAGCTGGCAGTCAGCGCCCCAAATCTGATTTCCCCAAGAATGGAGTGAGGGAAAAAGTTAACGGAATGCAATTTTGCCGAAGGTCAAGAGGATCAGCCTCCCAAAAAAAGTTACCTTCTTTCCTCCGAGATAAAGTTTTCCTATTGATCGCACAGTTGAAGAGTTTGAGGGCTACACATCTTTTGAAACCTCAAAATCGAAAGACAGATCTGCAGATTTCTAAGTATATTTATCGGAAACGATTAGTTTCGTCAAATATCAAATTCCCTGATCCCCATGTTGTAGACCTTAGTTATTACCTGTTGCCTCCGAGATAAAGCTTTCCCAGTGATCGTAAAGCTGAAGATTTTGAAGGCTTTACATCTTTTGAAACCTGCCTGACAGTATTGTATCAAGGCAGTATCGCTGAAAAACGTTTGAAAATAGTAATTCATGGCGACTTTATAACTCCGTTACAACTAAAAAGGTGTTCATGAGAAAAAGACAAGTGCTTTGCTCGAAGAAGATAGGACTACCAAACAGAAAACTGTATGTGAAAACATTCGTGTGTAGCTCAGCACTCTTATGTATCGGACGCATGGACCATTGGAAAAGTTGACTAGAAATAACAAGAAGCCTTCGAAACCTGGTGCTAGAGGAGAATGCTGAAGATAAATTGGACGGGTGAAATAAGATATGATGAAGTGTACAGAAGAGTGGAAGATGAAGGACCACATGTAACACCAAAGAGAAAAGAAGAACCAGGTGGATTGAAAGCACCCTGCAACACAGAGTTAGTGAAGAACATGATTGAAGGTAAAATATAGGGAAAATTCCCCAGAGGAAGACCCAGGAATAAGTTCATGGGCCAAATAAAGAGGAAAGTACATAGGAAGAGATACCAGGAGGTAAGGGAACTAGCATTTGATAGGGAATGGTGGAGGGCTGCAGTCAACCAGTCTTAGGATTGAAAAACCAGTGAATGAATGGTATAACTCCGTGACTATTTGTACGATTAAAAAAAATATACAGTCTTTGGACTGAGCGCACAGTTGCGATTAAAAACTGGCCTTATGGTAGCTCCATGTGGGTGTGGCGGCCCTAAGTGTTTATTGAGCGTGTCGGCGCGGTATTGAGAAGCATTCGCACAATATATCAAACAGAAGCGCCAATAGAGACGATCATCAATGCGTGGGTCGATACATTGAATGAAGCAAACTGCCAAATCGATGAAAATAGACCAGCAAGGTACATCAGGGGAGTTTGTCTATTTGGTGAAAAAAGCTGGTTAGGATCCTCAGGAAATGCACTGTTCACCAATGAAACAAGTTGCACTCATCTATTTAACTTTTTCTTATTGACCTGCAATAAAGATTGTATTTTTGTCACGTAATATAATGAAAGTGAACGAAAAGGATCAAATGCTTAGACACAGTCATCGATTGTGTTGAATTTCAACGCGTTATGGAGAGACTTGCATTTAGCACCAGAGGGGAACTTCACTCTGAAAATACCGAGGACCTATTATATATGTTCAAATATTCACGTGCAGACATTCTAATTTTTACAGTGACTGTAAAAGGTAAGGAATAATATGCCTTAGAAACTCCGAAGGCCATGATGAATTACCTTGTATTAATTATATCTAATATGGATTTATCGAAGTTGGTGGCTCTCATGAAAAAATCGTTTAATTCCTGATCACATGTATACGCGAAAGTCGTCGATGAACTGAAGTTGTTCCCAGCGATGTACATCTCCTTACTACCCTGCGAGCCATTGCATGGGCGCGTGGCAGGGGATGTTAGGACACCAGATGTAAAAAGGTGTAAAAAAAGAGATTTTGGAGGTTAAGTTTATTTTGGGAGTGTTTTAAGTGGAGCTCCGGGTTTATTGTAGTTACTTCTTGTGCGTGAAAAGAACGAACTTTTGTGCCCATCTGTTCGGAAAAGTATATCTCCTTTATTATTGCACCTGTTGTACCTAGAGATGTAATGTGGCGTCAAAATTATATTTTGTTCTCTCGTAGTAGTTTTTAACACAGCTTAACTTTGCATTTTATTCATTTTTTGGTTAAATCTTTTTTTCTATGGTCTCAAATTCGGCAAATTCGAGTTGTGGCATAACCAGAGCGAAGTAGCACTTATGTTTCACTGATATTTTTTTGCTATCGCTGTTTGCATGGTTTATTTGTCAGTAGCCCTAACACAGGTTATTCCTTAGGGGTTATCTATTGTACTACAACTCTGTAATTCCTGAAAAGGAATTAAATTATTATTATATTATAATATAAAAAAGTAATTTTTTGTTTGAAGGTAAATATATAAATTCATTTGTGATTATTATATTTATGAATGATTTATGACCAAAAAAAAGTATAAATATTCCTTGTTAGCCTTGTAAATTTTTTGTAACCCATCAAAAGGGAAATTACAGCGTGTAAACTATTTGTAAATAAATTTATTTATTTATTTTACTCAGCGTTGACTAAAAGGTTTAAATAAACATTAGGCGCCCCTGTGTTATCTGTCTAAACTTTTGATAATATATTTATCCGATAACGATGTACTACAGCTAAACTTTGGTCGTGAGAAAAACTTTTATACGGATAATCGAAGCTAATTTTGTTTATTAGCTATTAAATTTCTGTAGCTGAAAAGCATAATAATCACTTCTAAATCAAGGCTTGAGGAGCTTTCAACCTATATGTACAAAATCTGTAAAGATCTAAGAGTGTCTAATGTACCCTTTTATATTCTAATTGAATTTGTAACCATCAATCTGCCGTTGCGCCTCTTTGGGATGATAAGTTTCATTAATTATTTTTAATAGTCATGCAAAGTTATCCCCTACCATGTGCAACTATATCACATTTCCATTTACGTTTAATGGAGTGGACGAACTGCTGAAAATGTTGTCTGTGAGACCATAATTTCTGTAGGGCCGATTGTGTTGTTGAAAGGAGCAAAATGGCCAGATAACGGCGGGGCCTTTATAACAAGTTTGGCTAAGCATGGTAATATTCAGCTATGTAGCACATTATTATGAATGCCATTCCTTAACTTAAACTCAGAGAGGGAAATAATGAGTTTTTTATGTCGCAAATAATTCTCACCCGCAGCAAATTATCCGAACCTGAGGGCCCAAATTCCGAAGTTCTAGAAATCTAGATTATGAGCTGCGGCAATGATTTTTTTACAAAATTACAAGTATTATTGTTAGAACAAATATTCTAACGTGGCAAAGTCAAGAAGGTAATATAATTCGCGTAGACTGGGATTATTAGATAAATTATCCCAAGATTGACGTTGAATTTCTACTGTGGAAGAGGAGACATTTGTTTAGAAAAGCACTTTGTGTTGCATCTACATCTGCGTAGTTCCCAACGAGTCACCGCATGGGCGTGTGGCAGGGGATGTTAGGAGACCAGCCGCGTAAAGATGTAAGGTATAAGGTTTTGGGAGGTGACATGGTGACGTGTATTAAGGAACTGTGTTCAGTGGAGCTCAGATTTTATCGTGGTCGCTTATTGTGGGCGGAAAGAACGAGTATTTGCACCTACCCGTTCGGCAATGTATCTCTCTTATTTTATTGCTTCTGTCAGTCCTCGAGATGTAGTGAGAGGTCAAATGATATTCTCTGTGTCGCTCTGAAACACACCAGTTCTGAATTTCTCCAACAAGCTAAGCTTAGCGTGTAACCTCTGAGTCTCTAGAAGCTCCAACCTTAATCCCTCTAAAAGTTGTGAAACACTATATGTTCACTAGAGGCAGTTTTCAACGAAGTGTGTAGCTTTTATTTGTATTTTATTAATTATTTTTTGGTTTAATTTGGTTAATAATTTGGTTGGTAGAATGAACTAACGAGACAGGAAGTTTGTGAGCAAATCTCAGTCGAGGCCAATGATTTTTTAACATGTATCTGGCACGGGCATTGTGAACTAATCACAGTATCAATGCATTATACTCTAAGCGAATGCCCTCCAATGTTATTCAATAAGATGCTTTCATGCTTCTAAGTGTGTGCAATTACTATCCGTACTCTTCTACGTATAAGACGTGATCAATTATCTCATCTCCCCAAATCGTCGTGTTGATTTCTTCATCCGTGTTTCCCTCTATAAAATTGATCTCCATTATTCTTCGATGGCAACAAATGTCAACACCCCTAAATTTCTTCGTTCGATTCCTCGCTTGACCTCTAATGTAATACATTAAATTAGTTTTAAGTTTTGAGTAACCTGAGATATTTTGTGTAAATGCACTACATATATCTTGATCTCAAAATGAAAAGGTTTTTGTTCACTTTCCAGTGGTTCGTTTCAAGTTTCCACAGAAATAATTTGATTTTCCGACCTGGTTTCGACATTAGCTATGTAATTTTCATGTCAAAACCATCTCCAATTAAATAAGTATAATATCAAGTCAATAATAATTGGGCAAAGTCACCTGTTTGCCCAAATAGATTTTTCGTCTTTTTCCAACATTCAATTGGAAAGCTATACCATACCATACGATGAAATGAGAAATGCAATTGAATGAAGTAAGTATATATGTTTTACGGTGTTGACAAATTCTTAATTGTAATTTATGCTTGATTTATATTACAACTTTTGCATTAACCGAATATAGTTTCTTTCAATAAATGTACTTGGTGTTACAGGGTGTTACATGCCCAATATCAATAAACTTGTGTCTAATATATAATCAAATCTAAACTTCTAAGGAAACATTATGCTTCTCTTCAATCAAGCTTATCAAAAAATCGTCATATGCGGATAACTTATTTCCTGAAACCTGTTGTACTCCAAAAAAGACGAAAATATCTAGAAAAGTTTAATACCAGTAAGTTAACGAGTTTCTCATCAAAACAGCATCCGAAAATGCACGACTCAACAACGAATTATTGCCATACTATTCATAGAGCAATGATCTTGTATACACAACTGCGATGCATTAAGGTGAGGGAAACTGAGCTCCACTAAATACACTCCCAAATACACGTCACCATTTCACCTCCCGAAACCTTACATCTTTACACGGCTGGTGTTCTAAAATGTGCCCATGCGGCGGCTCCCAGGGTAGTATGTAGATGTAGAAGTAGATGTAAGGTGGATGGAGATGAAATCGTGGATCATTTGAGTAACACTTATATTTTCCAAGCAAGTCAAATCATTTTAACGACTACATTTCATATACGTGTTAATGTTTATGCAGCGGAAATCAGAATAAATAAAAATGTAATTTGTCGTAAGAATTATAAAATTATAAATTTTTGCCTCAATTAAAGCATGACGTAAGATTTTGATATTTTTAGGTGAAGCAATGGAAATTAAGGAGAAAATTATATATTTATAACTGCATTTTTAATCTTTGTCTACACTTTGATATTTGGCATTAACCATTATAGCAGGGTGGAATGTATTATTTCGCACATTTAAGATACTCTGATCATGGATAAGCAATCGATTTACAACAAAATATATCTCGTAAACCTACTCATTAGAATTGAAATGCCAAAAACCAAATCGGTAAGAAAAACATTTTCAAAACTCTTATCAATAGTTATTATGAATGAAGAACATTTATGGAAGATTTTTGCACGTTCGATCAAGGTGTTTTAAACATTTCCTCGTCGCGTAGCACGTTTTATAGACTGAATGAAGCAGAAGGAGTCTCTTTCTATGGAAGCGACGAGTACCGAAACCATTATACCCTGCCGAAGACAGCAGCAACTGAATGGTTTGAAGATAGTGATGGGGAAATGTTAGTGGCTGGATTGCGCGTGTCTGCCAAAGGCCTGGCGGGTGGGGGGGAAGGGCATTGAGGTGGTCCCCTTCGAGTGCCCGGTGTAGGCTTTCGGCCGGGTGGGCGGGCGGCGTATTGAAAGGTCGGATGCCTTGCGTTGGGGTTGGAGGGTGGAGAGCGGAAGGCTAATGGCCCACGAGTGCTTGCTGCCGTACGGAGGGAGATGGCGAGGGCGGGCGGACGTCGGCGGGAGTGGGTATGTGGGCAAAAGGGAGGAGGGCTCGTTTATTCATTCAGCCGTGTGACCCGTATTCGACAAAAGTGGGTCAAGTTTGAGGCACAGAGGAAAAGATGATGCACGTTTTTTTTTTTTTTTAGGTTGGACGCGTTGTAAAAGCGGGGAAGGGCTCCGTTGTTGACCTTACGATCCCGAGGAGCGTGCTTCGGCCGCTCTCCATGCACATGTCTCCTTGTAATGTTTGTATATTTTTTCCTGCCGCCAAAATTAACCTCTTCATTGCAACAGGGTGCCTGGCGGTGGGAAGGAGTGTCCGTCGTTTCCTGGCGAACTTAAGAGAGGACGCATCTCGCCCTTCATTAAGGAATAGTTGTTAAGAAATTACATCCAATGGCGACTCTCGCACCCGATAGAGGCGTCAGGAATCTTTCACTTCAGGATAAATTACGCTTAAGGCAACAGTCGCCTGAAAGTTGTTGCCTAGTCTTCAGTTCGTAGGTACAGACAGCACTGAATGATTGATTAATGTGGTGCCGATGGTCTTACTTAAATGAATAAGAATATAAATGTGTCATTGGCTAGAAAAAAATCCAAAAGCTTCATAACGTCAAAGAAATCTGTGACGTGAGGCTGAACTATTCGTGCCACTATCCGAGCACAATATTGCCAAAAACCATTCAGGTAATTTGTCGAAAAGAACGAATTACGGATTTTATCTTACAACCATGATGGCTGACACAGCATTAATGTTAGAAGAAGGACTGATACATCTCTCTGCGTTTACGATTTTTCAATAGAGATATTAGTTTTTGTAAAAACATAATTTATATATTTCCGATTTCCCGGTAGTTTATTTAGAAAAAATTGTGAAGTGAATGCATCTTTAGAAAAAATAGATAAGTGAAGAGAAGTCCATCTTTAGAAAAAATAGAGAAGTGAATCATCAGGGTGATGACCATTTTTCTCCTTAATATTTGAATTTTTCACTCTCACAAATGTCGTTCATTGTTTTTCAAATCTTTCCAAATAAAACCCAAAATATGTCTCTGGCGGCGCTGCGTGGAATCGTTTTGAGTTATTCCGCGTTTAAACGACCATCGTGCGTACGTTGGTCCGTGCGACGGAATGCTGTATTCTTAATTTAAATGCACGTCTGTACCATGGTAATTCATGGTTCCCAACGTTATCGCTTTATGCTGGTATCGCGAGCATAAACCGAAACAAATTATAACTATTATGTAGAGAAGACATTCATTAAAATGAAACCGATGATGTTACTTTAACGAATATGGATATAAATGTGTCATTGGTTAGAAAAAATTTCAAAAGCTTCAAAACGCCACAGGAGTATGGTATTCCATATTTCGTTCACTTGCTCTATACTTGTTCGTGATGATGCCCTTATCTCTGAACGAATTATCATTCATTATAGTATACATTATTTAATTAGACTTATAGGTTATGTTCTATGCATTTTATTTTTAACCATGATTAAAAGGTTATGGTTTATCCACAATAAAAAATTTGTTTTTCCTGGAAAACTGTGTATAATGCCAAAGGCATGGTCGGATTGGATTTTTGGGGAGGCGACCGACGGCTAAGGTCATTTGCGCCATAGGGGAGAGGTAAGGGATGAAGGTTTGATTGAAACCCGGCGTCAGCATTAGCCTGCTCTTAACGAAAGGCGCCAAGGGGACCACGGCTTAACGTCTCCTCCGACAGACGGAGTACTCCACTTGAAGTGCCCTCCGCAAGACATTCAAGTAGGGATCGGGTTCCTCTGCAAAACATCCGCCACTGCAGGGATTTGAACCCTGGCCGCCCGTGTGGTAGGCGAGTACTCTAACCACCACACCAACCCGATCCCCGGCATGGTCGGTTAACTATGGTAAGGATTAAAAAGTGTTAAATATAACCTATTAGTAGTCGTCCATGTTTGAGGTTCTATGTTCCTACAGTTTTCAAAGAATAAACAAAATTGTATGAAGTGCCCAAACTATAATCAGTTATAAGGAATCTAAAATTAAGGTACATCTGCCAAAATTCAATTTCTGATATTAACACATGGTTACAGTGGAAGATTAAAATTTTAAGACATGTACGTTGAGAGATACTTCAAGCTGATTAAAAAATAATCTATTAGGGAAAGGTGTGTCTAAACTTAGAGGCATGGGGAAACTTCCTTTATCACAACGCAGTGATCGATATGTGTACGAGCGGCCTTCTGTAAAACCCGCATTCGAAATTAAAGTTGATCCATGTTTCCATTGTTGGTATGCTGAGGGATAACTAGGTGAGAAGTAGAGGATATCTCCGTAGCGTCTATAACGATCATCACAATCTTTAAAAGTATAAGCGTCAGGTGTATGTATAATTTTGCAATCATGTGCGGTGGGTTTATCTAATTGTCTTCGAATAACCGTTAAGACAAATTCGAAAGGCGTTCCTCGTTCAACTGAGACATGAATGGTGGAATCGGCACTTTTAACTGGCGAACAAGATTTTATGCTTATCCCCTACATGCATGAAGCAATCAAAAATACAAATAATCATGTGCAAATGCCCACATTTTCCAAATATAATGACACTAGAGTCTTATTATGAACCGGACCATAAATAGCATACATACCTCAATTATTTACTCATTTTAAACGAGTTAACTGTTACATGAAATTAGTCGAAGTGTTTAGAATGGGTTTACGGGAATATATTTTCAATAAAGACATGAAAAATGGGATAAAGAAAATTTACAATTTTACATGATAAATTTTCAACGAAAAAATTAAGTGGCGGTCTCGGGAGTGTTTTAATGTGACCTAGGCAAGCCAAGATATCGGCATCAATATGCCAATATCAATATGCCATCATCATTATGCCGATATCTTGGGTCAATGGGAAATGGGTCATCAAAAGATAGATTTACAGATTTCACAGTATATTTTTAGGAAGCGATTGGTTTCGTCAAATACATATCAACTAACCTATTCCCCAAGTTGTAGACCTGTATTACTTCATAAAGTGAGAAAAATTATGAGAGGATTTGAGCGTATATAAAACTATATGATTTCTGGTGGGTTTAATAAGAAATTTTTTTAAACTATGGAGTCACATTTAAACTAAAATCTTCTCAACCATAAATGACAAAGTTTCATAAAATATACTTATTAGTAACTTAGCATGTTTACCTAAAACGGAATTATTGGGGAAATTATACCAATGAACAAAAACCAGAACACACATGGTTAAGAAGTAAAATAGTTAATTCCACATATTTCTTAACAAGAAAACTGACCGTAAGACGGCAAAAATGCACCATTTTCACGGTTGAAAATTGTGCTTATGCGCCAAAACCATGGTCGGTTTTTTGTCAATAAATGCGCAGAATTAACTAAGAATTTTACTTCTTAACCATGTGTTAAGCAAGTAATTTCCACCGAGTACGCTTGTCACGTTCTTAAGAAACAAATTCATAAAGGACCGTTCTTAATGTACGTCTACAAAATTAATCTCATTACAACGTCTATAATTAAATGTTCGCAAAAATTATACATATAATAGGACCATATTCTTCTCCAGCACATCTACATTGACTAAGAATAATTCATTTGTAGCAAGGAATAGGGAAATTGTTTAAATTAGAATATAAGCAAATACATTAGAAAACAAAATTTGAGATACTTTACCAGCAATGGGACATAACGGTAAAGAACAAAATGCGGGTAATGTGTCCAGAGAAGAAAAAGGTCAAGGCTTAGAGGGTGGAACGCAGGAAGGATCTAAAAAAGCATATTGCCAGAGATAACCAGCGAAGAAAAGACACAGATTGTAGATGGAGAGAAGACCTTCATAAAAGAGAAAGAGATTAAAAAATATTAAAGAACGGAGCAAGGGAGCAACATCTTTAGCAAATGGATAAGAAATGCCATCAGCCTGAAGGCAAGAAAGAGGGAAAATAAAAATTAAGTGATAACCTGAAAGAAGGAAAACAAGAAGATCTTCTTTCGCGAGGAAAAGTTGAAAAAGCTCGTGGAATCACGAGACACGAATGAAAGCAGGGCAAAGGTTAATGCCATCCAAAATGAATGGCCAAATTCTTGTTGAAGGTGAAGGTTAAAGAGAATTGATGGGACAAGTGTAAGCTCCGTACGAAACAACACACCGAACAGAAGAATGAGATGGGTTGGACACTCCCTGAGACAATGGGGTTGTGAGGAACATAATTGAAGGCAAAATAGAGGGAAAAGTCCCCACAGGAAGTCCCAGGAATAAGTCCATGGACCAAGTAAAGAGGAAAGTACATTGGAAGAGATATGAGGAGGTAAGTAAGCATATAATAGTGAAGAGTGGAGGGCTGCAGTTAATTAATCTGAGGATTGAACAACCAATGAATAAATGAGTGACGTTTAAGCACCATCTTTCCACAAGAAAGTGAGCGTACAAACATATATAGGTGCGTAAGAGGAGAGAGCAGATAACTGGACCTTGGATACATCTACATACAACCGTGCAAATAGCCGCATGGATGGGTGGTAGGTGTCCACCACCCGTGTAAAGATGTATAAGGATGAGGTTTTGGCAGATGAAATGGTGAAGTGAATTATGGGTGTGTTTTAATTGGAGCTCCGGTTTTATTATAGTCAATTATTGTGCGTGGAAAGGGAAAATTTTTTGCAGCTATCTGTTAAGCAATGTATTGCTCTTATTTTATCGCATCTGTCAGACCTAGAGATGCAATGTGCCGTCAACATTATATTCTCAGAGTCGCCGTGAAAAACACTTGTTCTCAATTTCTCAAACAAAGTCTAGCGCGCAGCTTCTTATTCTAATCCTTCTAAAAATTGGGAAACACTATATGTTCGCTCTTAGAAGTATTTAACGAAGTGAGTAGCATTTATTTGTATGTAATTTATCTATTAATTTGGTTCAATCTTTCTGTCCAGGGTCTTAAATGCTCGCGGCGTATTCGAGATGTAACCTAATCAGAGTGAAGTAGCATCTCTCTTCTACTTTCTCATTCAAGGACATTCATATTATACGCTTGACAAATCCTAATTTCTTCAATGCTTTTGCCACATATGTTTTATATGTGTTCTCCACGATATGTATGGAGTTAAAGTAATTTCCAAGTATTTGACTTTTTCGAGGACTGCGTGTACACTACACGTAACAGTGCAGACAAGGCGTTTGGATAAAGTTGAAAAGTGCCGTGGAGTAGCATTTGGATTTATCGTGCTTTGACAGCTGGGGTCATTTAGCTTTTACTTTCTGCCATATTCGGACAGGGGCAACAGCACTTGAAAGACTAATTGCATCACCTATCCATATTTGACGCAAATCCAATGATGGTTAAGAAGAGGCTGGTGAATAGTTTACCGAAGTGTAGAAAGGAATTCAGGTCTACATCTACTTTCCAACCTGTGAGTCGCCGCATGGGCGCGCAGCTGTGGGTGTTAAGACACCAGCCATGTAAAGGGTAATGTTTTGGGAGGTTAAGTGCATCATGGGATCGTTTTGAGTGGAGCTAAAATTTTACTATGGTCACTTAATTGAGTATGGAAAGAGCGAATATTTGTACAAATATTTGTCAGCTCGGCAACGTATCTCTATCTCGTTTTATCGCTTCAGTTGGGCCAAAAAATATGAGAGTTGGTCGCTGGTGTTTCATATCAGGATTTGGTGCAGAGTGAGAGAGGAGCTGTTGATGAGTAACTGAGTTGATGAGAGGACGAGTAACTAAAATGGGCGAGGAGGGGAAAAGTCTGCATGAGATTAGAATGGGGCTTCGTGGGTGGTTCGAAGAGGTAACGAGTGATGAAGGGTTACTGAAGGCCGTGATATTGACGACGGTGTTGGGTAATGCGGGAAAGGGGAAGAAAAAGAGTCGATATTATGAATGGCATGAGGAGAGGATGGAGTTGTGCTGAGATGAAGAAAGAAATTTACAGGTAGTGCGGTTAGATTGAGATCAACCCATGAAAAAATGTTAATATTTGAATCGCTTTCATTTTAACCTTCCTTCACTACCTATGTAGTAATAACAGAACGATAAGGATCACATTATGATGAGAAAGGGGGGAGAGAGAGAACTGAATTTGTGGCGTCAGGTAAGTACGTTTTTACCACATCTGAACGGAAAGTGATTTTTTGCCCTATTTTGTGTGAGAAAAGTGACTCTTTTTCTCCGTACTGAATTCATGTGTTGTGTATTTTGTTTTACCAGCAACAAATTATTTACACAACTCAGAGTCTTACGTTTTGGAATTGGTAAAATTTATCGTCAAATTAACATAATTTATGACGTGAACTAGATCTGACCGTCAATTCATCATCGGATTCTATTGACGGTTTTGAAATACAAAAATATAAATTACACGGGTGTTTGTTACCTGAAAAATCAATTGGTCAATACAATAGTCATAATATAGCTTTCCTTACATTTTAAAATGTCATAAAAGGCCAAAATTTGGGGAACCGCTGATAAATGTTCACAGGAAAAAGAAATCCCGCAACTATAAAAAAATTTACTCTTACTCCTGGGGCCATTGAAAACCAAGTAGGTCTTTGGCCTCGTCAAAAAGCCTTCTCCCAGCATTTAAGTCTTGTGCGATCTCCAATTCTGCTCCCATTCTCCATATATCACTTTTAACTTCGTCGTTCCATCGCATTCTTGGTCTCTCATTTGTGGTCTCCTTCCTTGTGGTCTTCCTTCCCATATTCTCCTTGTCATCGAATTTTCATTTCTTCTTAGGATAAAAAATTTACCGTAATGTACTTTCGTCATGCGTGAAGTAGAGACAAGAAGTAGAGAAAATATCGATACATTACAGTTATAAGGGACGTATATTATTGTAAACTTTACTCACAGATGTGGATAAAAGTCTGAAGCTAAAAAAAAGAACGTGACAGTAGAAAGAAGCAAAAAGTTGAAACCGACGTTGAAGCCAATAATTGAGGGAATTTCATTCGGGTTGCAGAGTCCTGTCTCCCTTCCTACTCCTATGGCTATTGGTTATCACAGGATATGATATAAATGGGTATGTATATATTTATAATTCTGGCGTCATTGTGGTTACAACGGTATAACTCAGACCTCCATCGTAGCGCAAGTTTTAGAGATGCAAGGCATTTAGAGAGAAGTTTAATTCGTGCCCCTTAACTGCGGTGCAGGGACATAGAGGTAATGTAACGGCACATCATGTCTATCGTAGGGCCATGAGAATGATAAATATCCCTCCCAAAAAACTCAGGGTATTGAATACATCATGTGAATGAGTGACGAAATAAGTGGAATAATACATTATCCCGGGGACAAATGATGTCATGAAGGGTTGGGAATATTTCAAAGAGAAATCGCGTACTTCAGCATACAGATGCTATGAATGATGACTGAACGAAAAACTTCATCTTTAAGGGAAAAGAATCCTCCCTGGAACTAAAACCACAGGAATGAATGCTAAATCTAAGCCAAAAAAATGCTTTTGGAGGCAACACTTTAACCTAGAACGATGTGAATCATATGGAAGGCGATTTTCACTGTCACCTCTTTATGGAGGCTTATGAAAATGAATTTAAAAAGAAGAAAACCCATAGAGATGATAAAAAGAAGTAAAAAAAATGACGGAAACAAATATGGAATCGATATGAATGACAGTGCTCAAGTGAAAGAACGGAATGACAAATAAAGGCTCTGTATGAGTTGTTTAAAAAACTAACAAAAAGAAGATTTTGCAGTTTTGAGGCATTTTTTTGCCAGACGATTCTGTCGGCCCATATGCCCCTAGAATTCCAAAAGGCTGCCAAGCCTGTCATCAGGTTTTCCAGGTACCGGACCAACAGAACTTGACATATATCAATGTTTATGATAATCAAAAAGGAAGAATTTTTTATAAAGTTAGATCACCGAAACATTACAAGTATATCAAAAATAAGGTAAAGGTTCAAGGATTTGGAAACGTGAGAAATATTTACTTCACGCATTTTCAGGAGCCGTGCAAACTAATCTCTGCCATGGATTTTTCTCATGAACATGAAGAAATCATTCTCACTCTTCCTCAAATGATAGGAGAATGAAAAGTCTACAGAGTTTGAACATTAATAATTTACAGGCCAAAACTAGATTAAAAGATTCTAAGTTAAACAAATAGGTTTCAATACCTATTAAAAAATCACATTAATAAGATCCCAGTTTATTGAGCAAACTTCTTTGAGTAAAACTTAAGGTAGAGAGCGAACTTCAAATTAATGGTTACTTCATCATCGGTGATTCAATCCTAAGATTGGTTGATTGATACAGGGCTGCATCTTCTAGGGAGACTAATGTGGTGGTTTCCCCGTTGCCTTCCACATCGCAGTATCCCGACCGATTCCGTGAACTTCACTCTCACCCGAAGCTGTGGCTGTTGATAACCGGACCGATCTTCTTGATATGCACCATCAATGCCATCGGCTGAGACTACTGCCTCTTAGGAGCAGGATCAAATTCGGGAAGTATGTAAATGTTGGATTCCGGAGCCAAGAAAATTATCAGTCATTTGGACTTGAACCTGCGACCCTCGAACGGGAGCCAAACACACTACCATTAACGAGGCTCACTTAGCACCTCACTAATGGATCGTCATCTATTAAAAATTGGATTATCACGCATCTTTTATTTGTGAATAATCGTTACGCTGGCAGCTGTCTACATGCAGCTGCTTATAATTTTCTGCGTAACTAAAGGGAGAATAAACAAATCCTTCGCCGTTCCACTGCCCAGACTGGTACTCTTGATATTCACACGTTTTCCTATTCGGTGCATAATTTCATTGCTCAGAAAGCTTTCTCTGTCGATCCTCAAATAACCCCGCGGTAGTAGTTACAGCATTTCTCATCAGAATAAGTGGACTATCTCCACTGAATTCAGTTAAGCTGACTTCCTGAGAATATTTGTAAAATAAAATATTCGTCCACACATTCTCTAACTTACAGTCGCGTTTCGCGTTTTTAGGAATCCTGCGTGAGTGATACTGTAATACCCTGATACTGTGATATAGCGCAAGCCCTGTTTAATATCAATTTGATAAATCAATGGATCATAATATACCTTAGAATCAACGTTTCCATCGCAAAAAAGAGAAACAAGGATTGCTGTCCACCTTGCCTAGCAAAAAAATTTTTGTACAAATCAAAGACAGCTAAGCTAAGATTAGTGCCTCCATGAAATATGGAGATAATGCGAGTTTCGGGGTTACACGGAGGGTATTACTATCCATGCTATCACGCCCAATCTCCAAATCTGTCAGAAACGATTAAATAAAAGAGATAAAGAGAAAACTCCCTTCAAAATTCAAGTACAAATATTCCATCTTTTCTGTCACCGCAAGTGTTTGTAACAAATAGAGACCTAGGCACGTAGATACCTCGTTAGCATGAAGTGAATATTTCTCCTCCACCCTTTTATATAAATTTTTCCTGTCCTCTCATTTTTTATAGCTGACACCCCATCATTTCTTGACACTTGCCTATAAGGCGATTCACGGTGTAAAATTTTGACGTAGTTGTGCCGATGTCTTTGTACTGATGAACCACTAGAACTGACCCCTCCTACCGCTTACCTCGGACAAAAACGTACCTAAAATCATTTCTCATCTCTGGTTCTAATCTCTGGAATTCCGTGCCATTATCCATAAAACATTCATCCTCGCTGTCTGTTTTTAAGGAAAACTTTTTAATTATTATCTTAACAGCATATATGCCAATAATAGATATGTTAAACCTGTTATAGATTTATATGTTTCGAAGTGATCGGAGAAATTATTGTTTTTTGTCGTCTCTTTGTGATTGATATTATATTTTCCCTTGTTATATATTATATTTTCCATTGTTTTTAGTGTTGATTATCTTTACCTAATTGTGAATATTTTTTGTTTTTCATCACTGTGAAATTTTGGCCAGGTGTATATATTTTTGTGTTATTTTTTGCTCGAAGCAGAATTTTATATGTATTTTCTTTTTTTGCTCTTATGGGGAAACCTAGAGAATAATTAAACCAATCCTATTCTATTTTAGGAAGAACTCATATAGCACTGGAGCCCCAAGGAACTTATTTTGGTCTCTTCTGATTAAGAAGTTCTTATACGCAGCATAATTTATCAACACTAGTTCCACCCATTCCATTCCTTTCAGAAATGCCCCCCCAGCGGACGACCCGAATGGACTTCATAAAAAAATAAACCTTTCGTCCATTCTTATTCGCCCGTCCCAATCTGCACCCGTCTCGTCTTCGGCGGACTGCACGTCATGCCCAGCAATGCAGATCGCGTGCGTTCTCTCCCCCGACATGTGCGTGAGTGCGTTTGATGGTGTCACCCTCCATGGACGTGGAGATAGAGTGATGGGCCCGGGAGATGAATGAGGGGCCGGGGAAGGAAGGCGGGGGAAGGGAGCATAAGCCTTTTTCGCTCGAGAGGCTGTCTGAGAGACCTGAAATGGATGAGTGCGGGGGAATAGGACGAGTGCTTGTCAGATTTCGTAGGGTTGAGGGCCATCGTGGTGGGGTTGGAGGAGGAGTGGGCCTCGTGTAGTGCGGCCCAGGGGAGGGTGGGTGCTGAAGGGAGAGAGAGAGCGAGGACAAGGGATTCGGGAGGGAATGAGCCGGGTTTTCAGGGGTGGGGTAGGAGTGGACGGGATTGCAGTAGTGCCCCGGATGAGGGGGTAGAGGGGAGAGAATGTGTGGAGTGGTTTGGAAGGCGGACGTCGTCTGGGCATTCTGCGGGAGAGGAAACGATGACGCGGCGTCCTCGAGGAGGTAATAAGGCGGGTTTGTAATCCTAACGAAAGTTTAAACATTTTATTTCAGTCATGGTTGCATGTACTGGGCAATCAAATCCTGGTTTTCGCATACTGTGAGTAAATTTAATTGGTAAACCTGCCAGGTAGCACAGTTCTTAGTAAACGAAATAAAATCATGTGTAATCGTACTTTATAAAATATTTCAGTCGTTTCAACTATCACTGGATTTATTCATTGGACATCCAATCCTAGGATTGGTTGACTGCGGTCCTCCACCATTCGCTACCTGATGATATTTCCCTTACCTCCGGGTATCTCTTCCTATGTACTTTCCTCTTTATTTGGTCCTTGAACTTATTTCTAGGTCTTTCTCTGGGGACTTTTTCCTATATTTTGCCTTCAAAGATGTTCTTTACAGACCCATAGTGTTTCAGGGTGTGTCCAATCCATTTTGTTCTTCAATTCTGTATGGTGTTCTATATGGTCCTTCCCTTCTTCTACTATTCTGTACATTTAATCATTTCATAGTTTATCCGTCCATTGTATCTTCAGCATCCTCCTCCTGCACCAGGTTTCGAAGACTTTTAGACTGCTCTGGTCAGATTTCCCGCTGCTCCATGCTTCCGACCCATGTAGTGCTCTACGCTCTTCGCGAATATTTTCACACTGTTTTCTGGTTTGAAGTACTGTCTTCTTTGAGCACAGGAGCTGTCTATTTCCCATGAACTCCTTCTTAGCTTGGACTATTCCCCGCTGGATATCCGTTGTGCCTCTTCTGTTCCACGAGATGGTACTTCCGCGATAGGTGAAGGAATCCACTTGTTCTGATTTCTATCCTCTCAGGGTGACTTCTACATTCAGTTTCTCTTTTCCGTATACTAGGATTTTGGTCTTCGTCTTTGGTCTTATTTTCATGTTGTATTCTTGAAGAACTTGGTCCATTACTTTGGCGACCTTTGAAGGTCATCGCACGTTTCAGCTGTGACTGCGATATCATCTACGAAGCGGGGCATGTTTATTTCTTCTCCGATTATCTTTAATATACGAAAATTTCATTGGTAAACCTGCCAAGAACTACAGTTTTAACTAAACGAAATAAAATCATGTTTACTTGTATTCTAGAAAATATTTCAGCTATTTCAACTATTAATTAATAACGGCAAACTAAGTATCTTATGAAAATGCGAAATGATTTAACTATGAAGTCATTTTTGCGGTATTTATTCAGTTAACTTCTTCAATTACCACAGAACCTACAAACACTAACAGACGTTTATATCTAGATGATTTCCATAATTTTATGTGAGTTCCGGATAATCGATTTGTCATCTTAGACAGCAATGAAAGCTTGGTTGTTTCCTTCTATCACATATCTAAAATCTGATGCATTTTTGCCTTTGCAAGACGACATTTTTCCAGCAATAGTATCGTGCTTAGTAGAGAGTCGCATTTTTTAAGGGGAATTAGTTCAACGCGCACAAAACGCTCTTGCATTGCAACAATTCTACATGTACTGCATCCGATTTATTCGATATTGAATGGAAAGTAGCGCTTTACTGCAGCATAACCGTTAAAATATCAAGGGCATACGTGTGCAGACAATGATAGGGGTAGTAATGCTGGAAGAGCCGCGGAAAGACAGGAGATGCACATGCTTCCTTATCTTAAATAAGATGAGGTATACCTGTATTAATTAAAACTGATGAGCCCTCAAAATAATTACCTAATAAAATAGTATTGGTATAATGATTCTCTGAGTTTAAGAGTCATTGCTGACTTCTAAAAACTAAAAAACAAACATACGTTTCTATAATTTGTTAGTTTCAGCAATTGGATAGGTTAAGACCCTAATTATACTGAGATACTGCGAACTCTTATTCCGAGCCCTTTTTGCCAGCAATACGAATATCGTACGAAGTATGGAATCAAATGTTTGGAGAGCTTATGGTTTATTGCACATAAATAGCTCTTAAATTACAACTATTCTACGTGCAACGTACCCGGTTTATTCGATAAAGAATGGCAAGTAGAGTTTTACTGCAGCGTAATCGTCAAAATATTGAGAGCATACGTATGTGCACAAATATAGGCGTTGAATTCCCGGGAGAGCCGCGGAAAGACAGGAAATGCACATGTGTCCTGATCTTAACCCGTAACTACTATCGCGGTAGGATAAAGGTTTCTCGGGTCTTCCACCGGGTGAGCAGGTCGATGGGGCCCAACGTTTCGGAGAACGACTTGTCCTCCATCTTTAGGGGGGGTTCAGGTTCCTCTCCCTTAGGATTAAATTTTAGCCAAGATTCTTCTAGCGGCTGCTTTACCACAACAAAAAAGAACAAATTACGTCGGGTCAATAAAGACTCGACGATAGCAGTTTATGGTCAACTAAGCTGGAGTATATATGAGATAAATGAATAAGTAAAAGCTCAAACGATTTCGTACTGTCTACTAGTTTTTATTTCACCTCTTGCTACACGTGTTTCAACTGAACAACAGTCATCCTCAGGCAGTCTTGCCTGAGGATGACTGTTGTTCAGTTGAAACACGTGTAGCAAGAGGTGAAATAAAAACTAGTAGACAGTACGAAATCGTTTGAGCTTTTACTCATTATGCTGTTCTACAATATCTCGCCTGAGAAAGTGGAGATAAATGAACTTATGAACCCTTAAAAACATTACCTAATAGCACAGTATTGGTATAATGAAGAATTCTTCGAGTTCATAAGTTATCGCTGACTCTAAACAACTAAAAAATTGAACATACTCTTCTAAATATTTTTACTTTTCGCGATTGGGTGGGTGCAGATCTTAATAATACTGAAATACTGCGAACCTTTTTTATGCCACAATAGTATCGTACGAAGTATGGAATCAAATTATAGGAGAGCTTATAGTTCAACGCGCACAAAAAGATCTTGAATTACTACTGTTCTACTTGTTATGTACCCGGTTTATTCGATGGTTAAGTGGAGTTATACTGCAGCATAACGTCAAAATATCGAGGACATAATTACGTACCTACACAAAGATAGGCGAGGAATTCCAAAAAAGAGCCGCGGAAAAACAGGAAATGCAATTGTTTCCTAATCTTAAATAAGTCGGAGTACATCTGATGCACCCTCAAAAGCATTATAAAAAGATTAGTTTTAGTATAATGAAGAATTCTCCGAGTTCAGTAGTTATTGCTGACTGCCAACGACTAAAAACCAGAATAGATTCTTCTAAAATTTGTTATTTTCGGCAATTTTGTAGGTGAGGACCAAAATTATACTGAAATACTGCAAACACTGCTCGATAGGTTTACCTCAAATGGCACCAGAGGCCTTGTTCATTAACTCCCATGTGAAGATTTGTGGGAGCCGCGAAGGGACATAGGTATAGACAAACTGAAGAATAAAGAACGACATATTAAGGTATCTTATAATGTAGAATTGCAAAGGGAGTTGCTGGAAGAGCAGTATAGCCGTCAAAATGTCGAGGGGATGCTTTTACTCACAAATATAGGCGTGGAATTGCCGGATGAGCCGCGCAAAGACAGGTGATGCACATGTTTCCTGATCAGTGTAACGTCTTTTCCAATAAAAACAGTTTCAAATAAGTGTATCATGACATAAGCTTTAGATGGTTTAGCATCGAAGACTAAAAACACTCCGAAAATAACTAAGAGCTCACTAAAAATGCATCAAGCTCATGCACACTTAAGCTATCTCTCATATGCTGACTCAGAATCGTTCCTCAGAAGTTGCTGGAATCTTTAAAGCTTCTCAATAGCTCAGCCTCCATGGTTTGATGTAACTTAGACAAAGTGTAATAATTTTTCAGTGAAAACAGTTTCAGACAAGTGCATTATGACATAATCTTTTGATATTTTAACATAGAGGATAATGCTTTCGCGAAATTAAAACTTCTTACGCTTGCCTTCCTTTCAACTCCTTAAATGTGATCAACGGCTCCTCCAATGTAAAATAAATCATATGCTATTTCGACAGAAGTGATAGATATTTTCATCATCGAATACAAAACATCGATAAGAACATCGGCTGTCACTAATGGGCTGAAACTAACCTTGAAAAAATATTCCAACCTGGATCACCCGTTTTAAAATCTGAAGCATTTGCCCGTTATACCCCCAAGCTGTCTTATGGAGAGAAATTCAGCGGGGGATTACAAAGGTGAACTTAGATGCTCTTATGCATAGAGTGGCATATGTGGAGACTACAGAATTGGAGGCACTGTGATGGTCAAAAAGTTACTGCCCCGGAGGATGAATCCGTCATGACTGCCTCGCAACGACTAATTTTTCTTCTGTTAAGAGCACAAAGCTCATAGGTACGAAATCACTAAGCAGAGGTATGCTTCTGTGTGTGTGATTCCCTGGGGGCTTTACGATGGGTTCAATATTTGACTGCTGCAAACGTTAAAACTGAATATGGCAGTGAAGGCTTTTCGAGTTTTCTTCCGCGTGTTTCCATTGTCGTAGACTACAGTTTCGACAGCATTGTAGCTGTCATCTTCAGGTCAGAAGTGAAGATGCATATGATTGTGTCAGTCTTATATAGGGGTCGTTTTTCTCGCCAATATAGTCAGGTGCGCTGTCATTGGTTACACTTTTCTTCTTTGAGACAACTCTCTTCAAGGTATTGGAGATGGTGTATTCATCTTATCTGTTGATTTTTTATGGTATTTTACGATTCCAATCACAATCACATGCATGTTCACTTCTGACCTGAAGAAGATAGTTGCCATACTGTCGAAACTTTCGTCGATGACAATGGAGACACGCGGAAGAGAAGCCAAAAGGCCTCACTGCCATCTGAACGACTCCGCGGAAGCCTTCGAGTTTATGTTAAGACATTACTCTTCCGTCATCATTGTCCTGATTGAAAGAGTATTCCAACAAAACGTTGTCAGCAGCCAACTATATTTGACCCGGTGTGTATCCATAGAGAAGTTCACACATATTATTCACGGAAAAGAACCAAATATTTCATACTCCTAAGTGATTCAGTTCGGAATGAAAAAATCAATTGACTGTACAGGGATTCGAACCTGGAAAATGGGGACTTGACGAAATGGGTGTTGGAAGCAAGGAGTCACGACTTAATCACGGCCAACAGGGCAGGGGTTTTTTTCTTGTGGAAGGTTTGGATATGAGGAAGGGAGGTAAATGGTAAATACGCGAAACACCAGCGACGCCCACATCGGGTCGAAAAGGCGCAGAAAAGTTGGGGGAGGGCGAGGGAGGGAAGCTTATAGTTCGGGGGCGGGTCGCACCCTGTGACGCGTTCAGGCGTTTGGCACCCCTGTGAGGGGAACAATGGAGGCTTAGGGTCGGATAATGACGGCGGGGCGCTATTATGTTGCCTTTTTATGGAAATAAGCGGAATAATGAGAGACCCAGGAACTGTGTTCATCGAGGAGGCAGGCGTTGGGTTGTAGGGGGGGGGGGGGGCGATGGCTAAGGGATGGCAGAGGGTTGGGCTGTGTGACTGCAAATCAATTGACTGCTCTAACTCTCCCTCCACTCCCCCCCCTGTGCCACCCTCCCATTAAAATTTTCTGGCTACGCTGCTGCTAAAAGCCTCGTTAGTCGGGAGGGTCACATTCGGATAGTAACGAGTCAGCTGAGCTTGAAGCTTCGGGATGAGATGGAATCTTGTGGCAGGAGTTGCAGATGAGATGGTCTTATCTTGAAATAACTCGATAGAATTTAAGGAGGGAGAAGCGAAAATATCACTTGACGACATACGTTTGGAAAGATTACGGCACTGGAAAAAATTATGAGCTCTTCACGTATTACTTTATGAAAACTAACGATGTTGATAATGAAATGCTAATGGAAATGCTAATACAAGCACTGATGCTTTACATTTGTCATATGTGCATATAATGCCAAAAAGATTTAAATGTAATATTTTTAAGTATTAGTGATTTTATTGAGGACAATATTTATATGAATGTAAGGGTGACTATATTGTATTTATGTTTAAGTGTATATATGTAAAGAGGTAAATTGATGCAACTGGAAATGCTAATCCATGCACTGATGCTTTACATTTGTCATATGTGCGTACAATGCCAAAAAGATTTAAATGTAATATTTTTATGTTTTAGTGATTTTATTGAGGATAATACTTATATGAATGTATGAAAATAAGGCTGGTTATATTTTATTTATGTTTAAATGTATATATGTAAATATGTAAATTGATGCTACTGGATACGATTATCCTGGAACCTGCTGATAAGCATAATGCTTAGCAGGACCATACCCAAGATATAAAAAATGCCTTGTAACCCATCCAAAGGGAACTATGGATTTGTATTTTGTATTTTTAAACAAATTTTATGTAGAATTGACCAACTTTAATAAACACTTATTATTAAGAGAAATAAATTAAAAATTATTTAATACTATCATGCTCCTTTACTATTAAGGAGCATAGTTCACGCGAGGTACTATATTGCCCAGTTAGATGAATGTATGGATGTGGATTGAAATTTGTGTCATGTGAAAAGGTGAATGCCAGAATAAATCTAAATCTACATCTATATACTACCATGTGAACTGCCGGCGTGTGGTAGGGAGTGTTCGGACATCAGGCGTGTAAATATGCAAGGGATAAGGTTTTAGGAGGTGAAATGATGACGTGTATTATGGGAGTGTATTTAGTGGAGCTAAATCTTTATTGTGGTTGCTAATTTGGCGCGGGAAGAACGAGTTTTTGTGCCTATCTGTTCAGCAATGTATCTATCTTAGTTTATCGCTTCAGTCAGACCTAGAGATGCAGTGAGGCGTAATGATAATATTCTCTGTGTCGCTCTGAAACACCAATTCATAATTTCTCAAGAAAACATGTAAAGGGGTAATAGGAAATAGCCCCTGCTCTAATGCCAAGCCGTTAATCTCGAATTATGAAAACATATTTCAGTCTTCAACACGATAAACTTCAAGCTGTGCCAAATAGTCCCAAATAGCATCAATAGTTCTTTTCATTGTTTGTCATAGTCTATTTTAGTGTTCTGTTGAGATCTTAGTGGTGCCTAAGTGACGCCAGCCCTCTATCAATATTTGTCTTTAGTTACACCCCCCCCTCTCCGGTATTTTAACTTATCCCAATCCCTAGATTAGCCTCGTACTCCCTCTCCATGGCACCCTTTCAAACTTTCATCTCTCTTCTAAAATTATATATGCTTCCAATTTCAGGTATATTGCCAAAATAATGATTCTAAAGAGTGGAAACCTTCGTTGGTAATTTTAATTGAGCAATACCTCGGTTGACATCAACAATCCGTCGGAAAACATTCTGAACATTCCGTAATCGACACAAATTGAGGAAACTCTATCCATATTTATGAATATAAATTCAACTAGTTCTTTTAAAAAATCTTCGAAATATGTTCCAAAAATATATGATAGAAAATTAATAAAAATGTAATAGTCAAACAGTAAGAAATTATTATAAAATGAATATAAGGCGCATTAAGAAAGTGTGGCGCATGGAAGATGGCGTGTAGGGGAAACACAGGTGCGTATTTTATTGTTTTAAAGGGGAATCCCCCTCTTCAAATAACCTAAGGTATCGAGGCACCATCTGAGACCACTTCCCCTTCTTGGCCTTTAGGCACTAGGACCAGCTTCAGAGTCAGTGGACCCATGTCGTACAAGAACGCTGTCCAAAGGGATATGTTTCTGCCGGGGTGATGCCCACGCAACGAGAAACAACGCTACACCTAGCAGGAGAACGTGTGGGTCGCTCTTTGTTTTCGTAAAATTAGCGGCAAAGTCTCTTGGGCACGTCGACGAAATCCGAGACAAATTTTTTGCGGGAAAAATCGACGAAAACCGAAACCGACGATAATTAATGTCAACGAATACTGTGGAATTACTGCAAATAAGAAAATAGTGTACTGTTAATAATTATGCATCATCTTTTCTATGTATTATTTTTCACCTTGAAACTGACGTAAGTCGTCAAAACCTTGACCTGCGAGCATTTTATGGTAGGAAAAAAAGGGAAAACTTTTGTTCTGTTATCATTCTTCAGTTTAGGTTGAATCTTTGGGAGTTTAGTATGGCGTTTCTTAACTATCGTAAAAATGGCAAAAGTGAGGAGATGGTAAGGATGTAGTTAATAACCCTCTTTATATATTTGGTTGTGAATATTTATTATGCATCACAGCCTTATTAGTGAAATTTTCATATACGCTCTGAGTAATGGCGTAGATTGATTAACAGAAAAGTCAATGATCTGGTGATGTGAATGTAGGTACCTATGATGAAATTTAAAAATATTTATGAAAAAAAAATTCATTCATCATAATGGCATACGACGATCACAGAATTTAGAAATGCATCTATTTCGGGCTTCAAAATCGGAAAGTTGATAGCATTTGACCTTTCTCTGAGGAAGGAATGTTGTCACATGAAATAAAAATACTTACTCTCTTCAGTAAATACAGAGGACAGCCTACTATGTAATTCAGGCAATACTTATTCCTTTTCTTCTACTTTCGTTAAATTTTTCCTACTTTTAATTCATGCATAACTTATTGCGTGGGATTATTACTATTTCATCAAGTTGACGGCCTCAGATACGTTGGCTGAAATCACAAAACATAGGGTAGTAAATAATTTATTCCTTATAACATAACACATACTATGACAGAATTTGAAAGTTTATTTTATCATAAAATCCGAGGATTATAGGCACCCCAGAGAAAAAACATTTCTGTTTTGTGGTTGCCGACTCTCTAAGTACATATACGTGCAGGACAAAAATTTCATGATACAGTAAAAAATGATTTTCCACTTGGTCAATGTGTTACAAAGTATTAAATTCCAGTAAACTGCTTTCAGATATGAATGGAACGTAATTTAATACTAGCCGTGAATTTTTTTTTAATACGTAAGTTTAGCCAATTCATTTCACTTCGGGGTACGTCCAGTCTTTTGCTTGCCTGCTTTAAGTAAAAATTCTATATTTTTATTGTTTGGTAACCAAATCTGTAATAGTAATTTACACCTCCGAACTAAATTTGCATTTGAAACATCAGGTGGTATAGTACAAGACATTTTAGGTCCCAAGTATTTATAGCATTGTCTAAACTATTCCATTTTAGGCCTAGATATAAATAATTTATGACCATTTCTTAACAAATAAGATCTGTGATTAGTTAATTCGACACCACGAATATAGAAAATTCTTAACACTTTCAAAACAAATTAATATCTTAACGGTAAAATGCAAAGTGCTTTGAAAATGGGGTATATTGCTTGGCATCAGCATAATTACCCTTAAATTTTTTTTCTGAGCTATGACCAAATGTTTAAAATTTGTGAAATAGGCTCCACACCAACAAGTGAAATATTATTGCAATCTTGTATATACAAAGGTATAATAAACAATTTTCAAACAGATAATGGGCATAAGTACCTTATCAAGTAAATTTTTCTTAACTCACAAATCAGATTAACAACATACTGTAACAAGTCTAAAATTTTGTGAGAAGATTCCTGATAAGAACTCTCAGCAGTTAAGTGTCGTCACCCAGACTTGAGCGTAAAAGCTGATACACTCCTGGAAGGACTCTTAAAAAAACATGACTCACTTTAGGGAACGCCTCACAGAGTTGTAACAGACTAAAAGAGTAGTCCCCGCAGCAACAAAAATTGTCCGTCGGAAGTGCACAAGTGTATTTTTCATTCCGCAACTTCAAAATCGTATCTGCGGATGACGCAGGGGAAATTTAGTTGAAAACTTTCCGAGAGGACGGGCGGGAAGGGATCCGGGAGTCGGTCCCCCGAAGATTAAGTGCATCTTCGTTCGCGGCTTTGCAGTACTCGCAGGAATAATTTATAAATGGACGAGGCGAGATGGATAAAGAAGGGAAGAGACGGTGTATATTGAGAGGAGGGAGGTGAGAGTTAAGGAAACAGGAAGCGAGGAGACAGGGAGGGATAGGTGGGAGACGGGCGATAAAAGATGGTTGCATTTGAGCGCGAGACAGATAGAGCGCCGGGAGAGGGAGTTGGGCACAGAGCGGGGGAAGTAAGGTTGGCAGGATGGAGTACGGAAGAGATGGAGGGGAAAGGAACCCTTAACGGAGAGTGTATGCATGCACCGGGGGTTAGAGGATACGAGGGGGATGCTGGGGAAAAGGGACGGCGAGCTGGAGGGGTGGGGGTGAATAGGGGGCCGAAATGAAGAGGGCAAAAGGGAGGGACGGGGATGGAATAGGAAGTGAAGTCGTTGGGGGATGAAAAGAGGGTTCGGTCGGAGGAGCGGCTCTGTTCACCCTCGGGCCTCGGGAGGAACCCGACTGACATCCCATCCCCTTCCGCCGCACCCTTGCACCCTCATTCCCTAATACACACACACAGCCATCCTCACTCGCCCTGCATGTTTGGGGAAGATGGGGAATTATTTTTTTGAATTAACGTTTGTTGATTTATGCACCGCACTTAAAAAAGATAAGTAAGCACCGCGGTATAATAACGGCGATAAAACGCATTACCGGAATGATAAAAAAGGAGAGGGGCGAACGTTCGCTGATGCCGTTATTTTAACTGTTTTGAAGCGCCACTTGAAATAACGTACGGACAATAATCGTCATCCTCTCAAGTGTGCCTTGCTCGTCACTGAATCTGGGCGGGGATGAATTGAAATTATAATATTGCGATATTAACATGTCCCCACGCTGGAGGTTCTCGTGTTGGGAAATATAAGTTTAGTGGGCGTAGAGATATGGTACAATCCTGATTTTCTCTCGACATATTAAACAGCATCTAACTTAGCAATACTTTATAAATCCGAAACGGCTGAACTTTCTGAGCTTTCCAAAAAAAGAAGGTAGAACAATTTTACTTCCTAAGCACCTGGGGTTACTTACCAACTACCTTAGAAGAAAAAAGGCGCGATGGTGGAGATATTAAGGAGAAAATTGCATTCAACCCTTCGGAATGCGCGCCCTGTGAGGTCCCCCTTGTTATTAAATTTCCTCTCCTACCGAACCCGCTACGGTCACAAGAGAGAAGGGGGATATCAATTTGCATTTCCTGGATTAATAAAATGTATTTTTTTGTTAAAATGTACATGAAGACCTCTCAGGTCATTGCGTCTTCCTAAGATACGTTTTGAATGCGCGTTCCGGAGGGTAAATAACGGATGTGCTTTAGTAATCGATGAATACTTATTGATTTCAGGGACATATTTTAAGGATGATTTAAAAAAGAGTGGAGAAAAGTTTGAAACAAATCATAGCGCTATTTATAGCTTAATGCAGAATGCTATTTAGCGATGAAATGTGGAGAATAAGTGGGGAGAAAATAAAAATAGAAATACAACAGGCATTTGAAGCGTTGCAACGTTTCAAATGCCAACGCGTAGGCTTGAAGAGTGATGGGAAAGGTTCTGTGGATGGAATGAAGGAATTAAGACTCTGTACCTCGGATGGAGGGTGAGTAGAGGAGGCTGCTGGAGGAATTTAAAAAAATGCAGAATAAACGAATGGAGTAACCTTGGAGTTGTTTCGATGTGAATCCATCGTCTCCATCAGAAGACATTAGGGAAAAAAACGCTTCGTACGATTCCTTTCCTTACCTACATAGCTAATGAAGCCTAAGAAAGTTTTTGGCCTCAACAAGAGCCTCTCTCTTCCAGCATCATCTCCGTCAAAATATTCATGTCTTTCTAAATTTGGTCTCCTCAGTGAAGATGCGGTCGTTTACCTCTTAAAACACCTTCTCCGACCATCTTCAGTGTGGTGGCTGGATCTCTTTTGCTTACGTGGCCTGCCCATCTCAGACTTCTACTCTGAATATTTGCTAAAACGTCAGGGTCTTAAAAAAAGGTCCTTAGTTCCCAGTTTTTTCTGATTCTCCAGACCACTCGACCATGTAGTGGTCCAGAGATTGTCTGCAAAGCTTCACTTTCAAAAATTATTAATTTTCTTTTGAATGGCTTGGTAATTGCCCACATTTCTCCTCTATATAGTTCTACTGGCATTTTAATATACTTCCATCTGTGCTCATTTGTGCGATTCCACACTTGTTCATTTCACAGAAATATATCGTCACCTACAGCATTATTTACATGGTGCATAAATTAACAGTAAAATGCCTTCTCTCGTCTCATCCATGTTGGTTCAAGTTGAAGGTAAGGGCTTGGATTCGGGATGGAAGGGTCAAAAGAGTATAAGTATGGGGAAGGTCAATCAGGGACCTTCGTTACTGACATGGTGATACGAGAGTGAGAGGGAATGGGGTGGGGGTTGTTTTAGGAAAGTGTCAGAATTTAAAATGGCCACAAACATTTGTGAACCAATATATTCTGTCAAATTGCTAAGAAATTAGCGCATTTTGTGACGATATAGATCCCGATTATGTGTCTTCGGGTGTTCAATCAACCTGATTATTCCTTATGTTTTATTACGCTTCATGCACATATTTCTTCTTCGCCTCTTCAGTGCACCACTGAATTATTTTTTTTGTCCATCATATCTCCAGCACCCGTTTCCAACGACAAACCTTGAAAAGTTTTGTTCTTTTCCCTTCAGATTTTTCTAATTGGCCTGTGTACTTACCCATCGATTTTCCTAGGGGAATTATCCCTTCTTTTCCCCTCGATTATGTATCTTAGTTAGTGTCTAAACCACCTTATCTACCATATGTTTCTACGTCACTCACATCGTAGGTACTGATGTCCAATTCTCTTCGTATTAACCAGAATTTATCTTCGACTTCTCTCTTTCGCATACCATTATTGTCTCCTACATGTGCACCAATGTATTAAGGAGGTTTCACGCTCGTATTTCGGAGACAGTGCATCGAACGGTATCGTATATTACGTATCATGTCATTAAATATTGCTGCAAGTAATTACTATCTTAAAGAGTGCTGCAAATTCCAAGGGAAACCTACTGAGCAGTGGAAAGTGTTTAAACAGCTGGTCGGGGAGAAAGCAAACAGAGTAGCTTTCCAATTGAATACAAATGATAAAATAATAAATGATCCTGCCAATTTGGCCAATGAATTTAATAATTATTTTATTTGATGTCTTCAATTCAGCACAAATCTATCATGATAGTCGTGTTCCTGGTTCTTTCTTGAATCCTTGGGTTAACTCATAAGAACTAGAATCCTTTTACTTTGAACCTGTAGTCCCAAATGAATTAAATACTAAAACTGTATTGTATTAATTATTTGTTTTATTTTGTTTGAATTTAAAAATTACCAATTGTTACTGTTTTTAAGAAAATGCGCTGCTATGCGTTGCTATGAAGGTAGCCTCACCTCAGTTTTTTTTTCTTAGAGGCTACCTAAAGCTTCCCATAAAATGTATGTATGATCTTTGTACTTTTTGTGTGAATGTTAATGGGAAGTAATAAAACTTACTATTATATCATACAATGAGTGAAATGTTGGTTAGTTATTGCGCTTCTGACGTTTCGATAACTAACTCTGTCATTTTTATCGAGCCTTGGAGATATGGACATCGCCAACAAGACTATAATAATTTTGGACTCATATTCTTAATAATGATGGCAGAGTCAGTCATGAAAACAGCGTCAGTTCAATGCTTTCACAGGTGAAAAGACTGTGAAGGCTTCTCTCACATCGTTCCTCCAGTAAAAACATAAATATTTCTTATCATACCTTATTGATGATGCTTGTAACATTCCCATTTACATGCTTAGAAGTATTCCACGATTAAAAGTAGCATGTTATCCTGGCATCGAATTACAACATAACGCTTTCATATTGCATACCTATCCCAACTATACTGCAAACTTCTTTGAAACACATATCGCTTTTACATCGTGTACGGCACGCCGGTCACATATCGTCCTTTATCGTGTTTGCGTCAGAAAGCTACGTTTTGGATTTCTTACACCACAATACCGCATAGCAATGCCGTATGAATATCGCATAAAAACCAACGGTGCATCGCAATATCACTCCCACCCATTCAGAACGACTGAGGTGTGACTGAGGGAGAGGGGACACGACACGTCCAATGGGGAGTGGCTGAGGCATGGTTTCGGGTATTGGGGAAAAGAAGCTTCAGTCCAGTTTGCGGAAAAACGGGTGGCCAATATGGGCACTGGGGTTGCAGTAGAGGGGCCGCACTATAATGCCATTCTCTCCCTAGGGAAAAGATTTATCCCAGCCCTCCCATGAGAGTTAGCCTACCGCCTTAAGAAGAGGGATTGCTATCGACGAATCCTCGGCGTGGAAGTGGTCAGGAATTTACATATTCATACTACCCTGCAGCAAGCCGTCGAATTGGCGTGTTGCTGGAGGTGTTAGGTCACCAGCCGTGTAAGGTTTTGGGAGGTGAAATGATGACGAGTATTATGGGAGTGTATTTAGTGGAGCTCAGTTTTTACTGGGGTCACATACTGTACGCGGAAAGAATGAGTTCTTGGGCCTGTTTGGCAATGTATCTCTCTTATTTCATCGCTTCTGTCAGGCCTAGAGAGGTAGTGAGGCGTCATGATGGAAGTATCGAGGGTCGCGATATCTCGAATCGTATTGCCACTTGCAGCGCATCATTCTGCTTTCTCATAAATTCGGGGTTTTTCCAAACAAATGAGTGACGAAAGTAAACGATGAATAATAATAATAATAATATTATGATTTATTGTTCTTGGACTTTGAGATTGTCCATTATAAACATACAGGGTTTATACAATACATAGAGCTCATATTTCACAAAAATAACAAAACTTTATAGGGATGGGCGGATACATTTTGTAATAAAAATAATAAGAGAACAGAAAGGAAAAAGCAACAACAGAATTTGCACTCTTTCAAGGGCTTGTATATAACGAAAAATTCTTTGTTTGAATACAGGCAAAGAGACAGACTCCTTTACATCCTTTGGAACACTGTTCCATAATCGTGCTCCGACAACAGAAAAAGATTTTTGATAAGTGGTCGTTCTATGTTGGGGGATGATAAGAAAATCAGGAGCCATTCTAGTCGATATGTTTGACTTATTATTTCTAGCAGAATAACATTGCTTGAGATAACTGGGTCGTTTATTTTTGAAAAGACAATGCAGGAATGTACCAAGCAAGTATTTTCTCTTGGTTTTTGCCTTCAACCATGCAAGACGGGTTAAATAAGGGGCAATATGATCATCTTTATTTATGTTGAAAATAAACCTTACGCATATATTTAATAGGCGTTGGAGCTTTGTATTATGCTCTTCAGTTAAATCTTGATAAACCAGACAGCAATAATCAATGTGAGGGAAAATGAGCGTAGATACTAGATGCTTACGAGTGTGAAGTGGTAAAAGGTTTTTTTGAGTTTTGAGCTGGTAGAGGATCATATCAACCTTATTGCATATGGCTAGCACATGATTCTGCCATGACAAGCTACACATTATCGTGACACTCAGATTTTTAACACAATTTGAGTATGACATTTCGGTGTCACCAACTGTTATCTTTGCATTAGCATTTAAATCCACATTTCTGAGTAAATTTGAGGTACCAAGTACAATTGATTTTGTTTTGTTGCAGTTTAGCACAAAATTGTTAGTGACAGCCCATGAGCTGATGGCTTTAACATCATGATTTACTTTGGTGATTGTATTATTCAACTCATTCTTATGACAATGATAGTAAATCTGCAATTCGTCAGCATACAGCATGTATTTACAGTACTCAATACAGTTCGGGAGGTCAAGGATATATAGAGAAAATAAAAGAGGGCCAAGAACTGAGCCCTGAGGTACTCCACAGTGAACATTAGCCCAATGCGATGTATTACCAATAGCGTCCTTGACAGCTTGTTTTTGCCCATTTAAATAAGAATAAAACCAGTTTAGTGTGGAGCAGGAAAAGTTGAGGTTTTTCATCTTCTAGAGAAGTAGGGCATGATTCAAAAGACCGAAAGCATCTGTAAAGTCAAATGGGACAAGGATAGTCATCATTTGTTGATCAATTGCATGACGAATGAATACGTTAATTACGAAATCACCTTAATTTGACAATGATAGCGTCTGTATACAGTTGTTTGAGTCCCATAGGCACTCGTGGACTTAATAAATTTCTATAAACTACATGAATTGTTCATTATTACATAGTATCAAGTATGAGAATTATGACAATGATTATAGTTATAAAATATGAGAAAAGTCATAAAGCATTTAAAACTCGAAAACATTGAAAATGTTTTCGAGTTCGAATAAACATTTACACATAAAATGAAAACTTGAAGCTTTCACGTAGTGGAAGGACGTCATAATAAACAAGAGAAAAATTGTGGAAGTCACAAATTTTTATCTTGTTTATTAAATATTTACACCTTCAACAATGAGTTCTCCGACAATGTTATTCGTTGTTTGCATTTTTTATCTCCGTTTACCATCATGCGACCAAGATTCCACCGGATGCGATGTAATTGTATCGCAGAATCAATATGCTACTTGCAGGCGAAATATAAATCAGTCTATCTTACTTGCAAGTAGCAACCGCGGTCGATTACCACCACTATCGACCACTATTGCCATGGAAGTCCGTGCGTAAAAATCGAAGTGTCGCTTGCGAGCGAATTACAATGCTACTGTCATGGAAGTGGCCTCCATGAGTAAACCCGCCAATAGCGTCGGATTTACCGATTTTTTTAAATCTACCACATCAATATTGACATCAAATCGAAGACAACAGACATTGGGTGTGTTAAAGACTAATCCAGGCCTTACATCGTGGAACCAAGGGGAGAATAACCTAAATCTAGCTCTAAACCATGCTTTAATTTATTAGCAGTAATATCAAAAGCAAATAAACTGCAGCTTAATGTTGAAAAGACTACATAAAAATAGTAATTTTTTGTCAAAGCCGTGATCAGTATTGAATCATGACTCAATAATTACTCCAGTTTTGGTTTGATTATGGATGTTAATTAGTTATTTCTGAAAGAGAACGCCACCTCTAAATGATCATATGAAAATATTGCCAGTGGCTATATCGCCATCAGGAATGGCCTCTAATGCCTCTGATTCCGCATGTAATGGGGCAAAATCCCGATACGGGCTATGCTCATGAGCTGTAGCCAAAAAAAAATAGACGCCATTGAAAGGTTTCACCTCCCAATTTTACTCTTTACCCATACCTTCATAATTTTCCTTGGTAGCACTCCTCCCAATCAACAATAATAAATATTAATAAAGATTATAATTCAAAAGTAAACCGTTTTCATAGTAATATTCCAAATTATTTTTGCCACCTTTCCTGACACAAGGTTATAACCATGGTATTTTAGCTCGAAAAAAGGTGAGAATGATGCTCTACCAGATGAATATTTGATCCTCGCGTAACCTAATCATATCTACAAAGAGCTGATTGATAATGGTATTTAATTTCTCATGGATGATGGCTACCCAACTACTTATTCCGGATATCAGTGGATAAACATTCAAAAATTGTATGGAATGCTGTTTTATTGTAAAAAATGAAATAGTATAGAGAACAATGACACAGTTTTAGTAAATGATTAGGTGGCAGAACGAAGTGCTTTGCCAGTTTTCACTGAGTAACTCTGATTGATGACCTCAGATTGATCACATGGCATGGATCACTTCAAAATCGTGTATAACTCTGTGCTGGATTATTCATCCTGTTTCATTTCCATGAAATTCGATGAAAAAATCTCTTTAATTGAAAATGCTCTGGATTTAGCAGTCAAAACGCTAAAAAATGTAGGAATAAAGGTCAAAACTAGCAAAATTAGCAACGCTTTGATAAAATACCTCCTTTGTAGTGTATGTTTTAATGAACATTCCCCAATGATACTCCTTTTATTAACCGAATAATTAATTTTACCTCGGTAAATTCTGTACAGCGTTCATTTCACGGGGTACATGGCCAAAGCTAGCTCATGCAGTTCGGATTCAGAGGGGAAAAAATTACACGATTTACGAAATTAGTTTCGATATAGGCAATCACATTTTCCCAGCGACTGTGTGTATGCTTTTCGTTGAGCCTTCCATGCGGGTCGCTTACCGTTAAAATTAATGAACCGTGCTTATATTTTGAAGTGAAATTCATCCAGGCCAAAATATTTTAATGGGACCACTAACAGCAGCAGTAACAGCGACAACAGCGAAGGCCTTTGAGCGAGGACGGGAACGGACTATACAAAGCGCGACCCCTAAACGTTAATCGGCCATAAACGTACACCCTCACGGGCCGAAAGAAACTGAGCGAAATTACGCAGAGAAAAGCCCTGGGGGATTTTTTAATTAATACGGTCGGTATGACAACACTTCCACATCAGTTCGATTTTTTTTAGCAGCCAATCTGAAGGTTAATTATGTAAAGTAGAGATAACCAATACATCGAGTATCGATAACTTTTTAAGATGTAAATATTCCCGGTATAGAAAATGTACTCGATAAAAATGGTTATCGCAAATTTACACCAGAAATTGGCCAATCATGAGAAGTATGGTGAATTAGTATGTAACTTTTGAATGACATTGTTATATTTTCGTTGAATTTCGCATCGGAAAGCTCTCTGTTTATGACCATTCGGTCTGTTAAACGATTGATATTACGAATCGAACTATTTCTTCTTATGTAAATGGCTATTCATATACAAAAAATATATTTTAGCGATGATCATTTGTTCAATCCGTGGATTGTTTCACTGCATCCCTCTATTACACCGTAATGAATAATAACCCTCTCCATCCTACTGCCCTCATAATTTGGACCCTCATAGTTATTGAACCTTATGTGTAATTCAAAGAGATTGTGATTGCTGAAGATGGGTTAGAAAAAATGATTATTAAGACGAAGAAAGAATGATAAATGAGGAAGTTCATGCAGAAGATTAGGAAAAAAGAGGACTTTTATATGCATCCGGGAAAGAAAGACAAATTGCGTACAAACAGATAAATGAATCTTAAAGTAGTAAGAGAAACTATTATTTTAGATCTATTATCTGCTATCTAAAATAATAGTTTCTCTTACTACTTTAAAATTCATTTATCTGTTTGCACGCAATTTGTCTTTCTTTCCCGGGTGATTATAAAAGTCCTCTTTTTTCCTAATCTTCTGCATCAACTTCCTCATTTATCATTCTTTCTGCGTCTTATTCATCATTTTTTCTACCCCATCTTCAGCAATCACAATCAGCACCAGAATATGAGCTCTTGATAAGTAATATTTTAGATATGACCAAGTTAGACGATTTTCATGTATAAGAAGGTAAGTAAAAGATATGATAAAATAAGATGACACTATTTTCGATTTAAGAGAATCATAGTCATCAATCTTAAGATTGGTTTTACTGCTTCATATCAGTTTTCTTTCCTTTATTTTCTGGATTCCTTATTTATTTTTAATTTTACACACCTAAAAATCAGCCGATTATGTTTTTACTACGCTCTTTCTGCGAAAATTTTCTCCTTCCTTCATGATGTTAAAGAGAGATGGGTCAAATTGTCTTGGTTCTTCTTCTTTGAAACGTTTTCACTGCCCTTTATTTCGCTGGATTGGATTGGATATTTGGGGAGGCGACCGAAGACTAATGTAATTTACGCCATAGAGGATAGGTAAGGGAAAAAGGGTGGAAAGAAACCCGGCGTCGGCATTAGCCTGCTATTAACAAAAGGCGCCAATGGGACCACGACTTAGCGTCTCATCCGACAGACGGAATACTGAGTACTTGAAGTGGCCTCCACGAGACACTCAAGTAGGGATCGGATACCTCTGAAGAACATTCGCCTCCGCAGGGATTTAAATCCTGGCCACCCATGTGGTAGGCGAGTACTTTAGCCACCACACCAACCCAATTCCCCCTGTATTTCGCTTCATAGAGCCAATTTATAGATGACTATCATCATCTATTTAATCTCGGCATACACTTTAGAAAATCATCGTAAGAAATTTTCCGATGAACAAAAGAAGCTTTATGAGGTCCAAGTTATCGATATCGGATAAAAGTTTTTATATGCTACTAGCGGAAGGTGCCCGTTGAAATTCAACGGGTGTGAAAAACATTGAACTAATTTTATAAGACTGAGTATTAAGCAATAATAAACAATTCTGTTTGTTGTAGCAAAGAGCCATTATTACAATTTCTATTAGGTGTACGTAAGTATTCTTGCACATTTTACTGCGAGTGTAGTCTATTTAATTTCTTTGTGTGTATCGTTTATGTTATGATAATTGTATAAGCGTTACGAGTTTAATAGAAGAGCTAGAATGGGAATTACAATCAGAACGCAGGTTAAAATTTAGGTTAATCCTTTAAAGTAAATTCGAAACCGATTTGTTCACAGATGACGTTAGATATCTGTATATTGAGAACCCCTGCGTATTATGCTAGGTTTGATCATACTAACAAGGTTAGAGAGATAGATTGTCGTACCGATAGATTAAAAATGTCATTTTTCCCGCGTACTATAAGAGAAAACAATAATCAGCGTAGCAAAGGGATAGGTAGGTGAAATATAGTTAGTCTGTAGTGCATGATTCATGTAATAACAACCATTAATCCCTTTCTTATTATGTAGATACTAACCATGTGACCCTATTATCTAGCATGCCTTCATTAAATATCCTAGTTGCATGTCAATAGTGCATAGTCAATAGTACAAATGTTTGGTGATCTTCACCCCCTGCCACACACCCTCGTGGTGGCTCGCAGGGTATTACGTAGATGTAGATGTAATTTCTCACATACATGCAGTGCCCCTTTGAGAGCATCTCTGACAATAGACATTGAAGAGTATACTTGTTGTAAGTATGCATCAATTTAATGATTAACCCCCGAAGCAATCTATCAAGGGGCCCTTGGGACTATGGGCCCTTCACATGCGGATTTTATTTCTACAAGTTATCATGGGCCTGCATAAGAACATGATATTTCAATGCTAGAGGCGTAAATATCCTTTGAAAATCAAATATCTGGTTGTCAAGGTCATATGCTATTGTTGATTTCAGAGAAAAATTTGAAAATTTTCAGCTAACAACATGATTTTCAAACAAATGCGAATGGTATAGGAAAATAAATTGAAAGAATTAGAAACGTTATTTATTTAGCCATTCGATATAAAAGTCCCATCCCTCTATTGTGGGTAAAAGTACTTTTAAAAAGCAAAAAATGAAACCACTGCATCAAACTCGATGCTCAGCAAGGACCACCAGGGGGAGACTTTGGGGGCCCTGAGGACTCTTGAATGTCGCATATGTTACAACCAGATGTATTCTCTATCTTCATGCCAAATTTCAGAACAATCGGTTCAATAGTGTTTGCATGATGGGGCAACAGACAAACAGACAGACACCATTATATCTTTATATATTAGTAAGGATATTCCATGGTTTTCGATGATACCGCTATCATACCACATTAGCGTTATTATCGAGACATCTACCACATAATTATCATCGCGTCATTTGCATAGTATCAGCTTAATTACTGTCGGGTATCTCTTACAGCGACGACGTACCTACCAAAATGGAGCAACGCAAGGCTTTATGCTCGGTCTCCTCTCTGTGAGACACGATGCACTGGTAGCTGCCCCCGATTAAGTATATACATACATGTTAGGCGGGCTTCGGGAATATTCGCGACCGCGGAAGCGGAAATGGGGATGCTGATAGAGTTTTCATTAAAGGGATTTCCCCTCCACAAACGCGGCGCACACAAGCATCCAGGGCGAATTCCCTCCACCCCCGACCCCGCCACCGAAGTGTAAGCAAACTTAAGCGAATGGCTTGCCACGCTTGGCAAAACTGGACACCGAAAACCGACGTATAGGAGTGGAACTTTGATCTTGTCAATCGTATTTCAGCCCTGAATGGGAATGGCTTGTTCCTTGCTCCGTACCCTTCCATACCCCTCCGCCTCCCCCCCAACAGCCCTCTCTAAAACCGCTTCCCATATCCCATCCTTGCCTTCTCTCCCACCCGGTCCATATCTCTCCCTCCCTTTAAGAGCATTTGGGGAAATGCAAACAGTGTAGGAGGAGCGGAGAGAGAGAGAGAGAGAGGCGGGGGTGGACCGAACTGGGAGATTTCCCGGAGATGTGTGCAAGCAAGCGGGGGTGAGATGGGAGAGATTGGCTGTTTGGGTGGGAGTTTTGGAGGCGAGCGAGTCAGAGAAGCAGCACGAGTATTCGGGAGGTTAAGGGGGAGAGGGAGAGAAACCGGGCGAAGATAAGGGAATAATAGAATGGGATAGAAAAAGGATTTATTGCACTCGAGGACACTTGAGCCTTCCCTCCCCCCATTCCCTGAGCATATTTCAAACATTTTCCCTCGGAAATTCTACCGGAGGCAATCCCGTAGATGCATCGTATCCCATTTCGTACTTGTCATGCGTGCTCAGTATTGCTGATTGTGTTGCCCACTCAAGATATCCCGAGTAATGATGCGAAATGGTTGGCTGGTTTCGGTGAGATCTTTCTGCTCTCCTAAACCATCGTTTTTCCAGAACTCCACAATTCCGTGAAATTTTATCTGTAGTGGAAGTTAATGGAAAATTCATATGGACAATGTAGTAAAATATAAACTGGTGAGTTCATGCGTGACTTAGTGGAAATTAATCATGATGTAAAGAACACTGTATTTTTCCACAATTTCTTTTCAATCGTAAAACTTTGTTTTGATGCAATGGCGTCATCATCATGTACAAATTGTATCTCGGGATGACGCCTTTGCGTCGAAACTAGTTCTACGATGAAAATAAATTGTGAAAAAATACAAAGTGTTCTTTACTTCAGTTAAAATATACAATAAAATCCTGAGATTAGATGAATTTCACTTTAATTTCGCGAAATTTGGAGCGTTTGTAGCAAATTAATTTAGAGTTATAAGGTCAGAGACAAATTGGTGCTCAGAACACGAGCTATTGATGCATTCCAGGAATTATTTACAAGATGTAACAGCTAAATTTCCTATCCACAACGGTTCATTTCTCATATCTGGATGTAAATTTTGTTGGTTATTCAATAGTGCACGTGTGTATTGACTTCACAGTGTTTAATGACATAACCGCATCATTTAGAAATGCAAGTGTCAACATTTTAGGTTTTATTGATTGAATTGAGTTTTTTGAGCTACAAGAAACCACATTATGCTCCCAGGGGAGAAAATTGAGGAAATAAATTTTGAGTAAGTAACCATATATACACCTACAAGTGTACTGAATGCGCTAAATATGGAATTGAAGCGCACTTGATTACTGAGAACTGCTACTTAGATGAGTTAAATTTAACAAATTTCATTACCGTCAACTTAACCGTGTGTTTTATCTTTATGGTTCAATAAAAACGAAAAGGACGCAATGGGGGAAAATGAAATAGACCTTCGCAGTTTAAATCATGAAGTTTTTTTTTAAAGCAAAAAGGTGAAAACTGTTTGAAAAGGGGGTTTCAACATTTTATGGTGGTTCACTTAGTAAAATATTATAAACGCAGCCAGTTTGCGATGAAACCACATTGTGGCGGCAATGTGATTATGAAACCACATACTCCTTTCGTAGGGGAGAATACAAACGGCAAGATGAGGGAAATTAGAAATCTTCTGGTGCATCCAGGTCATTTTTTCGTTGTGACTGGTGAACACTACCTTAGCTGGGTGGTAACTCGGTCTATTTCCTGCTATTATTCTCATTAATATGATAGAATTTTACTCATAAAAATATTTTTAATTCCTAAATTGGATCATTAGTTTAAAAAGCGCTCTTCTCTGTTACTATTGAAGAAAGTCTGATTGAGCGCTTGGAAATTAGTGGAATGAATTGAGGCAAATTAATTTAGAGTTATATGGTCAGAGACAAATTGGTACTCAGGACACGAGCTATTGATGCATTCCAGGAATTATTTACAAGATGTAACAGCTGAATTTCCCATCCAAAACGGTACATTTCTCATATCTGAATGTAAATTTTGTAAACTTGTTCCATGACAGACATTTCCTGCATAATCGACTACTGTCTTGATTCGATATTTTATTCGCACTTACTTCAATTAGCATCAACACACTGCACTTTTCCTGTACACTTATGAGTCGTTATTCGTAACTGCTGGTTGAAACTTTAACTGCGCCAAATTTCCATAATTTCATAACTGACACAAAGAAAGACTAATTTATTTAAATTTCGGTTACATTGCAATTGCTAATTACATATGGGTACCAAACGTTGTACATTTCATGCATACCCATGTTGTTCTTCAATTTCTTCTCTAAATATGTCCGGTGCGCTTTCAAATTTCTCCACTCCTGGGAACCGTGAAGTTTCTACCCCCCCTAACGCTACCCCTTTCCACCCCCCTATTAAAACTTTTGCACTTCCACCCCCTCTCACTTACCCCCCTCCCTATAGAGCCAATATTTGCCCAGCCTTTGATTGAATCATCGCGTTTACTCTCGCGCATGCGTGCCGTGGTCGGAGCGGAGCACATGTGAGGTCAGTCAAAGAAGGCTGAAGGGTGGGCGGGCTGACGGTAGTGGGGATGGCCGAGGAAAGGGAATTGGGTTGGAGTGGGGGGGGGGGAGTGAAGAGTTACCAGGCAGCGTTCTGAGAGCGGTGGATGTGCGAGGAGATGAAGGTAACAGGCTGGTAAACATGGAAAGGGGCGCCGGACACTCTGGACCCCCGAATCCTGCCATATTCCTGCGGGGTTTTATTCAATGTCCGGAAAGGGATTGGACGCATGACCGCTCGGCATACGGAAGCAGAAACATTGCGACACGAAGCAAGGGTTGGAAACGAAAGGTGGCTTGGGGTGGAATCCTGGCTAAAAATAATGAACGCACGATGCGCTACGAACTTAATCAGCCCCTCGTCTATGAGTAAAATTCAGTCTCTCATCATTGGTCGTTCAATCCTTAGATTGGTTGAATGCAGCCCTCCACCCTTCCCTATCTATTGCTAGTTCCCTTACCTCCTGGTATCTCTTCCTATGTACTCACCTCTTTATTTGGTCCATGAACTTATTCCTGGGTCTTCCTCTGGGGACTTTTTCCACTAATTAACCTTCAATTACGTTTTTCACAAACCCACTGTGTTTCAGGGTACTTTCAATCCACCTGGTTCTTCTTTTCTCTTTGGTGTTCCATATGGCCCTTTCTTCTTCTATCCTTCTGTACTTTTCATCATTTCTTAGTTTGTCCGTCCATTGTATCTTCAGCTTCCTCCTCCAGCAGCAAGTTTTGAAGGCTTCTAGTCTTATCTGGTCAGCTTTTCCAATGATCCATACTTCCGATCAATATAGTGCTACGCTCCACACAAAGAAATTCATTCTCTATTGAAATAAATCTAAAATTACGACAATGAGTAATCAAGTGATGGCTACACTGAAATACAGTATATGCAGGATATTTTTACGTGAAACATGTTTTAATTAATGAAAAGATATGGGAAAATGAAGAGGAAATAAGAGTGCAAAATGACTAAGTAGAAACTTTACGACTGGGAAACGGCAAAAAACTAGACCCACAAGCCAAAAGCCTAGCGATAATCAAATTTAACGACCTTTCTGAAGCCCGTGGAAGGCCTGAAATCAGTACGCATTTCATATTAATAGGTTTTCTTCAAGCTGAAAATAAGTGTTTCATGCTATTTCTGCTTGAGGCTTTAGCAGCGCTGTAGTGCAAGTATTCCCATTGTTTCCGGGTTTCGCAGCGTTGCATTATTTTAATGATGACGTTTCAAAGCCAATGAAGGCAACATCTTCAGATAAGGTCTAAATGCCGACTGGTGCCAGAAATATACATAAAGGTGGATCGAAAAACCGTAGTTTTTTAAATCAGCCTAGTGCTTAAAGTTCGTGGTTGGTGGTCCTTATAACCCGTAAAAAATTCCAACTTGATCGGATAATATCTTCAAGCTGCGCTTTTTAGTCAAAATTTTAATGATAAAATATAAAAAATTTGCAATATTTCCTGATGGTTTCTCGATGATTCCGGAGTGATTTAATGGCAATAAAACTACATATATTGCTTGTATGCTGCTTAATATTAATGAGTTAGTGTGTTTGATTCAGGGAAAATGGTTTCTTAGTTCGACAAAATTCGTCAAAAACATGCAGAAATGTTACGGATGTTGGGTTGGCAAAAACCTGCTATAATAATTCGACCACACCGACTTGAATTTACCAACGACGATTAGGTAAGAGAAAGTAAACTGCAGCTCTTAGTTAATTGAATAATCTACTATCGAACACTTACCTACGTAGCAAAACCTGGAAACCATGGAAATACCCGTTTCAAGCTATGTTTATGACAATTGATGCTCATTGAGATCGATTAAAGCCTTTAAAAATCTGGAAAATACATAATTACTGGTATATAATAAAAGAATTTTAAAGTAAAATACCCACGGAAAAATATTTCTTGAGGAATGGGGAAAATATTACAAAAAATGAAAACGCGTGACGCGTTCCCAGTCAGCTCCACAAAGATTTACACCTAATTCTCTTCTCCAACGAATTGACGCCTGTATTGGAAGCGCTCATCACATGATAGCCAAAATGGCGACCAGAACTCTAGGATAAAATTGAGCAACTCTTAAAACTTGAAACCAGACAATTGAGGTGGTTTGTACTCTTGCCACTAACCATTCAATTCAAACTAACAATCAGCATTATCTTATATAGCTTTTTTATCTCGACCATCTGTTGTTTTTTGCTTCCTTACGAGTTAATATCCGCACTTTTATCGTATATCCTGGCACAGTCGTTTAATCCCTTTCTTCTTTGACGATGATTTGAGATAAATAATACCCTTTTATTGCTCGTGGTATCTGCAGCAATGTTTAACATAAGCTTTCATTTGGTTGCTGCCTTGGCAGTTGGTACGCTCAAGCGTTTGTTATCATTCCCACAGGCGAGAGATATATCCATTTTCTTGTATGTAACCGTTAGAAAAACTTTGAAGGACGTAAGAGGAAAACTCTTAGGGAACCGTGGAAGTACGATCGGAGGAACGACGAGAAATAATGAGAGTGGAAGGTTGAAGTGTCAGTAAGAGAGTCGGCATAACGCACCCGCTCTGCCTCCCACCCCTTCATGGTGAAAAAAGCCACTACTTTAGTCATTACAAGTACTTCCCGCTTCTGAGCTTTCTTTTGAATTCCCTCCGAATCACTGTGAGAAAATTCATCACAGGGGAGATGCAAACTAATGGGCAAGAACTTAAAAGAAGTAAATGTGACCAACGGCCCTTTTCAAGTGGGGCAGCTGCCCTATGACCCGCACCTCTAGGAGCTCCGCTTTTTGGAGGAAGTCGGTCATCACAAGATAGAGAAATATAACTATAAAATCGGGTGTCACCGCCACGTTTACTTATCTCATATTGGTCTCGGTGTATTTTAATCTTTGCTCTTCGTATCTAATCACGGAAATTTGTATGCTATGAAAACTCGTAATATATTTTTGGATGTAACATTTGCAAGTTTACACAGACAACAAAGGTGAATATACTACAACAAATGAAAATAAAAATACAACTTTGAATTAATTTTGCAATTAAGAGCTCGCAAAACTTAGTTGCCCAACTACATTATGAAAAATAATCAACTTCCACAGTTTCACGATCACTTTACAGATCGTCCGGTGAAGATGCTAGTAAAAGCGAAACCGGTTGAAATCAATCCTATCACAGTGTAAGATGCTGATTTTTCAAAGTGCAGTTTTGTTCCGCTTCCACTCAATCAGGCCTTAAAGCATAGATTATGTGCTTAGTTGCCCGAGACCGCAAAAATCATAGTCACCTGGGGCCCCACAAGGCATAGTTGCTCGAGACCCCACAATATAATGGGGGAAACACATCAGGGAAATAACTGGTGTAGCAAACCGTAGATTAGGATTCGTAAAAAGGGTTCTAGGCAAATGCAATGAGAGAGTACGAGAAAGAAGCTATTTTACACTTGTCAGGCCTCACTTAGAATATGCCGCTAGTATATGAGATCCGTACGAGGTAGGTATGATAAAAGAATTAGAGCGCGTGAAAAGGAGATCTGCTAGGTTTGTTAAAGGCCGTTATGATAATTGTATAAGTTTTACGAGCTTAATAGAAGAACTAGGATGGGAATTACTATCAGAGCGCAGGTTAAAATTTAGGTTAAACCTTTCAAGTAAATTCGAAACAGAGTTGTTCACAGATGACGTTAGATATATATTGAGAACCCCTGCGTATTATGCTAGGTTTGATCATCTTAACAAGATTAGAGAAATAGATTGTGGTGCCGATAGATTTAACATGTCATTTTTCCCTCGTACTATAAGAGAGAACAATAGGCAGCGTAGCAAAGGGATAGATAGGTGAAATATAGTTAGAGTAGTCTTTAGTGCATGATGCATGTAATAACAACCAATAATCCCTTCCATATTATGTAGGTACTAACCATCTAGCTCCATGTGACCCTATTATCTAGCATATCTCCCTTAAATATCCTACTTGCATGGCAATAGTGCATGTTTGGTGATCTTCACCTCCTGCCACACACCCTCGTGGTGGCTCGCAAGGTATCACGTAGATGTAGATGTAGATATATAGTTGCCCTCCTAAGCCCTAGGGGCTATGACCTATCGTAAGAATGTAAAGCTAAAACTTTCAAAGAGTCAAAATACGTAAGGCAGCGTCGTGTGTTATTAAACCGTAAACGTTCAATAGAAGAGAATGACAATGGGCTGTAGGTGTTTGAGATGTGGGTGTGGAGGGGAGAATGGAATGAGTGCACAGGAGGGAAATGAGGACGGATCGGGGGTCTGCCTGTCATGGACGGAGAGGATAGGAAACAGCTGAGGAGGAGATTATAGGGATGCAGAATTGGTGGTTTGGAAGGGTAATGAAGCGTGAGGGGATGGTGAAGGCCGTGACTGAGGGAAGGATGTTGGACAAGTCAGCAGGGAAGGTGCAAAACGAGAGTTGACTCCGTGTATATGGGATCAAGAGAGATAGTACCAATGCTGAAATAAGAACGAAATTGTGCAAAAAGGCAGCTATATTTATTAACCTAGGAAACGCAAAAGCATAAGCTTAGTTCATCCAAAAACAAAATTCATCTTATTCATTTTCAATATTCATCAATTCAAACTTAATTCATCCAAAAACAAAAACATAATTCCCTCAGAATTGCAGTGAGAAAATTCATCACAGGGGAGGTGCAAACTAATGACAAATTATTGATAATTTGCCATTAGTTTGCAAAAAAAATTGACAAAACAATTGATAAATAAGTGAATGTGATCCAATCACTTATTTATATGGCCTTAATGTTGAAGGACGTAATAGGAAAACTTGTGCGGAACTGCGGAGTTATGATTGGAGGAATTACGAGAAATAATGATTAATCATGGTCTCTGAGCTTTCTTTTGAATTCCCAAAGAAATTTTGAATAATTGCCGCAGAACCTCGGTAGAATAATTAGATAAATCTCTCAATATCACCATAAAACTCTGGTATTCATATTATTTTCAGCGAATTGTATTATTTCTATGACTTAACTTAAGTTCTCTGAACATGTTCCTTTAATTTCATCAGTACTTTAGCAGCAAGTATTCAGTTTAGCAATCGCTATTTATTTCAACGTATCCTCAGCCCATAGGCGGCAGAATGGATTTAAATAGCAAGGAATGAAAGCTGGAGAGGAGTCTCATAAAAACGAGAAGGTATAGCGTGAAAAAATGGGATTTGCACAATAAAATGACAACTGGAGATATGGTATTACGCTATTCATATAGCCTCCATCTAGTCATTTTCTTGATCAGTGTCTTCCAATGTAGAGAATCGGAACTGGTCCTCTAGAAGGGAAGTCAGCATTCCTGTCGCTCAACCTACTTCACCCCCGAGGCCTCCAGCCTTATTCTTCATTGTATCGTCTTGATTTTCTATTTTCTTAATCAATGCATCCTCTCAATTAGTACTTCGTCATTGGAAATAGTTCTGAGCAAAATGTTTTCTAAATTTTACCACCTACTTCAACCTTATTATGGAGATAATATTCAGCTCGTTTCGTAATCTTAGATTTTTTCCCGGTAATTTTTGACACATTGCATTGTTTAAATTACCTCATAGCAGAATATTAATATTGTCTCTTTATTTGGAGCTCTGAAATAATTAGTTTCAGCTGCCACATGAAGGAAAAATTGGGAAAGTTTAAAAAGGTACGTTATGCTTGTGTGATGTTGACGTTTACCTTGTGTAAGTATTATTAAGTAAAGTATAATTTTAAATGAAATATATGCAATACAAATACGTCACATTTTCAAATTAATGTTATTATCTAATTAATCATAATTTATTTTTAATGCTTAAATAGCACTTTAAAAAAACTAGTATCAGTAATTTTTCATGCTGATTTTTCACAATTCTGTCCATAGAGGGATAAATAAAACCTTTTGTAATAACTAAGTTCGAGTGATTAAAGAATGAATCACTTTGGCCAAGTCACGACATTTGAGATAACTTCAAACCATGTTTCTCAAATTTCTTGCGATATTCACCAGCGTGTACTCTTTCTGGATTCCTTCGTCATTTCCTCCGTTTACTCATTTGAAGACTATAGAATGGTTTAGAATCACAGATAGCGAAATTGTGTGGGGAACCTCAGGAGTACTAAAAGGAGGCATGGCGAGAAATAATGGGAGCGGAACGATGAAGTGGCAGCGGGAGATATGGAATGACGCACCCCTCCTCTCCTGAGAGTTGCGGAACAACAGTGAGATCGAAGATGGAAAGGTGGGGAGGATCCACATTGTTCATGCATACGCAACTGACGCGATGGAGGAAGGGAGAGAGGTGGTGTTTGGATGGCAGGCGAGAGATAAGATGGAAGAGTCGAGATGGCTGAGAAGGGTGTCAGGATACGAAACAAGAGGGGGACACTGAACCGGGGTTACCGCTACCACACCCCCTTTGCCCCTTGGGAGTCGTGGAACACCGAACAGATGACGATCCCCCGCAATACTTGAGTGTGTGCATCGCCGTTCGAGGGCCAGGGGCCATGCACCATGCGGCTATCCACGAAATTGAATGGTGGCGCAGACCACATGCCGGCCGTGCGAGTGGACGATCGGGCAATGCATCAAGGAGACGTATCAGATCCCCGCCCTCCCCCAGACCTCGTGTTTGCATTCCCTGAAACGACCCGTGCCAAGAACTCCCTACGCCGACCTAGATGACGTCTTTCCGTGAATCATGGGCTCCGGGGCGACGATTTATAAATTTGCGGTTCGGGAGATGCAAGAGGGATGGTGACGGATTTGGTCAGTGGTCGGGAGCGATGGTTCGCCACGCGGCGAGTTCGGATTCATACCCCGGTGTCGGTGGATGTCTCTCACATGTTTCGCGATTGGGTTATTTTGGGTGGCGAGCTAAAACTGAAGCCATTTGGGCCATCTAGGACAGGAAGGTAGGTTGCAGTGTTGGAAAATTTATAGGCAATGGTGGAAGGGGTGGAGACAAACTCGCTGGCGGCGGCTTTTGACTTTTCTTTGCAAAACGCAAAAATCGGACCACAGTTCAACTGCATTTTGCAGATATCCGATGGAATACCCTCTCTGTGGTACCAAAGGCGGAATTTGGATTCTTCTATAAATCCTCGGTCACCGTCGAGATTTGAATCGGCGCCCTTTAAACGTAAGACGACGATGAATCTAATAAAGTCACGCAGAACTTTGTTTTTCGATGAACGTCAGTAGATGTTCATTGATAATAACTTCATAGCTATTTAATATTTTACAGCTTTGCAATTTCCCTAATTTTTTAGAAATATACACGTCAGGAGTATTCTAGAGCAACGTATTCACCCAGAGCGACACAGAGAATTTTATCATGACGCCTCACTACATCTATAGGTCTGACAGAAGTTATAAAATAAGAGAAATACATTTCCGAAGAGATAGGCGCAAAAGCTCGTTCTTTTCGCGCACAATGAGCGACCACATTTAAAAATGAGCTCCACGAAATAGACTCCCATAGTAAACGTCACCATATCACCTGCCAAAACCTTATCCCTTACATTTTTACACGGCTGGTGTCCTAACACCCCCTGCCACCCGCCCATGCGGCCGCTCGCAAGATGGTATGTAGATGTAGATGTAGATGTAGACATACTGCCTTGCAAGCCACCGATCTAGAGACGTGTGGTCGGGGTTAGGAAACCAGCCATAAAAGAGGAGGGAACAGGGAATGGAGAGAGGAGAGGGAAAATGTGAGCTGTATTTTAACGATGCGTTCGGTTAGTTATACGTTGTTTTTGTCATAATCTGTGATTTTGCGCGAGCGGAAGTATTTTGTACTTATGAATCCGGGAGATTAGCTTTCTAATTTGGTCGCTTCAACCAGTTCTAGAGATATAGCGCGGGATAAAGCTAATATCCTTTTGGTCGTACTGAAACTCACCTGATCTGCATTGTTTAAGTAGTCATCATTCTATCATGAATGGAGTAATACAATTCAGAGTAATTAATATGTAAAACTCTTCCACTCCTCAGAATAATTCCCGACTTCCTTCTAACATGCCAACTTTCAATTTCGTATACAATCCATTATTCTTCAGTATTATTCAGTGCTCGCATAGTAATTCTGGATCTTCCGTCACGTTACGTTGCTCTTATATATTTTACGTGCTTACAACACCTGCAAAATTACTTATGGTTACTAACAATTTTGAGCCTTTTTTTACTTCTTCAAATGCTGAATTCCATGAGTGGATTTATCATCCGAACCTTCATTGGAAACTCGTTGGACATTAGACTCGTTTGCAATTTATAACGAAACTTATCAGCCAACGGGATGAGTTTTGAAGCCAGAGCAATTGATTTTTCAATTTTAAGTGCCCGGAACCATAAATGTCTCTTTCAATGGCTGTCTCTCAGGATTCAAGCCGCTACACGAGTACGATCTCTCAGTTTAATGGGCAGTGCGATCTATACTATTCGTATAATACGTCGAACTGTTGCCTACTTTTATGATTTCAAGTCCATCCCGTAAGTCTTCTAGTTGAAAATCTCTTTGGATTTCCACCGGATAAGGCTCACAATCACTTTCATTGTGAATAGCGGCACACTTATTGTCTTCAGCAATACTGGAATCGAATGCCATTCCGTCACTTAGGTTGGGTAACACACCACTCTTGGTGCAGTTGCGTATTGACAGATTATTTTTCCGGGAATTTCCTTTCTCACCGTCGTATATAGGGTCCTCTACTCTCTCTGGCCAGTAAATGATCCCATGTCTTGGTATTCTGATAGTCTCTTTATCAGTTTAGGTCTCGTTTACCTAGACATGTGGATGGCAACTTAATGGATTTGACTGGATGTCCATGAGAAATTTGCAACCGTTCTCAACGTGCCTTCTTTTATTTAGAGCAAATAAGAGCCATTGGAACGTTGAACGTTCCACCTTTCTATCCTCCTTTTCAGTTCTCTCCTTATTCCCATGTCTAATGGTGCAACCTTTCTAGATCTTTTTTCGTCTCTGTGATCACAGCAATATCATCTGCATAACGCAGCATATCTATCTTCTGTCCATTAATTGTAATCACCACCTCAGTAGTTTCACGAACTTGGTCTATAGCTCCCTGGATGTAAGCATTGAATATAAGAGGAGAGAGAGCACATCCTTGTCTCACGCATTTTCTAACTTTAACTTTAGCTAACTAACTGAGAATAAACAAACGCAAAACCAAAGTGATGGTTTGCAGTAATGAAGAACAATATGAACCCCCAATAATGAGAACTGGAGGAGAGAAGCTAGAAGTAATAGAGGAATTTGCCTACTTGGGAAGCAGAATAACAAGAAATGGTAGAAGCCAGAAAGAAATTGTAAGGAGAATACATCAGGCCAAAATTGCATTCTATCTTAGAAAGAACCTACTCACCAGCAAGAACATTTGTTTGGAAATAAGGAAACGGATGATGAAAGCATTTGTTTGGAGTGTGGCCCTATACGGGAGCGAAACGTGGGTAGTAAGAAAACAAGAGAGACGGCGGCTAGAAGCCATGGAGACGTGGCTCTACAGAAGGATGTTGAAGCTCAGCTGGAAAGATAGAGTCACGAATGAAGAGGTACTGAAAAGAGTTCAGGAAACCAGATCCCTGTGGAGGCATATCCAAACGAGAAGAGACAAACTCATAGGGCACATTCTAAGACACGACAACATCGTTTTAACAATAGCAGAAGGAGCTATAGAGGGAAGGAATCGCCGGGGACGACCAAGGATGTCATTCATGCAGCAGATTGTGAATGATATGGGTTGCACCACATACACAGAAATGAAGAGAAAAGCAGACAGAAGAGAGGAATGGCATACTGCTGCAAACCAACCCCAGGGTTGAACACTGAAGGAGAAGAAGAATGGTGCAACAGCTTCGGAGAATCTCCCTAACGTACTTTACACCTCTTTTTATCACACTGCGTGACATGCCACCCCAAATACCTCTCACACGCATTCATCATGCGAGCCCTGCAAAAGATCCAACTCAAATTTGGATTATTTTTTAGGTAAGCATGATTGCGAAATAGCTGGTCAAGGTAATTGTAAATTTGGAGTTATTGAAAGGGTAACACTCAAAGCCAAGGACACAGTTCGGAATGCCAGCCACTCCTGCCTCGTTTGACCTCACTAGGAATTCGCGGCCAGTATCTGAGACTCTCATCAGGTTGGCTTCAATTCCGAGGCAGAAAACGTCGAGTGAAGAATGGAAAGATCTTTGCGATAATTTCATTTGCGCTGCTAGCCTGCGCAAAAACTAGGATGGGATCGCTATTAGACCGTTGGTTAAAATTTTTACCTTTTCTGTGAGTTCCAACCCGATATATTTTCATGATGTCGTCTTCATGACGATACATGATATACGACAGTGGGCCAGATCCTGAGGATAAAATTAGGGAAGAAGATTGAACAATGGATAAACAAAGGTTTTAAAATGTAATTTCCTGCTATTGAGTAGACTCCATACTAGCTAATGTTGTAACTCTAGGATTGTGCGTCTAAATAATGTACGTGGTCAACTAATTTATTCATATCTATCTACATGTACTTATTACTTTGCTAGCCACCACAATAGCGGTTGGCAGGGGGTGACTTACCACCATCATGAACTAAAGTGAAGAAATTAAATTTCACCAACATGTACCACAACATGGCTGTGCTACAAATGCTTAAAAAAATACCAAAATAATCAATAATGTAACTGAATGATCGTGACACGAGAGTCATGCAGGGAGCATGCAAAGCATGGCGTTAGCACTACTCGGATGATTTAGAAAGATGCATTAGGGGGCATATGAATTAATCATCTACACTACATGTCAACTAACATAGGTACTTCAAAGTCTAAACGCAACCTTTCTGGTCTCATATCGATCGCGGGAAAAACCGCAATTGACGATGACGAAACAATAAATGATTTCCTTCCTAACGCCTCTATCTTTATGCACGAATTAGAACTATCAGCTCCACACGCCCCATTAATGCAAAACTGTTGTATCCATGTGCATTGATGAATGTTGAAAAGCGCACTATTACTTATCAATTCTTTAACAATTATAGCGGATGATGAGAAGAATATTGGTGAAATTTCACCATCTGCAAAGCATTTGCATGTTTTTTGCTAGAACCTCAATATTCGTAGATTCAGCTAAATTTATAAGATATAGTGCAGTGCATGCTGGAGGAAATGCACCCCTTGCTGCGCAAACTAGAGGCTGAATTGAGGGTACAATATAAAAGTGAACGAGTGCCATTTCCGGCCAAAATGTAGAATGGAGACCAATCGCTACGTAATGGAAGGAATCAAACCAAAATGAATGCTTAAATGCAAGTTTATAAATTTCCCAGGTATGCTTCGTGACTCCGATATTACTTCACTTAAGCAGAGTTCAATATGCCTGGGAAAAAAATATCACCAAACAGGTACGGGTATCTATTGGCAGGGAAAATTTGAGAAAAAATGAAATTTTACTCCAAGTCAGAATCCAGTCAAGCACTTGAATTCAACACAAATGTTTTTCAATCAGTACACGATATACAAACCCGTTTGTCCAATTTTTTTTGCCCAACATTTTGGCCATTTGCGCTATATCAGTCCCTTGAACAGTTTTTAGAAAAAAGTTAAGCGTAAACCACCATTGTGAAATGATAGCTGTAACTCAGTAATTCCAAATAAACTTTATTAACGACCGAGGTTTCGATTTATGAAGTCATCATCAGGCACATGCATATGCATGCGCGTTTTATGCATGTACCATGCATCCTTATGATGACTTCATAAGTGGAAACCTAGGTCGTTAATAAAGTTTATGTGGAATTACTAAGTTTCAGCTTTCATTTCACAATGTTAAGCAGGTTTCACAAAGTTTCGCCAGAGAGAACCAGTCAGTAAATCACCATAATTTATTAGTCATCATTGGAATGTTGGAAACTACTATTTGATCTCTTGGAATTTTTGCTTTTTGGAAACGATTAATGAAACTTCATAAGCAAGAAGTTGTATGCAGTTGTATATTATTGGAGACAAAATCTCCCAGAGAGACACATGCGTAAGACACAGCCGTAATACCGTTCCCATCTTCTGCGTCTGGCGCAGATCCCCGTGGGACAGATGTGTAATGCATGATTGGGACGAAGGGTCTCATATGGCCACGATTGGACCGAGCTCTTTCTAGTGGGATTCCTCGATTGGGCATCATCGGCCGATAGGTCCCAGATTGTCCTCCAGAATCTTCGGTGGACCGCTGTTTGGAGATCCATGTGTCGTATCCATCTTGGGTGGGAGCCATATCAATTGATGATCCTGCAATCGCAGGTTCGGGTCTCTGCCGGCGCTCTTCACGTCGATATGTGTGAAATATTTCCGGCCCAACTGAGTTTGAAGGATGACGCAGATCGCAGGTGCAGCAAAGGATGAGAGGACGGTGAAGGCACGATGGGCGACTGGCCTTGCGTTCGGTAGTGGATCGGATTGGTGCCGGGCCAGAGTATCACTCTCGGAAACGTTCCTGCCGTCGATCTGGGGGGCAGGGGGAGGTGGACGTGGATGGGGTGATCGGGAAGGAAGAAGGAAAAGACAGGGAGACAGCGAGAGAGAGATCCATCATTAGAGAGAGAGAGAATCATCGTTACCTATTAAGAAAATGTATTTCCATAAACTCAATCTATTTTATTAATTTATTATATTAATTCTTTTTTAAATATACTTTTAATGTTGATTAAACTTTTTGTTAATTGTATGTAACTTTTCTTATTTAATTTTACATATTAAGATCGCTTTTTAATTGTCAATTTACTGTTTATGATTCATTTATTTTATATTCTTGAGTTATTTTTGTTTTATTCATTTGTTGATCTTAATTTTATTTAGCTATTTATATATTTTTTATTAATTATTTTGACTTTTTTATTATTTATTTATTTTCATTCTATTAATAATCATTTAGTTTTTTGTTATAAACTCAATCTATTTTATTAATTTATTATATTAATTATTTTTAAAAATATACTTTTAATGTTGATTAAACTTTTTGTTAATTGTATGTAACTTTTTCTTATTTAATTTTGTATATTAAGACTCGCTTTTTAATTGTCAATTTACTGTTTATGATTCATTTATTTTATATTCTTGAGTTATCTATGTTTTATTCATTTATTGATCTTAATTTTATTTAGCCATTCATATATTTTTTAATTAATTATTTTGACTTTTTTATTATTTATTAATTTTCATTCTATTAATAATAATTTAGTATTTTGTTGGCGTTCAATTAGCTCAACCTGTCTGTAGGTTTTCGCAGTTTTTTCACACTCCCCTTCATGTGTGGGTGTTTTCCCGCAGACGGTTTATTCGTCAAGGATATCACTTCCTTACTTTCTTACGTTTTTTCCACAAATGTGTACACCTTTCTTCCCACTAATTTCATGTATATATCTGACGAGGGGTTAGATGAAAGAAGGGACTACCTCATTCTCAATCTCGCCCCAATAAAGACGCATTGTTATTGTCATTTAAGCCACTCACGGCATCCATATAAATTACAAAAGGAAAATGAGCGCGTAAGGTATAATAATAGTATAAACGGAAAAAATAAGAAATAATGAAGAGTACGGAAGAGTAGATGAGGAGAGGACAATATGAAATACAATAGAAAAAAGAAGAACAAGATGGATAGAATACACCGTGAAACACAATGGATTTGTGAAGATCATAATTGAAGGCAAAATAGAGAGAAAAGTCCCCAGAGGAAGACCCTGGAATAAGTTCATGGACCAAATGAAGAGGAGAGTACCTAGGAAGAGTTACCAGGAGATAACGGAACGGTTATTAGACAGGGAAGGGTGGAGGGTTTCAGTCAACCAATCTTAGGATTGAACAACCAATAATGATCAGGTGTAATCTATGCTCTTAAGCTTCATTAATGGCCACAAATTTTCAGCTTTTTCGAGAGAACATTACGTTATCAAACTGACTGACAACCGAAATAACAACCATATTGTTTAACCCTGCTCTCCCCTTACTTTCTAATGGATAGCACGACAGAATTGACGAATTAGCGGATGTATATGCGAGGATATCAACTATCTGTTTAAAATTTTAACAAGTAACTCTGGAAATATAAACTGACTGATTAGTGCTATATATTATACTCGATTTTACAATAGTTTTCTCCGGAAATACTGATGATTATTAATTAATGAATAATCATGTATAAACAAATTCTTTTTAAATAATAAGTCCATTCTGATGCCTAGTGAGTTATCGATAGAAAACATAGTCAAGTGGCAAAATCAATGTGTTGGCCCGCAAGATCTATAGGAAAGTAAGGGTTAACGAAGTTGGCGGACTGGCTTCAGCTTCTAACATCGGCCAGGATATCAATCTCCATCAATCAAAAAGAAAATATCCTTATCAATGCTACGTGTGAATAGCATATAATGGGTTATTCAAAAGTCTTGTTATCATCACGGAAAATCAGAACTTTTTTATTTTTCAACGTAGATACATGATGCAAAGATATAAATGTCACTAAATACATAGAGTTTTATTCGTTATTTCCTGCAGATGTTCAATGTGACCTCCATTTGAAGCACTTTGTTTCATAAATCTGTGTTGAAAATTTCAAAAAATTATGATTTTCCTCGATCATAACAAGACTTTTGAATCACCCTGTGCAATGCCACAGTAATTGACAGGACATTCTGTACATTCGTGGAGGTTATGCCGAAAGAATATCGCAGCTGTAATCTAACTGTAATTAAGTTTGCTTGATCACTAAGCCTAAATCATAAGTGCGTCGGAATAAAGTTTCAATTTAATGTCTCTTCATAACCTTTCTCTCTCAATTCTATGTCTGCTTTTCCCTTAAACATTTCTATGGATAGCATGACGGAATGGACGAATTAGTAGACGGGAAACAGAATACCCACCAGCTGGTCGAAATTCAAGATGACTAACTCTTGAATTATACATTGATTACTTAGTGTAATGGATTCTACTTGATTGTACCATAGCTTTACTCGAAAATGTGGAATACTATTAATAGAAATAAATGAATAATTTGCGTAAGGAGAACACATGTGAAAAATGTCAATGCATGCTGATTTTATAGTAAGTTATCGATGAAAAAAATGGTAACATTTTAAAATTGGAGCGTTAGCCGTAAGCGCTGAAGGAAAAATGTTTTTTTTTTCATATAGGTCATTCTCTCTTTTACAGATTTTAGCATTGGACGTCATAGAGAGCTCTGTCTCCTTCCACTTAAATGGCCACAACAATGAACTACTTATCCGCCAAAACTCTTCTTTCTTGTCGAACCTTTCCTATCCTGTTTTTATTTTTCATATTACCTCCGATTGAGATCGCAATACCCATGCTGAACGACATAGTGATGGGCTAGAGGCAAGCAATAATTGGACGCACTTACAGATAAATATGAGAGAGATCATAAATGTTGAAGATGCTGACATAACTCATGCTGCCACAATTCTGCTAGAGAATCTTTGTCGGCGAAATTTTGAGGATAATTTCTTTAATCATTTTAATTGATTACGGGTTCCGTTGTTATGACGACGCTCAATTTCATGACCATGAGTGAGTAATTAAAGGAAGTTTTCTTATCACTCATTCCTCATTGTAATCACTGTAAAAGCTCTGAATTTACTTAAACTAGCTAATTTTCTGTTGTTTATGTTTATCATAAACTGGTTTCTTAAAAAACATAATATATATAATATTCAATACTATTCAAAATAGAATTTTATTCGATACTAAAAAAAAGGTCATGAAGTTAAAATTGAATGTATGGTACCGCAAGTACATGCACAAATCTTGAAGTCTCTAAAGATGCTGATAATGATCATTTCAATTTTAACTCAGCTTATTTTATCAAGGAAAAGAATTGAATATTAAATGTGAATAGCATAATAAATTTAAATAAAAAATTCAAGTGCATCTAGAGTGAAAGTAGCAAAGTCCATCGAAATTACAACGATAAAAAATATTTCAATGGAGATGGAAAACAAAGAATTGCACACTACATTCCCCGGATCATTAAGTTGGCGCATATATGACTCTGGATTAACGACGTATGCATACCAATGCATTCATTTGTTAATGGGATTGCGCTATCATATTACACATTATTTTCAGCAATTGGACGAAAGCTACGGAAAAATAAGTTGTTCGTGCGCGGATTGTTGTAATGCAGGAGCTACATTCGCATGAATGCTCGTTCAGAATTTATTGCCCACTTTAACAGCAAAAAAAAAAACACCACAATGTAATTCGAGAAACTACCGTGCCCCAGCTTTTACTGAGCAAGTGAAAACTTGTTAAGTGGTCGCTCTCGGTGATTGAGGAATGAGATTATAAAATACATGAAAAAGTCAGTGTTTAGCGTGGCGTGAAAAATCGTAGCGAAATAGCGACCGCTCCGGGAAAATTACACGAAGGTGCGAGACCTGTTTATTTTAGGGAAATTGCGATTAAAGGTTGTTTCACACGTGGAAAAATAACTTGTATCCATAAGTGGAGCGAAATGAACGTGAAGAAAAAGGTGATGAAAGGTGTATTTCTCGTTAGTGACGCCATTTTCCAGAATGTCAAGCTGATGAATGGAACCAATGATGAAAGGGCTGATGACAGAATTAGAACGAGCCCGCATATGATTCGCAAAAGAATATTGTGAAAAGAAATAGAGTTCAAGAACCACCCCAGATTCTTAATGGACTAAATAATACAAGTTCTTTGTTAACTTAGTGGTATTCCATTTTATCTTTCAGATGATTTAATGGTTACATTTACAAAACCACAACTTAAAAAAACACACACGAGCGTCATCTTCAGGTCAGGAGATGACGCTCAAGCGTTGAAACCCGGGTCGTGTGTGTTTTTTAAGTTGTGGTTTTGTAAATGTAACCATTAAATCATCTGAAAGATAACTCGAAGGACTATTTATTCCTTCCAACGATGAGGAAAGCTACCGATATTGACTATGACCATAACTCTCCTAAATTCTATTCCATGAATCGTACAAAAATTAGTGGACTCAGATCTTAGTGGATTGAACTGATGGACAAATTACTGAAATTTTGAAATGGAAAAATTGTTTAGAATAGTACTATAATCGGATTTATATTAATGATCAGGGAAAATAAAAAAATGACAAAATTATTGGACCGAAATATTGGAACTACCAATTCCATTTTTCCGCTCACAGTCCATGGTCATGGTGTCTTCCAGGCAATATCCTCCTCCTCCTCTGGTAGTCAATCCGAAGATTGGTTGGCACTCTCCATTCTTCACGTCTCTCCACCTTCCATTTCATTTTCTCGTAGCTCTTATATCCGATATCCTTCATTATCTGGTCTATAAACTGGGGCCGTGGTCTTCCTCTTGTCCTTTTTCCGTTAACATGTCCCTCTAGGATTGTCAATAGGATCACCCCATCTCTCATTATATGTCCTATAAGTTGGACTCTTCTGTCAAGATCGAATGCCTTAAGAATCTTTTCTCCTTCATTTCATTTAGTATTTCTTCGTTTGATATTCTATCTGTCCATTTAATTTTAAGCATACGTCTATAACACCTTAGTTCGAATGAGCTTAGTCTCTTGTTATCCTCCTTCCCCAGAGTCCACGTTTCACAGAGTCCACTCCAGATGTAAGATTTGAGAAACCTTTTCCTAATTTCAAGGCTGTTACTTTTAGATGTTGAAATTTTACTCTTTTTATGGAAGACGCTTTTGCCCGCGCAATCCTTCTTCTTAAGTCCACGTTATATCTTCCATCTCGAGTGACCTTACTCCCTAATTATGTGAGGTTGTTCACTTGTTCAAGTTTTTATCTTCCGATATTAATTTGCAATTTAATTACTTCTTCTTAATCACACACCTTACTTTGGTTTTGGATTTATTTATTTTCATTATGTGTTCCATGCAATATATTAATGATGAATTCAACGAAACAATCAGACACTCAAATAGAAAAACCAAATGCTGAGGACGTAACACCACTGTCAAGTGCTTACATGAGTAACCTCGGCGATTGTCAGACAAAAGAAAGAATGAAATCCATCTTATGCTTTGTACGGATTGTAATTCGAGAAACTAATTACGAATTACAATCCGTAAACCACTGCATTCACATAGCGCCTATCCCAGCAGTTATAAATGAAAAAGAAGGTGCTAAATTATACTCATCATAATGATTGAACTTTTATGAACACTTTTTTCTGCCAGGGGAGCCAACTTTGACGTAATTTCTGGTATTTAGGTATCAAATAGTACGGCAATTGTTTTTACCGATAGCTAAAAATAAACAAAAGGCAGATGACTAAGTCGTATTAACATTCGATGTCCTGTAAAAATAGGCTTCTCGTGAACTGTTCTCTTATTTGGGGGAATATACCGGAGCAACTTTCAGATAAAGTTTTCAGTAATCAATTTATCGAACAAAGACATGTGTCAGCTGAAAGCAGTGTTTTCCCCACAAAAGTGAAAAAATAGGCACTTAGTTACTTCACTCTGACATCTTTCACAGCATAATTTTACCGTAAATCTTACTAAAAACACCCCTTCACGCTTAAAAAATTCGCTGAATTTGCTCTATCAATATTACATATGGACTGATAGTCACGTTTCTGACAACAGGTCGCGGACCATGATACTCCACTCGTGAAGAGCATGAGCTCAAAAGAAAGCACGCAACGCGCAAAAATAAACAATAATTAAAACGTTTCATGTAAATTTTTTCGTCAACTATATAGAGTTTTACTCAAAAATAGAATACATAACACATAAATACTAACTCTATTTACCCCTATTTCAGCCATTTGAGTACATTTTATATCATGTAACTTCAAGGTTAAATTTGCGACATGACTTGACTTAGCCACTTGAAGCGACTTGAACCAGAATAATTTTGTTGTTCATATCAAGCATGGGAGAGTCGCTGTAGTATGAATCAAGTGATGCCTAACTTATCCTAGGATGTCCTCAGCGTAATGGTGAACTTGGAGCGCGGCGCAAAGAGCAATAAACGGCCCCAAGTTTTGGATGGATTGTCAAGGGTTTGAAAGGGACGAAGCGACCAACGATTGAAGGAGAGGAAATGGGAAATACGAGCCGAGAAACCTCCATGCTTTTTATTCCCCATCGTCTTTCCCTCCCCTGCGCCCGTCTTAGCTGATCCTTGAAGAGATGGATCGTGCCCCTCCCGCTCTCCTATCCATGTCGCCCTACCCTTCTAAAATTTCATCAGCGTTGCCAACATTTGGAGATTGGTTTCACTACCGGTGGATATGCAGGGATTTTACTAGGAGTATATGCTAATTTGTTCTAGCATGAGCATAGACTTATTTTTGCCTCTTTCATTTATTGGTTGTTCAATCCTAAGATTGGTTGAATGCAGCCCTCTACCCTTCCCTATCTAATGCTAGTTCCCTTACCCCATGGTATATTTCCTTATGTACTTTCCTCTTTATTTGGTCCATGAACTAATTCTTTGGTCTTCCTCTGGGGACTTTTCCCGCTATTTTGCCTTTAGTTATGTTCTTCACAAACCTATTGTGTCTCAGGGTGTGTTCCAATCTATTTTCATCATCTTTTTTCTACGGTGCTCCATATGATCCTTTCGTCTTCTATCCTTCTGTACTTTTCATCATTCGGTAACTCTGGATCCCCAAATCCTGCCATATTCCTGCGGGATTTTATTCAATGTCCGGAAAGGGATTGGACGCATGACCGCTCGGCATACGGAAGCAGAAACATTGCGACACGAAGCAAGGGTTGGAAACGAAAGGTTGCTTGGGATGGAATCCTGGCTAAAAATAATGAACGCACGATGCGCTACGAACTTAATCAGCCCCTCGTCTATGAGTAAAATTCAGTCTCTCATCATTAGTCGTTCAATCCTTAGATTGGTTGAATGCAGCCCTCCACCCTTCCCTATCTATTGCTAGTTCCCTTACCTCCTGGTATCTCTTCCTATGTACTCACCTCTTTATTTGGTCCATGAACTTATTCCTGGGTCTTCCTCTGGGGACTTTTTCCACTAATTTACCTTCTATTACGTTTTTCACAAACCCACTGTATTTCAGGGTACTTTCAATCCACCTGGTTCTTCTTTTCTCTTTGGTGTTCCATATGGCCCTTTCTTCTTCTATCCTTCTGTACTTTTCATCATTTCTTAGTTTGTCCGTCCATTGTATCTTCAGCTTCCCCCTCCAGCAGCATGTTTCGAAGGCTTCTAGTTTTATCTGGTCAGCTTTTCCAATGGTCCATACTTCCGATCAATATAGTGCTACGCTCCACACAAAGAAATTCATTCTCTATTGAAATAAATCTAAAATTACGACAATGAGTAATCAAGTGATGGCTACACTGAAATACAGTATATGCAGGACATTTTTAAGTGAAACATGTTTTAATCAATGAAAAGATATGGGAAAATGAAGAGGAAATAAGAGTGCAAAATGACTAAGTACAAACTTTGCGACTGGAAAACGCCAAGACAACTCATTATTTCTTATGGTGTTCGTATATTTTATCTTGAAAATCCTACTCCAGCACCAGGTTTCAAAGGTTTTTAGTCTTTTCAGTCTTTTACTAAAGTCTTTTCAGTCTTCTAGTCTATTATTATCGGCTTTTCAAATGGTCCATGCTTCTGATCCAAAGAGTGTCACGCTCCACGCGAATGTATTCACGTACTGTTTCCTGGTTTGTAGTCTTATTTTCTTTGAGCACAGTGGTTATCTTTTTCCCATGATCGCCTTCTTTGCTTGGGCTTAGATTGTTTTCATTAAGTTTTAACGTACGCACTCGTTTGATTAGGCACTTCTGTGACTGTTAGGACGGAAACAAAAAAAATATCATCTGAAAACCCTAAACATTCTGAAGTCAAACCAGTGACAAGGTCGACTGCAAAAAGTCTGGCTAGGATTACTAATATTTTCGGCATTGTGATGCTCAAAATTTGAGAAATAAATTTTCACCCCTCATGCTTCAACTAAAATTTTTATTTTTGCAATGGAAGAACAATGAATTTAATATATGAATAACTTGGTATCAATATATTTGCGTGTGGAGCCATTGAACCGTGATGAAACACCATCGTCGGCCAACTCGACATGGCTGTACATTTCATACGCTCAAATCAATTTCTAGCTTGATTGACGAAAAAATATTTTTACGTAAATGCTACACATTTAATTCGTTGCCTTAAATTTTATCCGAGAGGCGAAAAATTGGAGCAATTGGAATCCTTCATCTCTCTGGGAGGTACCATCGCGTGGGATGGAAAAAGTGCACCAGACCTCAAGCAATGAATAGCTCAATGTAAAAAAGCATTCACTGTCAAAAGAAAACTGCTTTGCTCTAACAATAAAATATTTCAAACCAGGAAACAGAATGTGAAATCATTCGCGTAGATTGTGGCTCTCTATGAATCGGAAACATGGACCATTGGGAAAGTAATTAAGGAAAGACTAGAAGCTTACGAAACCTGGTGTTGGTGTTGGAAGCTGAAGATCAAGGGACAGATAAAATATGAAATGAATAGGTATACAGAAGTGGAGAAGAGGAAAGGACCACATGGAACACCATGCAGAAAAGAAGTACCAAATTTATTATACACACCCTGTGACTCAATCGATTTGTGAATAACGTAATTGAATAAATATATAGTGAAAAATCCCACGAGAAAGGTCAAAGCCAAATACATTGGACAAATAAGGAAGACAGTACAATAGAACAGCAACAAGGAAGTAAGGAAGCAAGCATAAGACAGGGAAGGATGGAGGGGTGGAGTAAAACAATCTTAGGATATAACGAACAATGAATGAAATAATGAAATGTCAAATTTAGTGCACCGACGCACCACAAAGAAATACTGGTGGTACCCTAAACATTCCCATACCTGCAAAATATATTTTTGAATTCCATGTAAAATGAGTATCATAGTCAATTAAGTTCATCTTACACATCTAACGCATATCTCACCTAAATTATTGCAGTTTCTAATTGGTAGGTGACACCGAATTCCGGAATTTTCACAACAAATGCCTAAGTACTTAATATAATTATATCCGCACAATATCTGTATTGAAAAGAATGTGCAATTTAACATTTAATGATTAAAAATGCCTAAGAATCACTTTCCCCACCACCTTCACACAACTGCTTAAGTATCTCTTTTATAACAGATGTGAGCAAAAAGGTGTAATAGTTTGCTTGAATCTCGATTTGAGTCTAGTTGCATCCGTCCGAAGAGAGTTGGGTACTTGACCGATTAAACACTCTCATCTCACGTACTGAGTTCTGCACTTAGTTATTTTCCCTGTCGATGCCTTAAAGGGAATCCGAACGCAGTTGCAAAACTCCCGTCTCCTTTGGTATTCGAACGACGACCCTTGCGGAGCAAACACTCGACGTGAGAAACAGAGTGAGTGGCTTCTACTACTCTACTGCGCTTACTAGTCTTTTAAGGAGCACTCCAGACTAGAAGCGGTAACGTCATGGAAAACGGAGGTACCCTGGAATCGTTGGCGCGGCTGGTGGAAAGGAGCAAATATGGATGGACTCATGCGAATGTCGGCACCCAAATTTAGGTAGGGATAAATCACACTTTAGTATATCCAAATCCCCAAGGAACGGTATCGGAAGTTGGCGTTCATTGATTTACACTTTGGGTGCTATGAACGTAATGGAAAGTCCTCCTGTATTTTCTGAGAAGGACGATGGACGTTCTAGGACGTCAATGGAATATCATTGTTGAATTGCAACAGGACGTAATGGTCTGGCAGTCTTTCTGGTATACATACTATGACCACAAAGTGCCAATATAAATTTTACATACATACATGCATACCAATCACGCCTTTCACTTCCGGGGTAGGCACAGTCACAAAGTTTCACTCAAAAATGCATAATTGTACACCTAACTCTGCTTCAATAATTTCCTCGATACTGACCTATTGCTGCAACCCTCTTATGCCTCATTTACCCCCATACACTGCTTCATACACACCCTCCTATTTTTAAGACTCCTAATATTCCTCCTAGGAATTTCCTCAACCACAACTTTCTCGGCCTACCTCTACCTCTCACACTATTCAGTTCACTTTTATATATCTGCTTCGTTATTCGACTCTCATCCATTCTCTCAACATGGTCAAACCAACGAAGCACACTCCTTTCATATATGTCCATTACTGGAGCATCTAACCAACATTCATTTATTACCCACTCATTCCTGACCCTATCCGTCGTACATTTGCCGCAAACACTCCTCAGATAATTCATACTCACGGCGTTTAGTCTACTCTTATGTCTATCCTGACTCACCCGTTTCACTACCATACAACAAAGTGGGGAGAAGTACACTTTTGTACACGGCAATTTTCGCTTCCTTAGACAGGCACTCATCCCTTGATATGATCCACATACTACCTATCACTTTCCTTCCAGCATTCGCGCATCTCTTTATCTCCTCATCTATCCGTCCATCTTTCGCAAACATCTTACCTAAGTACACAAAATCTTCCACTTGTTCAATTACTTCACCATTCCCCCTCATCATACAGTTATTCTCCCCATTCTCCTTACCAAAAACTACTACTTTATTGTTGCACACATTTACCTTCAATTCCATTATCTCTGTTGATTCACGAAACTTATCTAGGAGCTTCTGTAATCCCTGTTGCTCTCTGAGACCATAACAGCATCGTCTGCATATAGTAGGACTCGCACGTTTACATTTCCAATCTAAACACAGTCGTATTCACTACATGCATCTCTAACACATTTATCCATAAATATATTAAACAGCCATGGTGACATTACGCTTCCTTGCTTTACGCCCTGTTATATTTCAAACCAGTCACTTAGAATCCCGTTAACTCTCACACTTGCCTTACTATTATCATACATCGCCATCATAACATTCAATAACTGCCCATTCTCTCCATAGTCCTTCAAAACCTTCCACAACCTATTGACCCTGTCATATACCTTCTCTAAATCAACAACAGCACAATTTTAATTGTAAATAAAAGTTCATTAATCTAGATTTAAAACAATATTTTCTGACAATCCACGTGAGTGTGTAAGATCCTTTGTTTTTTTAGAGGACCTTCAATTTAAAGCCCAGCACGCAAAGTGTTAACAAAGAGAGTAGTCGGCTTATTGACGTGCTACAGTATAGTCTGTATTTATGCGAAAAATGGCCAACTTAAGATTCCTTACACGCAAATCTGTGCATACATTTTATGAAAAATGCAGTGCTTCTTTGAAAATAGTTTCCATATCGCATACCTCTTGATAATTTTATTGCGGCGACGCAACTAACCCACTACTGGTAGCAATTTACCCGGTGTCTCAACATCACAACTAATTGAATGAATGAATGTGGAAATTGTCGCAATTTAAGGACTAAAGTTTGGAGCTTTCTCGTATTCTTAGGCTGAATCTATCCCCTTCATTTGTCGGTGAATGTGATGTCGTGACTCCTTTTTTCAAGAATTATTTGTATTACAAAGTAACAGACACCTTTTAAGTTCCAGACAGCTTTTTATTTGAGACGCCGGTCATCTCCCATCCTATTTCTGCAGCCTCTCTCACAACAATACGCTTATTTCCTTTCATTAACAACATCTTAACAACAAAAACTTCCAAAAGCCTAACAAAGAATATCCATAATGGATTTAAATGTTTGGAATTGTTGCCTAGGCTACATGTTGCCTAAACTTCCACATTTAATTCAGCCAGTCCTTGCTGCTACTTAGAAAAAAGTCTTTTCAGTTGAATCGTAAATGGCCGTTGTTAATTGTTGTTAACTTGAGAAAGTGTGTAATTACATCCCGCGTATGGTACTAAATTTTTATCCACTGCATTATGATTACTGGTCAGAAAAACCGGTGACACTTGTTTATTTACAATCTGTCGACTGTATTTACATTTGAACTGCCATCTTTCATCACTAGGCGGTGCCACAATCCAAAAAGTTGTTTGTTTACGGAATTCTAGGTAATAGTTTTTGGCGACGAGTCAAAAATCCATAATGTATATTCATGAGCCAAACATTCAACAACTAACAAAACGTCAAGAATATTATAATATTAATAAATTAAAAGGAACTAAACAACCATCAAAATATTCCGACCAACAACAAAAAATAACAAAGCCAATAATGTTAAACAAATCAATGAATTCACTTTTGATTTATGGCAGGGCACGACGTTACATGCCTTAAAGTAGCAAACCTTTCAGAAAAACGAGAGCATTAAAACTTCTTGAAATAGTTTTGAGATATTCTCCATAAGATATTATTAGATGTAAAAAGGTCGCTCAGGATTGACTTTAATGTTTGTGATGATTTTAGCCTATGTAAATTATTATTTCAGCCCTCACTGAAATTTTTCATAATGTAAGATGCCTTATACGTGTAACTGGCTTACGTGCACGACTGGTAATTGAAAGAATAACTAATCCATTGAATGTGGAAGATCTCGCTTTTTAAAGACTATAAAATCTGCCGCAATCTCAGATTCTTAGGCTCACTTTGTCCTCTACTTTATTTGGTGGATGACGCCTTAAAGTAGCAAACATTTCAGAAAAACAAAAGCTTTAAAAATTTTTGAAATAATATTGAGATATATATTCCAAAAGAGTCCATTGAGGAGAAGGGTAATGAATAGAAATTGAATAGAAATATAGATATCAGGAATAGAAGAATTAACTCTGCAATTACCATGTGAAATTGCAGAGTTAATTTTCCATCCCTGATATCAAGGAATTCCACCAAGTAAGGCTTGAAACTATCCTCAAGAAATATAGATAATTGTGACTGTCAATAAACACATGAAGCTGTTCTCAAAATAAATTTCCCAATTGTGTATTAGTCTCAAGTTTTTATCCTTCCAATCCGACCGCTGCGTCTTCCCTTGTCCAACGTTTCCCCATTTAACAGAGGCCTTCAACTTGCCGTTACCTGTCAATACTCTGCCATCTACCGGTGCTTTCAGCTTCGAATTTTCCTGGAGACTTTCTCTTTTTCTCTCCAAACCAACCCAACCCTTCTTTTGTCTTTCCATCAGTACGGCTTTTTTTTTCATCTTCTCCATACCTGAATATGAAAAGCACCCAATATCCGCTCATCTTCTACCGTAAGGGGACGAAATTTTTCGTTTTCTGCTTGAAATAAGTAATAAAAATATCGAGAATAAAAAAATCGAGAGAAAGGGAATACGGATAGAATGCTATGAGAAGGAAAGGCATGTAAATGGAAAGGTGTAGCGAAAACGGTTGATTTTTCCCTCCATTGAATAATCAATCGAATTCCCAAGCTCAAATAGCGAATTCTCGTGTTGAGAAATTGGTTAAATAATAACCTAAATTGGAGAAGAATATTGGGTACCAACATTTCATGAATGCCAAGGAAATATTAATCCCTAAGAAAAAGGTTGGATTTCAAGGGGAAGAAGCAAATAAATAAAATTGTTGTACACTATTTAATGAATTCCTCCAATGTGACAGCTAAAATGGTGAATTCTCGCGTTAAAAAATTGGATTCAATGGGAACCTAAATTGTGGAAGAATATTGAGTTCCAACATTTCCTTAATGCCAAGGAAATATTTAGCCTAAAAAATAAATGAATAAGGTTGGCTTTCAGCAGGAAGAAGAAAATAAAAAAAGTCGTTGCACATAATAAGAACGATTCCACCAATGAGAATTATACGAGAACTACGCTGCAGTTTTGTCATTAATTGAACAAAAAATTCTACTGATGAAATAAAATAAAATTGAGGATTTGGAGCCAATATAAAAACATTGGGCCACCAATTGTACAAAAACATTGAATGCAAAAAATCTTTAATCCTGTATTAGTTTCGCACAAAAAATCCCAAGTCTGCGTCATGTGTGTTAGTGTTTGTTAGTGCTTCAAAAAAGTGGTGATAGAAAAATCTACACCAAACTCAATGTTTTTCTTAAGGCAGCAATCAAAAACTACTGAACATTTTTGGGAGCCCTGGGGAGCCAGGCATCTTTTACAATGAAGCCTTTTTTTCTCTTCTGGGTTCTTAGAAACATGTGCGCCGAATTTCGTTCGGATCCGTCATGGGACTTGGAAGCTTTGTGGGGTTCGAACAAACAGATTTTCAGTTTTATCAAAATAAATTTACATTGACAGTGTATATCATAAAACCATTCATTCGAAGAGGAATGTAAGTCAAGTAAAATGCCACCGCAAGTAAATTAAATGAAGAATAAACATTATGTTGAAGTCTAGATAACACATATTTGCGCAAAGAGTGACATTTTATAATGCAATGACACAGAATATTTATGACCATCGTCAGCTTATCATCATCATCTGGTGTTCTGCCTGCTGGAAGGTCCCGTACGCCACTGCTGTCTCCATCCGCTTTTGTCCCGAGATTCCTTCTTTGCTTCATCATAGTTGCTGTTCTTCACCTGATTTCCTTCCACCTTCCACTTTAATTCTTCTCCTTCCTCTCTTTTTCTTTCCTTCAATTGAACCCTCAAGTGCCACAGTTATTATACTTTTCCCTCTCATCACATGGCCCAACCAGTTTCCTTTCCTTTTCCTTATTTCCTTTATGAGAGATCTTCCTTCTTTTACTTTGCTCAAAACCTCTTCATTTCTCATCTTATCAACCCATCTTACTTTTTCTATCCTTCTCCACATCCACATTTCATAAGCATCTATTCTATTCCTTTCCCTCTTACCTAATGTCCACGCTTCATATCCATGCATGTAAACGATCCATGAATAACACTTAGCTAGTCTCTTTCTCAGCTCCAGATCCAGGCTTTTATTGCATTGCACGTTTGTCTTCTGGCTGAAGGTCTCTTTTGTCATTACTGTCCTTGCTTTTATTTCTGCAATACTTCTCCAGTCGTCTGTCATCATCGTTCCAAAGTACCGGTAGCTTTTCACTTTTCCTATTATACCTTCATTTATTTTCACACTCGTATAATTTTCACAGTTTACTGGCATCACTTTTGTCTTTCCTAGGTTTATCTTCATCCCATATTCCTTCATCCCTTCTTCCAAAACCTTTATCAATCTTTAAAGTGATTGCATATCATCTGCTAATATTACCATGTCACCTGTGAATCTTATACTTCTTATCTTCCTACCTCCAATGCTGACTCCTTCCTCTCTCCCATCAAAAGATTTATGGATCATGTCCTCAACATATATATTGAACAAGATTGGTGACAGACAGCATCCCTGCCTTACTCCTCTACCAAGATCCACCCAATTCTGTCATATCCTCATTTATTTTCAATGCAGCTTTTTGCCTCATATATAATTCTCTAATGAGTTTTCTCTCCTTCCATACCAACCCCTTCTCTTTTAGAATTTCGAACATGTTATTCCATTCAACCCGATCAAAAGCCTTTTCCAGATCAATAAAACAAAGTGCCATTCCTTTTCCTCTCTCGATATACCTTTCTCGAGTTCATCTTAAGAGGCCAATGGCGTCCCTTGTTCCTTTCCCTTTCCGGAAACCAAATTGTTCTTCCCCTGCATTTTCTTCCATTTTCTTATGAATCTCCTGTTCAAAACTCTCAACATTATTTTGGCTGCGTGTGTAATTAGGCTTATCGTTCTATGTTCAGTACATTTCCGTGTACCAGGCTTCTTAGGAATTGGTACCATCACTGTTCTTACAAAATCTTGAGGCCATTCACCTTTGTGATATATTTTTTTTACACATATTAACAATTTCCTGCACGCCCTCTTCATTCAAGCACTTGAAAAATTCAATAGGGATCTCATCCATTCCTGTTGCCTTCCTTTTTCTTAATATATCAATTCAGCTTATCAATATATATGAATTTATTCGCATTTCCTCATAATTCATGTACCACATTATCAAATGTATCTTTTTTTATCTCCAAGATTTTTGTGATTGGTTGTTCATCATTGCCTATATAATGATAGTTCATTAAGGCCTCAATATCTTTTTTCTTTATTGTAATTTTTTATTGATATCTTTAAATTTTTCCCTAGCTCAAGTATAAGTTTGTAGCATTATCAATTTAAATATGTAATCATTCGCGTTATAGAGGTACTCAACTTCTATGTGTTCATTTAGGAAACCCTTAGATCAATTAAGTGTGTATTGTGTCTATTCATGTTTTAATTATTATGTAATTGGTGTAAATTTCTCGGGCTCGCCACCGGGTAAGATTTTTATAGACAGCCGACGTTTCGGGTTCCGACTCGTCACCCATTCTCAAGGCTAAGCCTTGAGAATTGGTGACGAGTCGGAACCCGAAACGTCGGCTGTCTATAAAAATCTTACCCGGTGGCGAGCCCGAGAAATTTACACTAATTTAATTCGCCGGGAAAGAGTAAAATCATACATTATGTAATTGGTTTTCTGATCAAAGCACGTAATATCATCTGCTATTATGATCCTAGATCAATAAATTCTTATTTAATAATTGATTCAGATAGAGAATAATGATATGATTTTTCAAGATTTTATGAAACTCAAACGAGATATCTCTTTTCCAACATCGCTTCCTGTGCAGAGTGATAATGGTTGAGGTGCATATGAAGTAAGTTGATTTCACTGAGAAAGACCATAAGTCGCGTTAAATGTCGAAAATTTCTTATGAGAAGCGATTGGGGTAAGTAAAATTTTCCCTCAACTTCCTTATATTGAATTTGAGAATTTCTCCTTATAAGAGGCATAATGTAATCTTTTCAATGGAGTTTTACATTGCATTGTAATTAACAATTGACTGCTGTTGAGGCTTAAGAGCCTAATTGCGGAAGAATCATATGTATGATCCTAGTAATTTTTTTGAGAGGAATATCATCATTAGTTTTCCAATTCTAAGATTGGTTGACTGCAGCCCTCCACCCTTCTCTTTACAATGGTATTTCCCTTTCCCCCCGGTATCTTTTCCTATGTACATTATTCTTAATTTAGTCCATAAACTTATTCCTAGGTCTTCCTCTGGGGACTTTTCCCTCTATTTTGCCTTCAGTTATGATCTTCACAAACTCATTGTGTCTCAGGGAGTGTCCAATCCATCTTGTTCATCCTTTTTCTATGGTGTTCCATATGGTATTTTCCTCTTCCACTCATCTGTACACTTCACCATTTCTTACTTTGTCCGTCCATTTTGTCTTCAGCATCCTTCTCTAGCGCCAGGTTTCGAATGCTTCCAGCTCTTCTGGTCAGCTTTTTCAATGGTCCATGTTTCCGATGAACAGAGTATCACTCTCCATACAAATGTTTTCACATAATGTTTCCTGGTTTGTAGAACTTTTTCTTTTTTGAGCACAGCAGTTGTCTTTTTCCCATAAACTCTTCATCTTAGCTTGGGCAATTCTCTGCTTGATGATGAGTAATGAGGACATACTGAGATGAAATAAGAACACTTTGTAAAAAATCCAAACAAACTTTAATGGTATAAGCCCGACCGGTTTCAACACTTTCATGTCATTCTCAAGGGACAATATAAGAATGAAACGAAAGTCAAGACATTATAAGAATGACAAGAAATTGGTCGGGCTTATACCATTAAAGTTTTTGTGGATTTTTTTTACAAAGTGTTCTTATTTCATCTCAATATGAACTCAATTTTCCACGAAGTTAACTCTCACACCATTGAAGATATGAGTAATGAGGAATTTTCTGAAGCTTTTTGCTTACCAAAAAATCATATGATTGTCATTTGAGAGTTTATACACCCCATGTCGTCTATTTTAGCAGTAGATCAACCATATGTTTACAATTGGGTGAACACATAGTAGTAATTAATTCTTGTAATTACCCGCATGTATGTCTTTCAAGCCAAATGAAGAGCCTTTAGCATAAATTAAAAGTTTTTAATTTATGCTAAAGGCAATTTAATCAAGAACAATATAAATAGTTACCCAACTGAACGGTTGAGGAATAGTGGAAACATCCAACTGATTTTAAATCATAGAGATAAAATACTTGGTCCCAGACTGTTTCAGGGAATATTTTGTCAACTTAGAGCTGAGAAAGTAATGATTAGTTGGTGCGAAAATATAAAGTTCCTAGAAATTTCAGGCATGAATACAAGTATAAGTTCCTTTTTTCAATTCATGGATATCGTGAACTCCGCCATAGTTTACACCAGGCATGTCAAACCGGCCGTCCGCGGGTCGTATGCGGATCTTTGCAATAGAACCTTCGGCCCCCACGAAGATACTTAATCCAGCCAAAAGTTTTTTTTCAGCTTTTAACTGGTGAGTTTTGATGCATTTGTTGCTGTTAAATACAAGTCTATTTTGTCGTACAAAATTAATTTTTCCTCGATTTTTTTTGGCAAACGTCTTCGTTGCTTAGTATTCATGAAAATGGTAGTCACTACACCATTTTGGCGACTTTAATAATTTTTCTACGTGAAATAATAAAAAGACCAGATATAATTTTTATTAAGTGATTTCCCATAATTGTCATGAGTTCTCTTCGTGACAACACAAATAAAAACCCTCTGCGGTCCTTATGTTTGAGGGTATGTCTGGTTTTAAACTGTCAGCACATCCTAAGAAAGTTTCAATTCGAGACAATAATGTCTTGCTTTACACCTTACGTCGCATACATTGTGCTCTCATAAAGCTTAACTGTGGTGCGTAAATGTAATATCGGGTCCAATTAGCTTTTGGAAGGTAATATAACTCCAAAGGTTTTGCAGGGAATGTGGAATCATATACGGCCTTTAATCCCGTCGTAAACATATTGGCAACAACAGCAGGTAATATTGCATGCCGATCGGTAAATACGTTACTTTAACCAGATGAGATGTTCCAACGCAAGCTTACGTTTTGTTTCAAATACCGCTTTTCCAGACAACACGCATATTTCATCAAAGCGCTATAGCTACCGTCCTATACATGCACTTTAGTAAACACGGAGTACTTATAGCATATGGAGTTCTCAGGTTACACATCCAATTCACTTTTGCTTTACAGATTGCAATCAGTGTACAGAACAGCGTTTTATATTGCATCGAAATATCAGAACTTTGATTTTTTCATACTCTATTTTTACAAAATACTTATTGCTTATACAAAATACACGGCGAGTAAAAAGTTATCAAATGTTATTTATTTGAAAGTTTTTAATTAATGCTAAAGGCAATTTAATCAAGAACAATATAAATAATTATCCAACTGAACGGTTGAGGAATAGTGGAAAAATATGTTTCCGCTCTATACTTTTTTCTAAGCAGATGAAGAAACGGCCGCTTCACCTGAAATAACACCAGAAAGTTCAATCTGACGAATTTTAGTCATTTCCAAAAGACTCAATATCCAAATAGATCGCGACCAACAGTATAGGATCGCAAAATATTGGTGTGAGGGTACTTCTTGAAATGTTTTGCACACAATTATGCCGAAATAAAATTGCGATTTTAATCAAAATAAGAAAAGATTTTTTTTTCAATGATGAGGGTTTGCCATGTCTGGAGATTTTAAAATGGAAGCATGATACAAACAAAAATTTTGGTGCGGTACGATGAAAGAAATCGTAGAAATGTTTTCCGCAAATATCTAATATTTGACGGAATGACATGGTCTTCGCTTTCAAATTCACCCATCGGGAAAAGCTGACCGGCGGAAGAGCACGGCATGATCCCCCGGGCAAAGCAAACGGGTGAAATCAGGCGGATGACTTGAAGGCGACGCGCCCATACATCTCTAACCTACCGTGCATAAGAGGTCTCCCGCAACCCAATCCTCTCAAACGGCGGCGACCACTGCTTCTCCGTGTATATCCCTTACTTGTGAATCGGTGGGCAGGTGAAGGGACGGGGTGGAGGAGGGAGAGAAGGAGGGGGGAGGGGGCAGGTGGACCCCTTGAGCCGCTTTTGGGCACGTCTTCGATCAAAGCGCTGCCGGTGTTTCGAAGCTGAGACTTTGTTCGGAATTTAAGCGGAGAACTAAACGAAACTAGGTCGCAGGGACCTGAAACAGACGTTGTTAACTGTTAGAGAGAGATTTTTCTTCAATTTTGGTTATTTGATTGAATATTCAAGCATTTGTTTTCAGCGCGCATGACTGTGGCATTTATGGCCTGCCATATATTACCTTTCGTTCAACTTTTTTCCTGTATGCTTAACTTTACGCTTCTTATCACACATAACTACTCAAATACTCTAATCAGAATCGATAACATTTCCAAGTTTGATTTTTTATAAAATAATTTCAGTTTTTGTAATTATTTTTAAGTTTATGAAAAATTTATTATAGTAATATTTAAATAACAATTATATTCTTGAATATTTGGTCTTTAATGTATTTAACTCACAGCCAACGTTTCGCCCAATATCTTATGACTATTATTATTTACCATGCTATTGATCAATAATAAGCTCAATGGTAGGTAAATTTTCGATTCCTCAACTTTTAACTGATATGGCTGCATGTCAATTTGTTTTGTGTTGCAAAGCCTTCAGGATTCCAATATATTTGGCGAAAAATTGGTTGTGAGTTAAATATATTAATGACCAATTATTCAAGAATCTTAATATTATCTATATTATATTACACGAGAAAGTTATCCATGAATAATATTTAGTGTTGAATATTTTTTTTAATTAACGTTCTTATCTGTAGTAAACTAAATATGTAAAGTAATTGAGATCTTCCCCAATTTTCTTGCAACAGTACCTACGCTGATAACAATAAAATGATTTGTTTATTGTATGGAAATTGTGACGGTGACGTAAAAGTTTATCTTTTAAATTGATTTTCAACAACTAGGAAGTCATTCTGTTACATATCGTATATAAAGAGATCTGTGTGTCAAAATAATTTTCTTTGTCTGAGTATAAAATGTCTCAAATTTTAATGCATCTTTATCGTGTATTTAAATACATTTTTCTGATAATCACCTTGAAGAATACAGCCGTGCCATTTCACGAGAAAAACGGCATCTATTTCAAAGCAAAGCTTGTACGGTATTTAGCTTGTTCTTTGATTTTTTGAGCGCTTTCTTATAATTTTACAGATCTGCCATAAACACAATGTTTTATATTTATATCTATGTGTTAACCTGCTAGACACCAGGGAAGAATACGGTAGACGGCAAAGAAACCAGTCACCAACTGCGTTATTCAATAAATAATGAAGACGATGGTTGATACCTGATGCCTAATCTAAGATTAAAAAGAACGGGAAGATCATTAAGGCGGTATTATGTGAAAATAACTTATCATTATTTAAACTCCACTTTCTCCTAAACGAACTTTATGAACTTAAGTGTGACACATGTGGTAGTTTTTATTTCGTCAAACTGGGAGAAATTTTTTAACTAGGGTGTCGGAACACAAAAGGTGTTTGGTGAACAGCGATCCTAAGTCTTATTTCGCCAAATATCTAATGGAAGAATCTCACCACTCCACATTTAATGTGAAAATCCTCCGTTCCCTGGATAAAGGACACCGTTTAGATGTTTCGGAACAGTGGGAAATAGTCAAAAGGAAACGAGAGAAAATGAACTTATTTTATGAGAACGAATTTGTTTGTCATTCTCCTATTTTGACTCCATTTTTAAATAACTTTACCTCCTCCAACAAACCACCCTCTCCCCTCACACCACCCCCCCCCCTTTCCATTTTCTCCCACTTGTCCTTCTATCCTTCCCCAGTGTGACGTAAATATGGTGTTTCACGTATTATATAAGCTCATATCTGTTTATGCTGTATTAGTCTTGCCTGATGATGACTGCTAGTCAGTCGAAACTCATGTAGCAAGAGGTGGAAATAAAAATTTTGTAGACAGTACGAAATCATTTGAGCTTCATTACTTATCATTATTTATTAACAAAGAAACAGGCATTATTTCAAAATTTCTCATTCACTCCTTGACGTCTTAAATGAAGACAATGCAAAATGCTTGTAGAGGAGCTTCAAGAAGATTTTGAAAAGGGTTCATTATGGAAGTGGAATGGATAATCCATTACTCGAGTAGTGTATAACTGGAAATAGGGAACAGCTCTGAGGGTTTTGAAAATAAGTTGCGGAGAGAGGTGATGTAAAACTGAATGGGAAATATTATAGAAAGGTGACTGAGGCGTTTGAATATCAAGGGTACTGACTTATTGCATTCCTCCAAGTATACCTAGAAATCTACGTATTCATACGAACCGACGAGATGTCACAGGGGTGCTTGGCGGGAGCAGTGTGGACAGACTCCAACGCTGTTGTCCACTGGACGCCTGCGTTGAAAATGGGTGGAGTTATTGTTAAGGAATAAGAAGAGGGAAAGTATGAAAGTGAATTTTAACTATCTTAGTTTCTCGCTCAGTGTTTTGCAAAAATGATTAATGGCACATGGGCAGAGGAAAATTTTTAATCCGTCAGTTTGATAAAGTATGTCTCTTGTTTTTTAACTAATAATCACCACTGGTCGTAGAATTGTAAGATTGATTGAATGCAGCCCTCCACCCTTCCTTGTCTTATTCTACTTTCCCTACTTCCTTTTATCTCTTTCTGTGTAATATCCTCTTTATTTGGTCCATGAACATATTCCTGCGTCTTCCTCTGTGGACTTTTACCTCCATTTTACCTTCAATCATGTTCCTCACAATTACAGTGTGTCTCAGGGTGTGTCCAATCCTTATGGTTATTCTTTTCTTCAAGGTGTTTTAAATGGTCCTTTCCACTTCTACTCTTCTGTAGGCTTCGTCATTTCTTATCATGTCCGTCCATTTTATCTTCGGCATCATCTACCAGCACCAGGTTTCAAAGGCGTCTAGTCTTTTCTGGTCAGCTTTGCCTATGGTCTATGATTCCGATTCATAGAGCGCTACGCTCCATACGATAGTTTTCACATGCTATTTCCTGGTTTGTAGCCCTATATTCTTTGAGCCCAGCAGTTGTATTTTCCCCAGGAATACCTTCTTAGCTTGGGCTATGCTCCGCATTATGTTCATTGTACTTCTTCTGTCCCACGTGATGGTACTTAAGTACTTCTGTCCCACGTGATGGTGATAGGCGAAGGAATTGCCTTGCTTGTTAATATTATTTATAAGGAATATCAAAATAAAGTACGCCAAGTTATTATTTCGGTCATCCTCACATAAGTTCATGGAAGTTAATTGATTCTGGACAAGCACGTACATAATCAACCATTAGCACTACATGTGGGGACCAACAATTCGCAGAGCACACCTCACAGAGGGGGCAGAGAAGAGATGCAAAATCTCCGACACAGTCAGGAAAATGAAAATAAGAGGAAAAGGAGGCGAGTAATCCCAACCGTTACATTAACCCGGCTCCCAAAAAGTGGGAAGCGGGAAAAAAGAAATTGGGGGAGGCGGAAGAAGACTCTACTTCTTGGCTCACGCACCTTGTCACCCTCACGTGTCTCCTTGGGATCCATCCGAAGCGGGAAACCCAGCTGAACAAACACCACGCCCTTGGCACACTCTTAATTTCGTCCCTTTTATTTTTCTCCCTCCTCCCACGAACCCTCATCCTCTCGCCCCCATGCTAAATCACCCTCCTCTTTCCTTCCCGAGCCAAACCCACTTACCTCATGAACTTTCTCCGACCGCCCTCCCCCATCCCCACACCCCCACGCTCCCCTCCCTGAGATGAACAACTTCCCCTATCATTTGTCTTTAAACCATTTGCTTCCTTCTCCCTCAGTCTCCCCTCTTTCGACTCCGGCCTCCACTCTCTCCGCACACATCATCCCGTCCTGCCCATTTTCCTCGTTCTCAACCCTCCTTTTCCACTCCCTTTTCCAGCCCAACCCTCATTCCACTGATCCACGCCTATACCTTCCATATCGTCTTTCAAATTTAATATTCTGGAAAAATCACTTGTATAGAAAATAGAGTTCTGGAGCCGTTCAAGTATTACGAAAGACGGTTTGTGCCATTTCTGAACCTCTCCTTTTGTAAACGATGTAGGATTTTCCCAACCCCCCTCCCTCTCAGTTTTAAGTAAGCGGTTAAGCAGTTAGATATTTGTAACGACAGAATAGAAGCATAGTTGTTGCGGTGAGATTGCGGAAAATACGCCATTAACGAGCGCATGCTCCATGTCCAGTGCAGGATTTACGTATAAGCTACACAAGCTATAGCTTAGAGCACCCACTTTCTTAGGGGTTCCCAAAAAATTGCATTTTTAAGTTTGTTATGAATAAAAATGATTTTTGGTTAAAGATTTATAATTTCACTATCTATATACTTCTTAATTGCATTTCAGTTTTACCCTCTATCCGGTATCCGAAAATCATATTTGGCACTGTCATAGAATATCTGGACTTATTAAGGGCCCCATATCTCAAATAGCTTAGGGCCTTATCAAGTCTAAATCCGGCCCTGTCCATGTCGCTGCTAAATTTCATTCGGAAACGTAAAAATGTTTCAAGATGGACAAAAATCTTACGTAAATTGGTAAAAAGTAAAATGGTAAAACCGACTCTCTGACCCTGACCGATACTGCGCGATTAGTTCCGTAGTTCTTTGAATAATTTTCACTTTTTATTTTAATATTGCAATAGCATTAACTTTCTCATCGCATTTTCCAAATATTTTCTTCGTAGATCCTAGCTTTCTGTTGGCTTGACAGTATGTACTTCCTGAAAGTATTTCTGTGAGATAGGCCCGGAAAAATTGTGACTTCCTGGTATTTTACGGAATATTTGCGATCCTTATATATTGTAATGTTGTCCTGGTTCACTCATCTTTCCCCAAAATTTGAACTGCCACGCATTTATTTAAATTTACGTTCCAACTCCCTTTTTTGGCAACCGGCTCGGAGTGCTATCAGTACTTTGGTAAATTAATCCCTGTCTTCAGGTTTCAAACTCTCTCTAAATTCTACGGCGTCGTGTGCAAGCAGTACGTGTATTGTGATTAAGGTACCGATTTCATTTATGAATAGGTAAATTTTTGTTGTCAAACAGCAAAATAAGTGAACCATTGAATTTTCCATTCGAACATCCGATTTGAATTCAGCGGTATTGGATGTGAGGGCATCTCAAACGACCTGTTGTTCGCGACCATTCAAGAATTGACCTTAATGATTTAATGCTCTGCATACTGCAGTTTATGATACTATAGAACGGTAGCTTGTGATATTTTTATGCTATCCGTAAGCATTCTAACTTCTCTGGCAATTTACTATGAATCATTTTGTCAAAAGTCTTTTTTTTTTAAATCGGGTAAGTAGTCTATTTGAACGTCATGTTCACCAAAGATTTAAATATCACGAACATATTTAGCGTGTTGAGTGTCACTAAATTCGCTCTTTAGAAATTTTTGCTGTTTGTTTATCAACGACTTCCCTAAGCCTAAATTCCTCATGATTTCCACGATTATATGCTCAAATGTTTTACTCAATATGGTTGGAATTGCTGCGAAGGAGATGGGTTTGGTAGTTACAGGTTTCATTTTCACTACCGCCTTTAAAACTAGGTATGATGTTAACTGCTCTCCCGTTCCCATGGGACTATGTGGTAGGTGAGCTATTTAGTAAACACTATCCCTCGGTATTTTCTAACTTCTAACGCCTATGTTTTATTTGCGGGGATAGAAAATTGATCGGAACTGGGAGATTTTCTGGGATAAATGCTCTTATGTTGATTCTTAATACCTCGGCAAGAAATGGTATTTCACGGTTTACATTGTTAGGAAAAATTTTGGCATACCGAGGCGAAGAATTTTTTCACAATCAACAATCGTTAAAAATTTATTTAGAATATTAGTGCTATTCTTTGAAACTTATTACTACATCTCCCGCACATTCTGCTCGTTCATTTCCTCAGGGAGAGTAGCAATATGATAAATGACTAGAAAAGATGCAGCAGTAACATTTTTCAGTGAAGGCTGGGTAATTAAAATCAACATTCTGACAAAATATTGAGATAATAGTTATTCTGGCATTCATTCAGTAGTTGTTCAATCCTAAGATTGGTTGACTGCAGCCCTCTACCCTTCCCCATCTAATACTGGTCTTCTTACCTCCTGGTATCAGTTAGCATATACCACTCTAATTCCAACCTTCTTTAAATTTGACTTGAAAAGTCGCTGCAGTAGCATTTTTCAGCGAAGGCTTTTAACGAAAATTTACAATATTATATCCTCGTTGTTCTCCAGGTTTGCTTCGAGTTTCAAGTCCAAAATACGAGAAGAAGAACTCGAGTCTTCTAATCGAAAGATGCATAATGGTGGTAACAGTACGAGAGTGCAAATTTGACCTCAACCTCTTCCTTTTATGGATGTCAAGATTTTGGCAGAAACAGCAATGAAATATGATGTCCTTGTTATCTGTTTGTTTGCAGACATGCATAAATAGGCTTTGTTTGCTTGCTTGCAGAGACAGGCATGAAACATGATGACGAAAATTTATAGACGGCAGCGTAGGAACTTTTTTTGACATCATCGTAATGAATGGAACCTATGCAATGTGTGCTCCATGAAGAATGTCATACCACTGATATTTGCTTCGCGAAGTTGAACTGTTCTGCTCCCATATTCCCTGGAATCAGTCTTGCGTTACCTGTTCCTCCGCCCACCACCAACTTCCTTACCTTTTCATTTCACCTTTACACCTTCCCTTCCAGTCTTTGCGACTCTTATCTTGCGCTCGAATCTTTCATGTCGTGTCCCTTCCTCCCTAAGCTATCATTGTTGCGCCCCAATTAAACATCGATAAATCTGCTGAGCAACTTCAGGTGTGAATAATACTTGCACTGCAATGGCATGAAAGTTTTCCGAGTCTCTTCCTCAGAGTTATCATTTGCCTGCCGTCGGCTAAAGTAACACGCCCCTAATTTCCAACGGTTTGAGAGTTGAGATCCTCCCAATAATTATATAAATACGTCATCCATCTATGGAATATTGACGTCTGGAAAAAGAGCAATCGCCATGGAATCCATTCGCTTTACACACTGCCTAGGATTTCATCGCCTTGGGTAGCTTGTTTTTCTAGTTGACTTTTCCATTTTTTATTTCTAACATCGGTCCAGAAGAATGCGGAAAATTTGAGGAAAGTTGGAAGTTGATTCACTATTGCCAGCATAATCGATATCTCAATATTTTGTTGCATGCATGTTGACTTTCATGAACCAGCTGCAATTATAGTATTTGTAGTCCGAAAATGAAAATATATGCGTGTTTAACTAAAAAATTGTCACCGGTGAAGTAAGTACTACGTTTTCTATACTCAGGCGTGACTTCATGGAATTCAAAAATACATTTAAAATGAAGTAACTTTGTTATTCCACATAAATTTTATTTATTTTATTAAATTCATAATGTGACCCGGGTTTTGACGTGGCACATCATCGTCGGGTACGCAGAAAACGAAGGATATACATATATATGCTGTGTTTATATATTCTTCGTTTTCTGTGTTATTTGTACCTGATAATGACGTGCCACGTCGAAACCCGGGTCGGCTTAAATAAAATTTATGTGGAATTAAAAAAGTTACTTCATTAACAATACTACGTTTTCGGAATTAATGATGAAAAATAGATGCCATTCACCTCAGAATAAGCCGCTTCTTGTACGCGTAGCAAGCATTTGGGACCTGAGCAGATTATATACATCGCGGAAAGAAATTAGGGTACATGAAAAATGAATAGTCATAATCGAACAGAGTGTATCACAAGGCTAAGGAGAAGTTTGGAATGGAAGCCTCCAGAGACTCCTAGAATAATCGCTTATCTTCGTATCAAACATTCAGAAAATGCGAGTAGAAAACCGAAAATATTACTTTGACCTTCACTACATCTCTAGAAATTATCGCAGTGACAGAGAATGAGGGATATTCAGCCGTGATGATGAGTAAAAGGTGAGAGATGTAAAAATACATTCATTTAATTCATTTGTAGTGATTACGACAACAACAGAACGAGGCAGAAGTACACTCCGTTTACTAACGGTTCACTTTTTTCTTAGTTTTTCATCGACCGTTGTCCTAAAACCTCTGCAACACTGCCATACACCTCCATTCCGCTGCTCGAAGGGACAAGTATAATTAAAATGAAAACACAAGTTAGTTAGTGGGAATAACCACGGCCCGTCGCACCTTTACTTTAGGCACACACGGTTGGCCTTCCTGAATTATGTTAATTGCTCCCGCCTCTTCTCCTCCTCCGCCCACACTTAAGCTGACTGCTGGGGTTAATTGGTAATTAAATACGTATTTCAATAGTGTTTTTCTTTACTTGAGCGCAAAATACTTGTAACCGCATTTAGTTTCAATACATTGGTTATGCGACAGAACTTCCTAAGCATACATTCCTACTGGAAATGGCACAATAATTTTGTCCCACATTTATTGTCCCACGTTATTATAGCATGTTATTGAAGCTAGTTCTTCTCTGGTCAATGATCCGTAGATTGGTTTGCAGCAGTCGTTTTTTGCCTCCATTTCACCCAACCTTGAGCCAGCCTCTTCAACTCCAAGTAAGAATGGCAGCCTATATCCTCTACAATCTGTTCCATATATTCCTTTCTGGGTCTGCATCTCGCATTTATACCCTGAACTGTACCCTCTATGATGTCCCTAATAGTCCCTATGTCTTATAGAGTGGCCTATCCAGGTGTCTCGTCTTTTTCTAATTGTATTCCACAGACATGGCACCTCATAGGCTCTCCGAAGTACCATTTCATTAGTTACCTTCTCCATCCAAGATATTTTTAGGATTCTCCGGTAGCACTACATCTCAAAGGCCTCTATTCTTATTCATCCATTCATACTAAGTGCCCATGTCTCACTATCATTAAGCAAAATACTCCACCCAAAGAAATACCCAAAAGTCTTGAGTAGAAGTTTTATTTAATGCAAATTAATGCTGCTGGAAGTTAAAAGCTAGTTATAGCAAATTATATATGACTTCAGCTTTCCGTACGAAATTTAGTTGAAACTTGTGTTCAAAATATTTGAGCGACATAAATTTAACTATGCACTAATACTTCATTTAGAACTGTTTTCATTATTAAGATCGTACTATGATAGTTTAAATCAGCAAATAAAGCATCTTATCCCATCAATGATTGATAAACTGATGGGTATTTATCTGCACAATAAATCAATTTAATTATCATCTCCCTTATTTTTAAACTTAAACAGGAATCTAACATAAATGTGAAACTAGTTACTCGAGAGCTAAAAACGCGTGAATTAGTTCTATACCTTGTAGATATATTTGATATTTCACATAAGGTATTTGGTGCATCTCCTGCAGCGTTTTATGTATATGCAAATTAAATGCTCTTCTTTTAGTTTCACAAAGAAATTATTTTATTTTATCTGAAAGATATAGTTTTTATATTTTATCCTAAAATGCATAGAAAATTCAAATTTTATTCCAGAGAATGTACTTCGAACGACTTGACGGCATGTGTGTCACATTTAGAATGAGCTACTGCTTTACTAAAAGCGGCATGCATGAATCATTAAGGAATGATATTTAGAGGTACCCTGTAGAAGTCGTTTATCACGGATTGGAGGATACAAAAGAAATGGGATATGACACTGCAGTAAATTTAGCGCATTCACCGGGCGTGCCCATGCAAGCGTAGGTAGGTCGTGGGATGAGAAAAAAAAGAATCATACGATTTGACCTGGATTCGTAATTTTGATCGATTAAATAGTAAAATTCAAGGTTTGTCGGGCGGTGCAATGAATTAAAAAGAATAGACATTCTCCTGTATAAAAGATAGTGGCGAACAGGATTTATACCAATTTGTAATTTAAAAATACACCACCAGGTTACTTTTATTTCTGCACAGTTATCATCCGACTCTTTGCTTTAAGGTCTAAAGCTATTGCATTAAGCTGTTGGATTCCCGTAAAATGGTTTTCCATTCGCTGCCAAACTTAGCCGTCCGAATTTACATAAGAGCGCAGAGTTTACGTTTCCACTCAGCTCGCTTCATCGTAATAGGTACTGCCCATTACACACCGCTAAAGCTCTAGGGATAATCTTCCCTAATGATGTCCTCCCTTTCGCGTCATCCCGGAAGTAGAAGAATTCTGCGCGGGAATTCCGCAGGATTTGATGCATCATACCCTGTTGCGCCGTAGCACACGATTTGAGTGTCCATTTAATCTAGTTGATTACACTTTCCGATGGAAGAGCAACAAACGGCAAGATACAAGAGAGAGGATTATCAACGGCACAGGAAACGCACGACTCGGAGCAATTTCGAAAGCTCGCTCACGCTGGAAAATTATTCCGCGGGAATAGATTGGTCTTCGCACGAAACAGTTTCAACGCCGGGCTGGAGTGATATTTTATTATGAGATTCACCTTATTTTAGTGCCCAGTTAGAATATAACGCACCAGTACACTGGAATAATTATGAGAAACGTTCAATCGTCGAGATTACGTGAGAGAAGAGACCAATTTGAATATCATATGAACGTTTTTCAGAGGAATGTTTCGAGTCTAACGAAAATTTGTGTTAATAGAAGATGATAATCATCATCATTGGTCATTCAATCCTAAGATTGGTTGACTGCAGTCCTCCACTTTTTCCTATCTAATACTAGTTACCTTACCTCCTGGTATCTTTCCCTATATACGGTAAGTCCTCGGTATGCATCGTTTAGATTTACGTCTGATTCGATGCTGCTACTGCGTCCATGCTGACAAGGGTCGCCGGAAAATTAGTTTAATGCTAATAAAATGGACCGTATATGCATATGATTCCTTTTTTAGATGGTTAAAACATAGTCGTCCTATCTGAAATAGCTGTTTTTCACTGAATAATGGTACAAAACGAATTTTGAAATGAACGCCTTAATTTATCGCGGAATTTAAGTGGTCACGAACATCTGAATCCGTTTTACATTCTTTCGACTTACGTCGCTCTTCTTCAACACGCATATCCGACGTAAATCGAGGACTTACTGTTATTTCTTTTATTTGGTCCATAAAATTTTTCCTGGGTCTTCCTTTAGGGACTTTAACCTCTTTTTACTTTTAATTAGGTTCTTCACAAAACCATTGTCTCTCAGGGCGTGTCCAATCCATCTGGTTCTTATTTCTTTAGTGTTTCATATGGTACTATCTTCTTCTACTCTCCTGTATACTTAATCATTTCTTATTTTGTCCGTCCATTTTATCTTCAACGTCCTCCTTCAGAATCAGGTATCAAGGGCTGCTGGCCTTTTTTCGTCAACTTTTACAATGGTCCATGCTTTCGATTCATAGAGTGCCAAGATCCACACGAGTGTTTTCACATACTGTTTTCTTGTTTGTTGTCCTGTATTCTTTGAGCCCAGCAGTTGTTTTATTCCCATGCATGCCTTCTTAGGTTGGGCTATTCTCCGCTTGATATCCATTGTACTTCTTCCGTCCCACGTGTCGGTACTTCCGAGGCATGTGAAGGAATCCACTCGCTCTAATTTCTCTCCTCTCAGAGTTGTTTTTTAAACTCACGTTTGTATACCTAAAATTAAGCAATAGAGATATATATATATATATAAATTATAAAAAAAGTCACAGGCGTGACTGGCGGTTACACATAGAACACACAAAAAAAAGAAGAAAAACTCACAGATTTTTATATATTCGGCGGACACAACCGCCTTCTTCAGAAATATGTAGGTACTGTGACATTTTTTATAATATTTGTGCACTCTACGTGTTTTTCGTCGAGTGGACACACATATATATATACACACACACACACACACACACACACACACACACATATATATATATATATATATATATATATATATATATATATATATATATATATATATATATATATATATATATATATATATATATATATATATATATATAATATATATATATATTATATATATAATATATATATATAATATATATATTATATATATATATATATATTATATACGAACATATATATATATATAATATATATATATATATTATAATATATATAATATATATAATATATTATATATTATATATATATATATATTCGTTCACTCATTCACTCAGACCACACAGCGGCAAATACTCACATAAATATTTATACACTCTACGTGTTTTTCGTCGAGTGGACACACATATATATATATATACACACACACACACACACATATATATATATATATATATATATATATATATATATATATATATATATATATATATATATATATATATATTGTATATATGTATATATATATATATATATTCGTTCACTCATTCACTCAGACCACACAGCGGCAAATACTCACATAAATATTTATACAGAAAGGTAGAAAGAATGTGGATAGGAACACAAAATTTACAAAGACAATGGTGGTGTGAAGATGAAATGATGGCCGATTCCAAGCAGAAAAAATTCGACTGGACCGGGAATCGAACCACGGACCTTTGGATGTCGCGTCCACTGCTCAGACCACCGAGCTACCCAGTCTACAAAGAAACTACTGGAATCGGCGGGGGTTTATATGAACAAACACTCCCCAAGGCATGACCCATGAGAGCGGCCAGTAGATGGCGCGCGGGCAGCTTTTCACCCACCGGCAGAGACCCCCGCCGATTCCAGTGGTTTCTTTGTAGACTGGGTAGCTCGGTGGTCTGAGCAGTGGACGCGACATCCAAAGGTCCGTGGTTCGATTCCCGGTCCAGTCGAATTTTTTCTGCTTGGAATCGGCCATCATTTCATCTTCACACCACCATTGTCTTTGTAAATTTTATGTGTTCCTATCCACTTTCTTTCTACCTTTCTGTATAAATATTTATGTGAGTATATATAATATATATATATATATATATATATATATATATCATATCGCTGTATCATATCGCCTCATATCGCTGTATATTATATACAGCCCTTCGTGTAATTGACTCGCTGACTCATGTATACAAATTCCCGACCACTTCTAGACGTGGTAGGAACGTGAAATTTGGCAGGAATATTCTATGGTAGAATTGATCGGAGGAAAAATTCCGAAAACCGGGAATTATGAACCGGAACCCGCCGAAAAAAAATAAAAATGGCGGTTTTCCGTCGTTTTCGAAATGTAGACCTTTGGTTCTCACCTTATATCTCATGAACTATGGTTCGGATCTCGAATCTGACGACAAATTGATCCAGCCAAATTGATCCATCTACAATATGCGACTAACATTGGGAGTCTACGTCTCGTAGTTTTCTCACCAGAGGTCTCTGAACACGAAATTTAGTGAAAAATTTCCCGGTTTTTTCGGTTTTTGCGCTCTAGCGTCTAAACGGTTGATCTGATCTCAAAATGCTGAGTCGGTTTTTTGCACGCAACTGTACGGTATAAACAATGACGCAAATTGTTTGCTTCTACGTTTGTTACTTACGGGGTAAGATGGCGCGAAAGTCGGAACTTGTCGGATTGTTGAAATTTTCAAACATGTTTCGAGCCGTCACGTCTCTAATAGCGAAGATATGACCTTGAAATTTGGTATACGTATGGTACGTTACGTGGTCCATATGGACATTTAGCAAAAACGCCGTATTTCTATTAACAAAATGGCGAAAAAATAAACAAATGGCGGATTTTTTGCTCAATTGCGTTGTAGGTCTCTGAAATTCATTATGTTGCCACTAAACGGTAAGACTTTTTATTATATTATGAATTATAATTGTAGTAAATAAAATGAAGTACAAATGTATACCTTTACTTTTTTCCGATCCCTCATGTGTATCTCACAACAATCCCCCAAAATATGACTTTCTGATAATGGTTCGCCATTTAATCACGGTAAAAACCCCGTCACGTCTCCACTATTGCACATATAGCGTTGAAAGTTGGCATATATACGTGGCAATCCAGGACTATGAAGGTTGTTTAGTCAAATTACCGAATTTATATCTATAAATGGCCGAAAAAATTTACAAATGTCGGATTTTTCGCACAGTTGCGGCGTAGTCTCAAGTATTCAGTGTGTTGTATCTGAAAGGTAAAAACATTTTACCAATGTTATGAATTTTTCTTGTAGCTTACTATATGACGTTTAAGAGAATACCTTAAGTTTTTTCCGAGCACTCATGGGTATTTCACAACAATCCCCCAAATCTGACTTTATGAAATTGATAACCCAGTCAATCACGGTAAAATGTCTGTCACGTCTCTATTATTGCACATATAGCCTTGAACGTTGGCATACATAGGCAGCATTAAATGATTATGAAGGTTATATAGTCAAATTACCGAATTTATATCTATAAATGGCCGAAAAAATATAAAAATGGCGGATTTTTCGCACAGCTGCGGCGTAGTCTCAAGTATTCAGTGTGTTGTATCTGAACGGTAAAGACATTTTTCCATTGTAATGAATTTCTGTCGTAGCTTACTATATTACGTTTAAGAGAATACCTTTAGTTTTTTCCGATCACTCATGGGTATTTCACAACAATCCCCCTAATCTGACTTTATGAAATTGATACGCCACTCAGTCACGGTAAAAAATACCCGTCACGTCTCTATTATTGCACATATGGCCTTGAAAGTTGGCATGCATAAGCAACAATACATGGTTTTGAAGGCTAAATAGTTTTAACACCGACCTTTTATCTACAAATGGCCGAAACAAATTAAAAATGGCGGATTATTCTCACAATTGAAACGCCGGATTCTGGATTTCGGTTTGTTGCCTCTGAATGGTTAAACATTTTACCAATGTTATTATTTTTTATAGTAGACAATAAAAGGTCGTAAGTGGCAGGACTACTTTCTTTAATCTATCGTGTATGATCATCTCACAACAATCCCCCAAATTCTGACTTAATGAAATTGAATAACCCAATCATCCTTACGAAAAGCCTAATAGTCGCTAAATGTGCTTATTTGAACTTGGAATTTTTACAAGCTTGCGATACTTAACATGTTTGTCATGGACTAATAGTGAAATCAACCACTTTCATAATACAAAATGCAGAACAAAATTAAATATGGCGATTTCTTTGATCGATTGGCGCGCAAGCTTCTGGTATTTACTGTGTTGCTTCTGATCGGTACAATATTCAGCTGAGGTTAGGCATTTCTCTTGTTGCTATTAAAATGCTTAATATGATGACTTAATTACCTTTTCCCTGTCTCTCATGTTTATTTCACAACAATCCCCCAAAGTAGGACTTAATGAAAATATTACTATATTTAATCCCTGCGAATGCCCGTCCTGGCTTTACTAGTGCTTATATGAACTTCAACGTTTACATTGTATGCGTCTTTAACAAGCAAATTGCGGATAAGTAGTAAAAATTTGGGTAGTCGAAGGAAGACGGGTAGTTTTGTTTTGCAAAACATAACGAAAATAACCCATTAACCCCCCCCCCCCAATGATATAATGCTAGAAATCACACTTGCCCATCGATTGATGATGGTGCTTTCTACTGTAGTTTCGCAGTCACATGTGGTCCAATTTGGAAAGTGTGTTTTCATAGTCCGTACACTAAATTCAATAACCATTACGCCTGCGTTTTTCAAAATGGCGGATGCTCACTCGTGGAACTTACGTGCAACTCTTCAAAATGGATTTCAACGACTAACACCCTTAGAAGTAAACTGTTTTTTTCAGGACATTTTATCAAAACAAATACAAACGGCGAAGCCGTTCCGGAAATTTGGTAGACGTATGGTACGTTACGTGGTCCTTATGGATATTTAGCGAAAACGCCGTCTTTCTATCAACAAAATGGCTTAAAAAATTAAAAAATGGCGGATTTTTCGCTCAATTGCGTTGTAGGTCTCTGGAATTCATTCTGTTTCCTCTAAACAATAAGACTTTTCACTAATATTATGAATTATTGTTGTAGCTAATAAAATGAAGTACGCATGCCTTTAGTTTTTTCCGTCCGCTCACGGATATCTCACAACAATCCCCCAAAATCTGACTTTTTAAAAATGAAAATTCATTTTATCGCTGTGAAATGCCCATTTTGTCGGTATTTGTGCATATATTACCTTTATATTTGCCATGCACATGCTACTAAACCTGACAATTATGGACTGTTAGTGAAAAAACTGCCTTTTTTCCTAAAAACCGACAAATTTCTTTGTTCGGTTGGCGCACAAGCTTCTGGTATTTCGTGGGTTGCTTCTGAACGGTTATATTTTCTACTGTGGTTAGAAATTCCACTTGTCGCTACTAAAATGGTGAATATTATTACATCATTACATTTTCTCTTACTCTCGTATAAATTTCACAACAATCCCCAAAATGGGACTTTATGAAAATGTTACCATATTCAATCCATGCGAAATGCCCGTAATGTCCTTACATATGACCATCAACGTTTAGAGTTTTATGCGCCTTTACATGTACGTTGCGGATAAGTAGCGAAACTTTGATTTTTTTATATAAACGTCTCAGAAAAAAATTAATAATGCGTATTTTTCGACAATAACCGACGGTGCAGGCCTGTGATTATCCTTTTCTTTCTATTGAACGGTAAATAACTGTTCTTCTTGGCGATTACACTTTATTATTATTGAAATGTCTCAGAGAACAATACCTTTGTCGTCTTCCTTACCCTAAAAGTATACTCACAAATATCGCTTAAACTCATAATTATGAAAAAATCGGGTAAATGTCATTTAAATCCAATTGACTGGCTTAACCTAAGCCTAAGCGGTAGGCGAGGGGTGCTGGACTGAGGATGGGAATGTTGGAAGTTCGATACTGATACATGTAATATCCTCCCTGGAGCCAAAAAACACATTAATTTGCGGGTTTCCCTGTTTTTCGTGGTTTTCTCATTCGGGCTCTTGGTTTTACTGCCTGAAACGACTGCTTTTCACAAGTTTAGCTAAGGAATGAATGTTGTTCATTAAATCGTTGACTTTATGTCGTTTTCGTTATTGCTTGCTTCAATAAAAGCCCTAGAAATCAAAATGTAGATGAATTTTGGTACTTTTCGGCGGTTTTCAGCTCTAGCGACTGAACGGTCGCTCGGATATAATTCCCACGCTCAATTTTTCTCTTTACTTTTCTTTAAGTAGTTCCCCTGGCCTACTGCGTAGTCAACGGAATACGGGTAGTTCAGCTTCGCAAAACATAACGAAAATAACCCATAGAACCCCCCCCCCCATGATATAAAGCTAGAAATCACACTTGCCCTGGGATTGACAATGGTGCTTTCTACGCCCCGTAGTTTCTAAGTTTCATGTGGTACAATTCAAAAATTGCATTTTCGCAGTCCGTATGCAAACTTAAATAACCATGACGCCTAGGTTTTTCAAAATGGCGGATGCTCAAACGTTACTGCGAAATAAAAGTCTTCAAAATTGATTTCGACGACTGTAACCCTTGAAAGTAAACCATTTTTTCCCGGATTTTTTTAATACCCCAAATCTACGGCGAAGCCGTACCGGGGGTGTAGGGGGCGGAGCCCCCTACCGAGCGAAGCGAGTATATATATATAAACTTCTTTGATAAACCTTCTAAAGGAGAGGAGATAGTTAACATCTTGATTCTTTTATTGAAATAAGAGAGTTGCTTCTCTGTATATGACTCCTTTGGCAAGTGTGTGTGATGTTTTTTCAGCATGTCATAAATTATATTGAATACAATTTAATATATTTTCAATTTGTTACAATTCAATACAATAATTCTCATAAGTTTAATTCAATGCAATATGTGTCCTTTTTACAATATGTAACCCAAAGGTCCTGCTATACCTATTGCATGACAGCAGTTGCTCTATTTTATAGAGTTCCCCGGGTTGCCAATCAAGTATTCATGCAAAAATCGAAGCAACTTAAAAAAATATGATGTTATAGATATAACTGATAATATGTAGAATAAAATAGATTCAAAATCTAAAATGAAATAAAAACACATAAATATCCTCAGAAAGACAACTATAACTTTCTATCGAATCATAATTTCCTTAGTATATATACCAACGTTTTTTTTTCGACCATAGACCATTTTTGGTTTCATATCTTAGATACGATCCTTTTAAGAGGAGACCAAGATCAAAGAATTTTTTCAGTGGTGATGGCTTGCTCTAACAAATCTGAGGGTGAATAGTCATTATAAAGTGAGGAATATACTAAACTAAAAAAAAACTAAGAATGTTCTTAGGGGAATATATGTGAGCGTTGGGGAATCAGACGTGTATAAAAGAGGATAGAGATCAGAGGTGGAGGTACTAGCACAGCTTATGAGCCCATGAACACCAATCTTATTTAAAGTAAATGAACTGTGCACTAGAAAGGCTTATATAGGAGCTAATGAGTACACGATACAAGCGCCATAATAGGGATAAGTACTCATTAAAAGTTCCGGGAGTTAGAGGAAACTGCCAATTATGAAAATCACATCAAGATTAAATTTCGATTCAGGAGCCGCTTCTCACGAGATGCACAAAGCATCCGCTTTACGGGAAAATGTAGATCATAATTCAGCGGGTAATTATATGCAGAGTACTTATATAATAAATCAAAGCTCGTGATGGGAAGGATGATAGATTTAAAGTTGAGTTCGTAAGTCGATGTTTGTGGTTTAAGTGGGAGCAGGGAGAATCGATTGATACAATTATTACCCGGGACCACTTTGTACCCAAAGGAGATGGATTGAGGGAGAATTTGGAGTTTCCTGCGCTTTCTGAGCATTTCAATGGCTCTTCTTTTCCCTCCCACTACTGTAAGTTGCTCCAAATAAAATGTCTTTCTCGCAGACTCCGCTGCAACAAAAGGTCACTGTAAGGATAAGGAAATCTGTACATACTAAAAGGTTTTTCAAAATAACTAAATAAATCATAAAAAAACCTTTAATGCTATTAATATGAGAACGAACATTGCGAAGCTTAGTACAATTTATTTTCGGTAGATAGGGTATGGGTGATAGGTATGGGTGATAGAATGAACCCATATTGAATTCTCTTTTTGTGTGTTTTTTTTGTTTTTATAAATTACATTTAATATCAATGCTAACTAATATTAAATTTTATTGTACATTTGTTTTATGAGATTAAAATTGTGAATTATTAATTTTATCTCTATTTGATCATTTCTATTTTTTGCAAAATTTGTAAACGGTTTATGGTATATTCATCGTTGGTTGTTTGGATTCGTTATTAACTTTGTTACTGCTTAACATTAAACTCAATTGGGTGTTTTCCAAAATTTTAATTTTAAGAATACGGATCTTAATACGTTACTTTTACTCCTGAAAAATTACGGTGTGAAAATATTTTTAAAAATTTATCAGTATTTGCTGAGATATTTAAGATAACACTAGTCGAAATTTCCCATTTTTCACATGAGAATGAAACGAAATTTGATTGGTGTGACGTCATTTTCGCAGAGCTAGAGACAAAAGCAAAGAGAGCACGGGTAGAACAGTATACGTGATTTAATTTTAAGAAGATATCTTATGACAAACAACGAATATGGTGTACAGTGGTTTTACTAAAACCACATCAGACAATATACCCTAAAGGCTGGGACACAATCAACGTGTACGTGTGACGTTAACGGGACAACGGGAGTCGGGGAACGCAAGTCAGCGGTCACAATCGACATTAACACGGCCCGGGGTAACAATTAAATAACGCAGGCGCAGCTAAGAGATCACGGTGTAAACAAGTGTGGAAGTAAATAAGTTGTCTTCGCCAAGAGCAATCTTCAACAGTTGGATGTATCTGCCGACAGATGGCTCCCGTTCCCAGATTCTCAGGACTATTCTGATTGGTTTTCCGCGTATGGGACACGAGAAGAGATGAAAGTTGCCCATCTCTCGCGTACACGTACTCCCCGTACACGTTGATTGTGTCCGTTCGCTATACTTTCCCGTCGGCCATCTTTTAGCGTATTCCCGTTAACGGCTCACGTTACACGCACACGTTCATTGTGTCTCAGCCTTAAGTGTATATGTTTATGGTAGTGCTTTTATGATGGAGGATGATCGATTTAATTCTGCCAAAATTTGTGGAGCAAAAGTCCATAAAATTTAAGTGCACAGTCAGTTAAGACCTCATTTTGTGTTGTTTCTCATTTTTGTTACATATCACTTCAGGTACTGTCTTCCTTAATTTAGGCAGGTTTGTTTCATAATTATGAACACGTGAAACTTTTCCGTAACTTTAGCAGAGAATTCCGTGTTATGTAAATAAACCAAATTTTGTCCGAATTCTTGCCGATGTTTGAGGGATTTTTTTCATTATACACAGTTACGATTAATATACTGATGTCTTACATTGCCTATGACTTTACCTCCGTATTTCAAGTTAAACTCATGGTATATCCATCCCACGTTTATAAATCACACATCTGAAGCTCATCGGAATCGTCAACAATGGCATTAAATCTACATAAACATTTGCAATAACTTTAAAACTGAATTATTTTAAATTTTAGTGCTAAGCTTTTCACTTAAGGCTTTAATCAGAGATTACCTGCAGAGGAGGTTATTAAGTATATTCTCTGCTATTGAACTGTCAACGAAGGGGTAATTACCTCCTTTCGTGAATATTCCAGGTTAATTTGAAGTTTTTTTTATTTATTTAATAGAACTTCTCGTGAGAGTTATGGCGATAGTACTATAGGGGATATACTATATATATAGTCCTAGTGAAGGGAGAATTATCACTTTTCACAGTCATTGCATAAATATGCCAAGAACACAAAAAAGAACAGAAAAGCATACTTTGTGCAAATGAATATCGAGGCATCAGGTTTTAATTTAGTTGGACTAACAATCATCAACACATTCATGAAATTTGTCGAATCTTCCGGTAACTATATTGAATTCATTTGCATAGATGTATAAATATTTATTTAATTATATGCTATCACAATGTTCGTCATTACTTGGCACAAACATTAAAATGGTCTTCACAACAGTAGAGATTTGTTTTTCTGAGGGCAGAATCCCGGCCTGTGGTTCGAAACCATAGTTTCTTTCTTCTTCCGTCCTTTGGAAGAAAATAAATATCTTGTCCGGTGTACTTACCCATGTATTTGAACATTGTGGCACAAAACACCATCTATATTCCTTCAATCTTCTTGCAATGGCATATCAAATCACAGGAAAATATCCAAGAGAAATTTGATTTCACTTTATTCCACCGTAGGCATGAGGAAGCATTTGGGTATGCATGGAAACAGCGAAATGTCGTCACAAATCATTTGGTTATTTTCGGGGCGTGCTCGGGAATATTCGTAACCTTCAACTTTTGTTAGCTCTTAAAAACTAAAGTAGCGCAATATCCGTTTGTATCTGTTTGCGGATGTCCGTTTCGAGTATGTTTTCCTCTCGCGAATCGAAAATTTAAACGACCACATGTTATTCTGTGCCATTCTCTGTGCCACTATAGATGCATATGCTGATGTAAGGCGCTGTAATATTGTCAAAATCTTTATTACTTTAACTCTGCATAAGCTTTTGTATTTAATTTAGATTCGAATTGGATTCGCAAGCAAATTTTTCAGGGTGATTTTATTTACTACGAAAATTAAAAAAAATCGTTACTATTCGTTTCGAAATTTTTTGGGAGGTTCGATTCGGTTCGATTCGAAATGAAAGTCCCTGATTCATACAGTGCTAATTAGAAGTCTTACTGTTAAAATGAGGCATTCTCAGCGAAGGTAGTATAAATCAAAGGACTAAAAGATTCACTTCTTAAGCCTAATACTGATAAAGAAAATTTTAAATACCTATTTTAATCCACTTTTAAGCTTTCATTAAACACGACCCGGGTTTTGACACTTATTAACATGTTCAGCGCGATAACGCAAATTAACAAATGAAAGTTATTTTCACATTTCCGTGATTCCGTAATTTGATGTATAACTGCCAAAAAGTCAACCCTATAATTCTTTCCCTTCAGGAACTTATAGTTAACATTACTGAGCATACCAACCCCGTTAAGAAAGGATGTGATGGGCATGCACGCAAGTGTGTTCACTTTATATGCTCTACCGTTTTACTGAATACGATATTTGACCATTATTTTGAATTTAAGGAGAGGGATTTTTACATGCAAGAAAAAAATTGAAAATATCTACGACTTACTTCCCTCATTATGTGCCCCTTAGTGCCTGAATTTCGTCATCTCAGCCTATTAAAACGCCGTGGTCTTGGAAATGTGATGCAATTTACAACGGTGACCCAAATGGTAGCTTCATTATCAACTGAAGTACTGTATAACAGAAATTATTCGTGAAACACAGAACTGCAGGTATGGAATAAAGAAAAAGGGTGTAGAAATGGTGCGGACCGTGGCTATCCCGAAAGGAAACCGCGAGACATGCATGTGGAGAATTAAAAATGCAGAAAAATCCATTATCTTCGGCTAAATTATTTCATTTAGAATGCCCCCGTGAATCCATCTCATCGATAGGGAAACATATAGTGATTCACAGGTTTTAGAGAGATTAGGTTGGAATTCGCAAGAGACTCGAAGGTTGCGCACTTGGCTTACCTTGCCTGAGACATTCAGAACGGGTGTGTTTCAGATGGACACAGAAAATATTATCATGACGCCTCACTACATCTCTAGGCCTGACAGAAGCGATAAAATAAGAAAGATACTCTGTCGAACTAATAGGCACAAAAACTCGTTCTTTCCGCGCACAACAATATAATAATATATATATAATAATAATAAGTTTATTACTCCATACAACAAATTACATTTCAATAGCAAAATAGAGTAATTTTAGGTAGCCTTGAAGGAGAACCTGTTTAAGGCTACCATCAAATAATATTACATTATGCTTTTCCTAAAAGATACATATAGCTCGTGCAGTGATACCGTGACAATTGCTTAACAGTGTAAGTTCGTACCTTAAAAGCTACTTACTAATAGTTTACTTATAACTCATTACATCAATGATTTACAGCAATAAATGCTCTACACTCTCCTTGGTGAGAAGCCAAGAATGTACATTTTCCAAAAACTTTTTCACAGACTTAGAATTAGTACATGACAGGGGTAACATATTGTATACCTTTACCAAGCGAACATAATAAAAACTGAGTTCCACTCAATATACTCCCATAATCTACATCTACATAATACCCTGTGAGCCGCCGCATGGGCGTGTGGCAGGGGGTTTTAGGTCACTAGCCATGTAAAGATGAAAGTTTTTCGGAGATGAAATGGTGACATGCATTATAGGAGTGTATTTAGTTGAGCTAAATGTTTATTGTTGTCACTTATTGTGCGCGGAAAGAACAAGAAAGAACGAAAAAGAAGTTTTTATATCTATAAGTTCGGCAGTGTATCTCTCTTATTTTGTCGTATCTATTAGACCTAAAGATTTAGTGAGGAGTCATGATAATATTCTCTGTCACTCTAAATAATATCAGTACTAAATTTCTCAAGCAACCTAAGCCTAGCGAGTATCCTCCGTGTCTCTAGGGGCTCCCACCTTTATCCCTTTAAAAGTTGTGAGACACTTTATGTACGCTGGTAGCAGTACGCGCTGCTTTCCTTTATATTTTATTAATTATTAAATCAAATCTTTATGACCAGGGTCCCAAATGCTCGCGGCTTATTCGAGGTGTGGCCTAACCAGAGCGAAGTAGAATTTCTCTTTGACTTTTTCATCCGAGGACCTTCTTATTATATGTTTAACAAAACCTAGTTTTGATAACGCTGTGTCGCATATTTTTGTATGTACATAATATGAAATAATACAGTATTTCACCCCCCCCTAAACCTTATCCATTACAATGTTAAACGACCGGTGCACGGGGAGTCCTCAGAGGGCGAGAGGGAAAGAACTTGGCGGTGCAGGTGGACGGTAGTTCAGCGGGCACCGCAAGGCGTGGTATTCGTATGACGTAATGAGAATCAGCCAATCAGCGACTGCTTTAGCGTATTCGAATGTATTTGAAAATTTTCAACTCATCCAAACGTTTCGTTCGTCGACAACGTGTTGGGGGCGTTGCGATGCAATTTCCGCTCAAAATTACTGATTACCGGTGATGCGGCGTTGATTCTGCGGAAATCAGTTTCTCAGAGTTCTTTGTTAACATGTTCTATTAGCGTGTGCTCTAATTACGCGTGCGTAGAGAACAGTGGTGTATTCTGTTATCTTCATTTCTCCGCTATCCATTGGTGTGCTCAATCTTTGTTGCAACCAGTGATACTTCGAGGTAATTACCTGTAGTGAATATTGTGAACCTGTAGAGTTTATGTTTGACTTTAAGGAGCCCCTAGACACTCGGAGGCTGCACACCAGGCTTTGGCTGCTTGAGAAATTCAGAACTCGTGTGCTTCAGAGCAATTCTGAATATTATTATGACTCTTCACTACATATTTTGTTCTGACGGCTGCGATAAAATAAGACAGATACTCTGTCGAACAGATTGGTGTCAAAACTCGTTCTTTTCGCGCACAATAAGCGACTACAATAAAAACTGAGCTCCCGTAAATACACTCCCATAATTAATGTCACCGTTACACCTCCCAAAAACTTACATCTTTACACGGCTGGTGACCTTCCACCCCCTGCCGTACGCCCATGCGGCGGCTCGCGGGGTAGTGTGTAGATGAAGATGTAAGTCATGGTGGTGGTGCATTAGATTTCGGTAGTGATTTTCATTGATCAGGTTTAATGTTATTATACCATCTTTCAACAGTTGACTGGTTGGTTAAGTTGTTTTGATGTGGGACTAGTTCAAGTAGCATATTTCACATAGGTACCATTATTTATATATTCTTCCTGATTATTGATGGAAGTGATTGGGGTTTGTAATTGTCACTTTATAATTTATCGTGACGTATTTGTATCTGAAAGGTGGCTGAAATAAAGATTTTAATAGTAGGAGCGTCTGAAGAAATTACAATTTGGCTGTTTCCACATGAGGTTTTATTGTTACCGACCATGGTTTCGTTACAGAGTAACATTATCAAGGTAAAACATTTTCAAAAAATCATTACATTGGGCAAATATGGAGGAGCTTTTCCACCAGGGTAGCGGAGCACCGGATGTGTCATCTCCACAGAAAGGAAAATTCCCAATTCGTCAAACATCTACTCAACATGGGACACAACAGTGACTTCATTCCTACCATATTACATGTAGAGAAGAAAGGACGCAGATTAGACGCCCTGGAGGAGTTGGATATCTTAAGCCACGCTGATTCAAACCTCGTCAATGACCACCTCTATCCCTCTCGCTCCCCCCTCCTTTCCTTCTTGCTCATCCAACCCTTCCCCCTCCCCGCCCGGAGTGACGCATACCCGAGCAAAGAGCCCAACCGCCACCTAACCCTTACCTCCCCTTAACCTCCCACCCCCCCCCCTCAGCACCTGAACTCTCCCAGTCTTCAACACCCTCCCACCACCTCCCCCACCAGTTGACTTTCCTATATATACGGCTCATTTTTTGAAAATGTTTTACCTTGATAATGTTACTCTGTTACGAAACCATGGTCGGTAACAATAAAACCTCACGTGGAAACAGCCAAATTGTAATTTCTTCAGACGCTCCTACTATGAAGGATTTCCAAGAAATCACGCCCGCTACCATTACTTATAAGATTTTAATAGTTTTTTTGTTTTCTTCATATTTACCTCGATTGTCAACTGTCGTAACGATGATTGATACTATGCGTCAATTAATTTCTCGAATAATATAAACTAGTTATGATAAGCAATGGACAATAGAATAATGATCTAACATAATATATCTAAAATTGGAGTTTTCTGCTATGGAGTTCGATTGTGATTGGTCCGTTTCATGCAACCTGTGGTGCCTTCCGAAGTTCTGATCCCCGCTCATCCCCTCTGGTTCTAAACCCCTCGCCATCCGTTGACTCACCGTGGCTGGTGTCCTAAATCCCCCTGCCACACGCCCATGCGGCGGCTTGCAGTAATGTAGATGTAGATAGACTAACGAGATTCAATTGCTCAAGCATCTGTGGAACGCGAAGTAATATACAACAGGGATGCTCAAGAAAGAAAATAAATCAGATTTCCATGAAAACCGATGCATCCTATCGTCATAGCTGAAGGTAATCATGTTTCCTCTCTGATCTTGCGCAGGAGCATCCAGCAGGGCGAGTCGAGGGGGGTGGGAGATACAATTATGAGGGCTCACTTGGCAAGGGGGGAGGGGAATGGAAGGGGGAGTGAGAAAACCTCGACGGGATCCGCTGCACCACTTCCACTGCCTGGGACTTCATTGACTGCCGCGCTCGCAAAGTTCTGGAACAATTCGTAGACATCGCTCGCCGTAATGGGATCCGCTTCGACGGCGGGAAGCCGAAAAAATACCGGGCACAGGTTGATTAAGAGAGAGCACACACGGTGCTTCCACAGAAACGAGGGAGAGGAGAGCATTGGTTTTTAGAGTTATGAGTCTGTGGGCTCAAGGGGATGAAAATCATCCGCGGCTGAAAGGGGAGAGGCATGGTTGGATTTGACAAGAGGGGGTGGGCGACGAGGCAAGGATTTGACAAGGGGGTTGTGTAGAAAGATGAAAAGAAAGGAGAGGAAAAAATATTGAAGGGATCCGAAGTGGCTTGCGGCTACAGTTGGGTGGGATGTCACGAATATATGGCGTGGTACACAAATGGAGAAACTGACTCGAAATATGGGGATGCGAGAGAGTTGGCTAGAGAGCTCCCACACGGTAGACTGAGTTTGAATCCTTGAGTTTTAGATACATATATTTGAAATCCGACTCCTACTTGGGTCTAGAGCACTTCATGCTCATCTTAAGGCCCTTTATGGCGTGAATGTAACTTTGACTCCCATTAGTCGATATACGAGGCTAGGTATACAAAAAGTAACGGGAATTTTTTTTATGCGCCGTATCGGATTGTTCTAGCTTCATCTGGTTGGCAGCGCTGCATTCATCACTTCCTCCCGAGTAGCCATGGTTTTCCATATTTTTTAAATGTTGTTTAGTTTTAGTCATATATTTTGATAAGTGAAAGTTACCATCGTGGCGATTTATTCAATTTCCGAGTTTCAGGGATCATCGTTGCAACATGAGGTTTTGTGTGTAACTTTGAAAATCTTTGATGGAAACATTCGAAATTTTGGAGCTGAATTACAAATATATTGCTCTCAACGATTGATTGTACGTAGAGTCACTAATGGTTTACTCGATTCAAAATTGGTCGGCAGTCAGTTCAAGAAGATCCTCTACTAGGAAAACCCTCTATATCAACTGATGGCAGTATCACTCAGATATTCGATAATGTGTTGCGCGCTAACCGTCGTCAGACTGCAAGAGATCTTGCTTTTAAATCTTGATTGGGTCATGGTGCCCGGAGCGATGAAATTTTGAGACATACTTCTCTTGTTACTATATTATAAGCGACGGTGAACCTGCCAATATGGTCTATTTGAACGTCCACAGCCAGCACGCGCGGATTTTGCTCGTATTCTCAATTCATTGCGGAAAATGAAACTTTTAAGCGAAAGAAGGATTTCTCTTCAGAAAAGGGTTGCATTCTTTCGTCATAGCTGAATGTAATGATGTATTCTCTCTGATCTTGCGCAGGAGCATCCAGCAGGGCAAGTCAAGGGGAATGGGAGATACAATTATGAGGGCTCACTTGGGGGAAGGGGAAGAGAGGAAATCGGAAGGGGAGTGAGGATACCTCGACGTTATCCGCTGCACCACTTCCACTGCCTGGGACTTCATTGACTGCCGTGCTCGCAAAGTTCTGGAGACGTAGACATCGATCACATTTAAAAAAATCTATTATTTCCTTATAATAGCCGTTAGTTTCAAGCGTATATTAATGGAATCTATTCGTATTAGAGTGCAACACAATACCTTTGTGAATGCATTATAAAACATTATTAAAACCCTACACGTGTTTCGATGCACTATCTCTACGTTCACCAAACTATCTCAGATCGATCTGAACTCGGACCGATCTGAAAATTCCAAGAATGCCGACTCAGATCGCGTGATTTACCAACAGGAACTGAAAATATCGATAGAGAACAATCGAATCGTTCAGTTGAAGCTCGATTGACCCGGTTTGTGAACAAGTGCAGAGCTGGAAATTGTCAGTCGCATTCCGAGTGAACAAAATTGCCCAATTGGAGATAGAATTACGATATGCTACGATATCATCAATGTTAAATTACTCGCCATTACTGCACTGGTTACAACACAAGCCTTGGACAATAACAATTACATATTTTGTTTCCCAATGACAAACAAAAGAATAACGAGGAGCGCCACAGACCCGCTGGCTCAGATCGATCTGAAATCTCAGATCGATCCCACAATCCTGTAGCGTATACCAGCTGGTCCGGTCAGATTGATCTGAGATTGATTGCTATAAGTAGCGAATGTCACCTTTGGGACCTTAACAATAGAACGGCCGACATTTTTTTCCCTCCTAGACCGACCAACCTAGGCCATTTTGGCTCAATTTCTTTTTTTCCGGTATTATCATGTTGTTTCTTTACTTTTATGCTTTTTATGGAGCAAATATGATAAATAACCTTCATTAAATTGTGTGAGATACATGTAATCTTATTTGTCAGGGGTTTTTACGAAAACTAAAACTGCAGTTTTATCCTGCTCCTGGTAAGCAGAGTCTGAATATGGTACTTCCTCTACAACATAGATGATAGGAGGGTTAACTTTCCTGTTGGGGATTCTTCACATGTGTATAAAAAATGAAGTTAATAACTTGTGAGCATTTTCCCTTTATGAATGATATTTATTTTTTATTATCTAAGGTAATAAACATAACACATATTGTGAAAAAATACAAATATCAGAAAAATAAAGTCAGTTCTGACTGGTAGAGATTTGACCAATAATTGATGTTCTCATGAAGAACATCGTGTATGTTACGTTATTCATTTTTTAAGAAATCGGTACTTATCATCGATATAAAAACCATAGATCATTAAAAAATATTGTATTACAAATCTTAGGTAACTCAGTATAATTGGTTATCTACTACTGCTCATGACAAGCTTCACAAATTTCCTTCACACATTTTCCACAAACTCTCTTTCTGCATCTACTGCAATTGCCGATGTTGTGATTATTCTTGCAATTAGCTCTCACTTGGCAACTTTTACGCTTTTTCCTACATTGACTATCTATCTCTAAACTCCCATCTGAGTCATCTGTGGGCGTCTTGCGCTTGCGACTCATCATTACTGCATCCAACTCATTCGCAATATTATGCATGAATTTTCTGGGGGCGATTCTTTGACTCGTCTCCTTGCAAATTACTCAATCATTGATGCATGCTAAGTCAAGAACATTGTGGAATGAATGTACTGGCCATCTCCTAGATGCAGATTTAGTGCTGTATTATCGAGCCATTTGGTCCATTACATCAACGTCATACTTCGTTTCATTGTAATACTGAAACGTCTCTGGAGACTTGTTCTCATTATCTATGATTTGGACTGAGAGATGCATTGAGCTAAGCAGAATAATATATTTGTTAGTTTTACCTTGATATACAGTGAGGGTTATATCATTGTATTTGTAAACCAAAGATGTGTACAAGGGTATCTTCATTATTTTCAGTGGCTGCGGGATTTCTTTCCTTGCTTCTGTGATAGTACCCACAAGGCTTGTTTCTATTTTTTTTTCAATTCATTCACTTGATTTACAGAAGTAAAGTAATTATCGGTGGTTATGTTCCATCTTCTCCGCACAAACAGCTCCATTAACTTCAGAACTACAAAATCGGAGACGCGCTCAGTAGAGCGACGGCTGATGTCTTTTCCCAAATATGGAAACCCAGTACTTAGAATTAATATTAACTGCCAGCCAATATTTCTGTACGTACTTAACGGGCTTGTTTGGCATTAATTACGTAAAAGGGCGGCGTGCTTTAGATGGATATAGTTCTTCGTCAACCATAATATTCGGACCAGGGCAGTAAGGGCTTGACAGTTCTCGATAAATCTATTCTATACGAACAAAAAGAGGGCAAACCTGTCGCTCTTCAGACGTTTTGATCGAGTAGACTGCATATAAAATCTCAAGTACCGCTTTATTTCCCTAAAAAGATTTTTAGACATCACATTTGAACAGAATTTGAAGCCTCGCGTCTCAGACCATAGCTCTTCCACAGGGAAGAGCTATACGTCCGATTAGAGCTATCCCTCTTCCTAGCTCCATAAACACCTCGAGCGTACAAAATTACGATAAAATCCTGTGACTCTTCCAATTCTAAAAGCCACTGATAATTTTTTTGTTTTTGAGCAGGCATCAGTTTCTGTGCACTTTTTGATGTGAATGAGTATGGAGTGGCCAATAAAGAGGAGCCACACAAGAAAGCGGCTCCCAGAAAACCCGGAGCCTATATCTACATTTTCATTTATAAATTTATCTACAAAATGCCGTTAAGGGTCGTGTGGGTGGAACACACCGTAGTGCTATGAGCCTACATACATGTAGTGTCAAGAGTTTTTCCTGAGCACCTGTGAGAACAAGCATTATTTTGTTCGTCCATTTTATCTTTAGTGTCCTTCTCCAGTACCTCCTCCGGCGTATATCATAATGAACCTAAAATCGTCTTTTTATGGAAACACTCGAGCCTAATATTGTACCAATATAGCTTATAGACAACCCTTTCCTGAAGAGAAATCCATCTTTCGCTTAAAATCCCATCTCATTTTCCGCAATTAATCTTCTGAATAAGAGCGAGAATAAATAATCCTCACGTGCTGGCTGCGAGCGTTCAAATAGACCATATTGGCAGGTTCACCGTCGCTTAGAATATAGTAACAAGAGAAATATGTCTCGAGATTTCATCGCTCCGGACACCATACTTTAGAGAAAATTAATCTGTGCTCTACTCGACTATTTAGTAATTCGGGGCTTTGGCTAGCTAAAACGGTTTTTCCCCACAAGGCGATGCAGCCCACGTCTGGCTTTTTTAAAAGCTAACACATCCGCTTTGCCACTAGGTTTTCTGTTTTAACCCGTGTATAAAATCTTCCTGCTCCTGGTTTCAAAATGCTTGCGGTAGTCTCGAGATGAGAAGGGTGTAACTAGAACGATGTAACATTACTCTTTTCCTCTTGTCGTCCGAGTTCTCCCGGGAAACTTGGGCCACGTCCGCCAGCCGCTCTCAATCACGGCGCTCGAGCCATTTGAGTCGCCGTAACCATATCAGGGGAATGTCCGGGTAATTCTGTCTCTCGCCCATGCCGTTACCCAACTCTCCATTTTCACACGTCCCTCCGTAGAGACACCAAAAACGTCCCTCCCCATTTCCACCTCTCGGAAACATGACTAGGTAATAAACTTGTGGCAGGAAATAATTATCCAGCATATCACTCTCCCCGCTTTCTGACACAAAAACCCACAGTGACTCAATACTTATCGTTAAAACATAGTTCCCTCTCCTCTACACGGCATCTTATAGTTTTGCATATCCCGCATACTGACATATACACAGTGAGATCATATCCATAACATAGGGACATCACTCAACTCCACAGAGAAAACAAATTGTTCTGTAACCAAGGAGAATCTGTTCACCAGCTGTACTGTAGCTGGACTGGAAGTTTGCGCAAGACTGCACCTAAACTGAAAAGATCAGTATAGTTTGCCATATAACACAGAATTTTTGCAGTGCAGTTATTGCAGCACTACACTTCTAGCACTGTAATATGGTAGAGTTTCAGAACAGATTTAACCACAGTCCAGTTCCTGAACTCTGATGCAGCACGTTATCAGTACTGCTCTCTCTGTAATTTAGTCTCTACAGTTAATCTCCAGTGCAAATCATCCTTAGAAATCTACCTCAGAACTTTCAATTCGAGTTAGGAGGAGTGGAATCGCACTATCTGCTGAGTATAGAACAGTTCTGTTCATTACACCCACAGTAGAGATTTTTTCTCAAGGTGAGACATACATGAATTCTACCAACGTGACACAGAAATGAAAGGATTTGGTAGGTAGCTGATAGGTACCGTCAGTCTACACGAAAAACTGGCTGAAGAAAATGAAAACGAACGGGGGATGTTGAAAAAAAATTGTTGTGGTGGGTGAGGAGAGGAAATTCTTGAAAGAGACAAGGAGGAGGCAACGAGGGTGGCTGTACCGAATAATGGGAGGAGAGGAAAAAAGTAAACGTTAGGATGAAGGGGAGGATATAGGGCAAACTATAAAGGAGAAGAAAGTGATTCAGGCTTAATGCAAGAGGTGGATAGAGGGAGGAAGCGTGCCGAGCTGAATAAAGATATCATTACTGGAAATATGGTGGCTATTATTGAAAAGGAACAATAGAGGCAGCTTGTCTTCATCAATGAGGCTTTTATCTTTAACAAGATGTCGTGAGATGGAATCTTCTGGACAATACATTTTGAAGTAAATGAAATATTCCTCTTTTATATGACAAAGATTCATCGGAAAGAAAATGGGACAATCAGTAAACATGAAGTTGGATAATTTTACATCGGTTTTTTTCTTTAATACCTTGAAGCTATATAAAAAGTATTTTTATACATTTTTTAGTGATGTAACTTTCTGTCTCAGACTGGAATTTAAAAGTGAATTTGATAAGAGAAATTCTTTATACCTTCCTTAATTAACCTTAATTATAACATATAAGAAATATTTTATAAGAAATGAACGAGAAACTTGTAGTTAAACAGAACTTTGTAGTTTTTCTTAGATTTCCCGAGATTTTGATGGTGTTTATACCAGACTATTGTAAAAAGCGAGTATATTTTAGCCACATGTTGCAAATCACAGACATTATCATACGTCAGCAGATAAGGTTCATGATATGAAATAAGGTAACTTCACCGCTTATTAGGAACAATGCCCCTTACTTACCCGTCATTATTCACTAATGAGAAAATAAAACGGTCTTTGCGTGATACGTGGATGCAACGAAATTACAATGCTCCCTAATCAATCCAATGCCTCAGAGAAAATGCGATACCTTTAGGGAATGCATCCTTGTAAAATAAACAAGCACAATCTTGTACCTCGTTAGGAATGGTGTGCGTTATTTGCAAACAGTGGCTCTCCTGAAATAAAAGCACTGCGCCTTTACTCGCTTATTTATTCAATTTGGGGAATGCAAACGAGGCTCATTTGCGTTGATGTTTCTGTGGGGCCGGCACAATCTTTTTCTTGAGAGGAACGCCAGAGTGCGTAATATTATTCTTCCCAACTGTCTCCTCCACCGTCCTCCCTCACGTTTCGCTCCCTTTCTTTCCTCCATCCACCCGGGTCGGTCGGACTATTTCCTTCACCAAATCTTCCACTCCTCCTCCCTCCCTCTAACCCCGACGCTATTTTCTCATAATAAATTCTTCCTCATCTCCGTTGTCGTTCCCTCAAGCCACCGCCAAAAATGTGGCGTTTCCTTCGCCGAACATTTTCTCTTAAACCTCAAATGGCTTTCTCAGCCACGTGTATAAGAGACACTTAACCACGGTCCATTTCAAGCGCCAGATCTCATTTCTCCCTGTCCCCCTCTCTTCCTCTCTCCCTTCCTACCTCGCTCTAGCATCTCTATTCTCCCATCTACTTCCGTGTGAAGTAAGAATGATATCAAATACTCTGGTATCCAACCGCAAATCGACCCCGTAACCCGGAACTTCATGATCTACCAATGTACCTTAATTATTGTTCCCTGTCTTGCCACCACGTACAGTTCGGCGGAGAACTTATTTTCATTAAGGAATGAAAGACATTGGATTAGCTGTGGGAGTTTATATTTATCCATCAAATTACATGATATCATGCATATAATCAATTCACTTGTAAATAATAAATTTATACCTACAGATAGGATTAGATTAGATGAAGGGTACAGAAGATTAGAGAAGATAAATGCCACATAGATAGGCCACACTTAACACAGTAAAATTTAAGGAACGTAATGCAAAGGAACCCTTTTCGTGGACGACCTTGACGTGGTGGAAGGGCTTGCGCGTTCCAATGACCCCTAGAGCTGGACTGGCGGGAGGAACTTATACTGCTCATGGTAGGGCCACCCATGCCTGATAGGTCGACGGTGGGAGCCAGACGAAAGGTACTCCCGTGATAGTGTCACGTGAAACACACTGTTGGAAAGTGGGGGTGGGAGTCCCCTCTCGACTATTATAGTATCCAGAAATATGAATTTCACTCAAATAGAAATCACTCCTGGCAACTACAGGATGCCGCCCAATCGGGCGGGTGTCGGGTCCGGCATCGGGGGAGGCAAGGCCCCAGAGGTCGTCATCACACAAGATTCTTGCCCAGCACAGTCATCACAGGATACAAGAACGAAGGAAGATATGGAGAAAAGGAAGAAGAGAAGGAAAGTACCTATAAAAATAGGGACTTGGAGCGTTAGGACAATAATAAGGGCTGGGAAGCTGTAAAATATTGAACGAGAAATGGATAGAGGGAAAATGGATGCCTTGGGGCTGTGCGAGGTGAGATGGAAGGACAGCGGAGACTACTGGGGTGATTGTTACCAGGTAATCTATAGTGGTGGGGTTGAGAGTCAACGTGGGATAGCCATAGTATTGAACGCAAAATTGCGGAGGAGGGTAGTAAATATTGAACAGGTGAGCGATAGTACACCAGTGGTAGAAATAAAAACACGCCCTACAAATTTCGTATTGGTGGAGGTGTACATGCCCACAAGCAATCATGGGGGGGAAGATGTATATAGGGTGTATAAAAAGATAGAGGAGATAATCAGAGAAGTGCCAGGCAAGAAAAATCTAATAGTCATGGGTGACTGGAACGCAGTAGTGGGGGAAGAGAGAGATGGGTATGAAGTGGGAGGATTTAGATTAAGAACGAGAAATGATCGCGGAGGGAAAGCAGTTGAATTTTGTAGGAGAAATACATAAATTAGTAGTTACAAACACTTGGTTTGAACACCGTCGCAGGAGGAGGTGCACATGGAAAACGCCAGGAGACATGGGAGACACCAAATTGACTATATCATGGTTAGACAAAGATTTAGGAACAGTGTGAAGAGCTCGCGGAGTTATCCGGGGGCTGATGCAGACTCGGATCATAATTTAGTGATGATGAATTGTGAGGTTAGATTCAAAAAGCTAAATAAAAGAAAAAGAATGAAGAGATGGAACCTGGAAGCATTGAAAGGGGAAAAAGGAGGGAACATCAAGAGATTGTGGATGAGAATATAGGAGAGGCCAAAGAAGCAGGAACAATCGAGGAAAAGTGGGAGAATATAAAAACAAGCATTGAAAGAGCGGCGGAGAAAACAGTTGGAGCAGTGGAAATGAGGAGGGTAAAGAAGCAGTGGAAATTACGGAAAAAATGATGAGAAATGGAGGAGAGAAGGAACTGGAAATGTCGACACTGACATAGGTGAAGCGAGCTAAATAGTCAACTACGGAGAATAACCAATCGGGTGGAGGGAAATTGGTGGAAAAGGCAATTCGAGGAAATGGAGAAATAGCAAAGGAAGGGGAAGTGGACAGTTAGTGGAAGTTATATGCAGGGTAAAATTGCCATGGGAAGGTATGCGAGGGCAAACGATAATAAAGATTAAGGACAAAAGAGGTATAATATTTACCTAGCAGGCAGATATCCAAGAAAGATGGCAAGAATACGTGGAGAAGCTATATGACACTGATGACAGACCAGCTAATTTAGATAGAGAGGATGAGGGAGCATTAGAGGAAGATAAATCGGGCCAATGATACTCGACAGTGAAACAGAGAAAGCATTAAAGGTAAGAAGGCTAGGAATACTGTAGGGGTAGATTACATACCTTCGGAGCTGCTAAAGAATTTAGGAAGGCAAACTTTTTTCGAACTTATACGCAGGATCTAAGAGGAAGGAGTATGGCCAGAGGACTAAGAGAAAACAGTCCTTATTTCTATCCCGAAAGAGAAGGATGCGTCAGAATGCGAAGATTATAAGAGCAATCAGTTTGATTTTGCACCCAGCCAAAGATTTACTTCGAGTAATCAATAGAAGGTTGGAGAGCAAGGCTGAGTACTATTTAGCCGATGACCAGTTTGGGTTCCGGAAGGGAAGGTCAACTCAGGATGCGACAGCGGCGATGAGAACACATATAGAAAAAAAATCATAGAGTAAAATCAGGACGTTTTCGCATGTTTTATGGATTTTGGAAAGGCTTTTAGCAGGGTAAATTGGAATAAACTAACGGAGATACTAGGGAAAATGGGAATAGATTGGTGAGACAGGAGGTAAATTCGAAGTTTATATATGACGCAAAGGACGTAGGTGAGGGTGGCTGGTGCCCTAGCACCCCTTCCAGACGCCCATACGGCGGCTCGCAGGGTAGTATGTAAATATTTAAAACACAAAATGAAGCAGAATTGTTACATGAGCATGCGGGGGATTTATCAAAAGACAGAGCAAAATGAAGGGCTGCATTCAAACCAATCTTAGGATTGAATGACTGAAGATCATCGTCATCAACTATCACAGTTTCCAGCCACTGGTGGGGTCTACATCTCATACAAGCCTTTCCACTTTTTTCTATTCTATTATTTTTTCTCTTCTCTCACTGTTGTCCAATCCTCCTTCCGTTTCTCTTCCACGTCTTTTAACCATCTATTTCGGGGTCTTCCTCGATGCCGTTACCCTTGAATTTCCATTTCATGAATCTTCCTCGGCATCCTTTCAGTTTCCATCCCGTTTCTTTGCCAAGCCATTTTAAATTAGATGTTTTTCATGAAGCGGTTCCATCTGTACTATTTCCCTGTTTCTTTCATTCCTCATCCTTCCCATTGTCGTTTTCCCGCTCAGTTTCTGTGGAATTTTACCTAACATTCCTACAATATACTCTTATCCTTATACTCTCTTCATCGACCATGTTTCCGAAATATAGATCAGGATGGGAACATAGTATGTCCTTCAGACAATCCCTAGAAAGAACAGGGGAAGAAAGGATGAGCGTAACGGCTTTTGCAGATGACCAGGTGATTTGAAAAAATGCTGAAATGATGTATGTACAAGTACAATTGGATGCGTGGACGCAGGTGGCCGGATTGAACAGAATGTAATTTAATGGAAAAAATTCTAAGTAATAATTGCAACAAGAAACAATGAGAAGTAAACTACTGGACTCTTAATTACAGGAAAATCACTAGAGAAGGTAGAAAGTTTCAACTACGCAGGGAGTGTTTTGAAATAAAATGGAAGAAATTATGGAGAAATACATGAAAGCGGTTGGCACATCTGAAAAATATCAGGAGCGAAGATGCCCCACAAAAGAGCTAAGGGATTATTTACTGGACATACAATGTCCCCATCCTGACATATTCTTCGGAAACATGGGCAATGAAGAGAAAGTGTTCGTGTAGATTGCAGACTTGTGAGATAAAATTCCACTGAAGCTGAGCAGGAAAAACCAGAATGGACAGGATAAGAAATGAGAGAATAAGGGAAATTGTACAGGAGGAACCGTTTGAGGAAAAGATGGAAATAGTTCGAGCATATAACGAGTATGGAAACTGACAGAATACCGAAACAATTACATGGTATAGAAATTCAAGGGAAAGGGACACGAGTGGAAGAAAGTGAAAGAAATGATAGAGAAATAGATGCAACGCGTAGGCAAGTAGACGCTTCTCCGGGGAGTGTCAGGAGCTTGGTATGGAGCGAAGATGTTCCGCAGAAGAGCAAAGGGATTATATACAGGACATACTATGTCCCCATCCAAACATATCCCTCGGGAGACGGGCAATGAAGAGAAAGATTTGGTGTACAATTTAGGCTTGAGAGATGAAATTTCACTGAAGCAGAGCAGAAAAAAACAGAATGGACAGGATAAGGAATGAGAGAATAAGGGAAATTGTGCAGGAGGAACCGTTTGAGGAAAGGATAGAGACATCTTGGCTGAAAATTTTCGAGCATATAATGGGTATGAAAGCGGACAGAATACCAGAAAAAATACATAAAATGGAAATTCGAGGGAAAGGGATACTTGTAGAGGAAAGTGGAAGAAATGATAGAGAAATAAATGAAACGTGTAGGAAAGCAGAAGCTTTTTCGAGGAGTATCAGGAGCTTGGTATGGAGCAAAGATGTCCCACAGAAGAGCGAAGGAACTGAAGATGACACGTAGGTTTTGCTATTTTACCCATCTACATACCTCAAGGGTCCAGATGGTGAAGGTGTGCACAGTTTTTTTGGTCGTTTTCCCCGAGTAACCAACCAACGTATCTCCCATTTTCTCAGTTCCCTGAGGCAGAAATGTCGCCCCATCCTCCCCAACCTTTCCTTTTTCTCTCCATTGGGGCTAAATACAGAAGTCCTCTCCAAAATGGTCTCTATTTGGACGAAATAAAGATGCCACTTCGTCTGGTGGAGCATCCGGCTTTTTTCTCCTCCCTCCTCCGCCGGAAATGAGCCTCTTTCTCTGAAATAGCGCTGCCGGACCGACGTTGGCACCGCGCGTTTTTTTTCCTGGAATTCCTCACGGCGCGTTTTCATGCTTGATTAGGGTTCGTTATATTTTTTTCCTTCCCTCATGTTTTGAAAATTTCCCTGCCTTAATTCAGCACATATCATACTGTTTCGCGTGGGAAGGTCAGGGGCATGGTCCCTAAATGCTCGTAATAAACTCAGTATGTGACCTGATTGTGTAGAAGTAGCTCATCGGGCAATTTTCAACGTATCACTGTGGTAGCCACGGGATTCATTTATTCCATTTATTTCCCTAGTTTTTCTTGTTTTTAGGGGGAGAATATTGTTATCAGCTGAAGTATTACGGCGTTTGTAGAAGTACCTACTTTTTCTGGTCTCGAGAAGCGTGACATATTCTTCCCGTCCTTGCATCTAATATACGAACATTGCTGGGCCTTGTCTCATTCCCGTATTATTTTCATATTTTTCATTACTCGCAGAACATTAGACCTCTCCTGCACTCTATGAAATGAATGACCCAGTTTTGATACTTGCCCCAAACAAAAGAACTTAAATAAAGACTTTAAACTAGTTTATTTTAGAAAATACGATCACAAAATGTTCAAATTGGGGTTGCATTGAGATTATTTTGATACCCGTCCATCATCAATTCACTACCTAAAATATTCCCAGTTAAAACCTATTCATTATTGTAAAACATGAATTACTTGAACGGAAATAGTCGAGACGTATTTAGGCAAATGTTAAATTCAAGTAAAGTGGCAACTAATAAGACCCGGAGCCTAGTTGCAATTGATTTATCAACAAATTTCTTTGAATTATATGAATTAACTTTGTTTCTTCGGGAAAAGGCGACGAAATTAATTTTTTTCCATTTTCATGATATCGAAGCCTTTGGCGCAACTTTTTCGAAAACCTGTAATACTTTCCATGAGTGATTAATAAGAATGTTTATTACCTAGAGTAAAATTTGAAGGACTCAACCTTTCCCTGATTTAGATTTAAATAACTATAATTTCATTGAAATATCGGCTTTCTAGCTATATATTGTATAAAATTAATAATTTTAACAGAGATAATCGGTATATTTAGGCTAATATTCAATAAAATGGCGACTAAAATGGAGCCCAAGGAGGTAACAATCGATAAATTAACGAAATTTCATGACTAATATAATTATCTTTTAATTAAAATATCGGCCTTTTGGCTTGCTAGCTTATGAAGACTTACAAAAAGGCGATGGAAAATTCAATTGAATAATTTGACTGTTTATCAAGGTTATGAGTAACGAAAACTCAGTATCCCTTAATAATTGTTAATTACTCCGTTAATATACGACTAAAGACATTTAAAACTACACACGTTATATCTTCTCCAATGACTATTTGATCGAGTAGTTTTCTATGAATTTCGAGGATCGCAACCATGAGCATACTCAGTTGAACTTTTACAGCCTACTTTTTAAACTGCATTTGAAATAGCCGTTTATCGTATTACGAGAAGCGACAACAGCTGATTTATGTTCAGTTACGCCAGAGAAGTCTAACGCTGGGAGAGTTAACGAATTCTGAAAAATAATGGCGTGCACTGAATTCCGAACGTAGCGAAAAATTCAAATCTTTGCGGCTTACAAGGGAGAGAGGGAAGAAAATGCATGGAAGCCAAATTTCAATTAATCAAAAGCCACTGATTAATGTCAGAATACGAAACGGGAGTGACAATTGCGAGAGAAAATAAACGGAACAAGCCACAGTTTTCCTTGTAGGCTTAGTTAAAGGTTCAGTTCACTCGCCATACGAACATTCGGAGAATTACTCTATCTAAAAAAAAGTGTCTCCTCGGAAATATATGCCCACCTACGTATTGAGCGAGTGTAATGTGTGATATACACTGAAGGCAATTCCCGATGGACTTCCGCATGAAAAAATAAAATTCCGCCACTGATCCAATCCAAGGCCCTCGCTCAAACTCCTTCCCCCACCCCGAGTACCCCGATCCTCCTCCCCCCCTATATTCCCAACCGACCCTTAACCCTTTTTTTCTCGACTCAAAGAGCCTTCAGTTGTTTCGAATACGAGCCCGCCGATTTCGATCCGCACCGCTGCCTCTCAGGCGTCGCCGGCAACGCATTAACGTCATCCGCCGAAAAGCCAGCCAGCCAACCATCGTGGGCGGGGTGTGTGGGTGGACCCTTTCTCTCTCCTCTCATCCTGAACAGCCTCCGTCTCTCTATCTCTCTCTCTGGTCCAGGGGCCCAAAATGCCCGCCCCCCTCTCTCTCTCTCTCTCTTGCGGGCGGCCACCAAAGTTGGCTCCATAATTGATACGGCGCAAGGACTATTCAAAGGCCCTTAATGGGAAAGCGGGCGGGCTCCGTCCTCGTCCTCACATAAATCAGTCCGGGGGTCGATTGTCCGAATTCGCGCGGCGGGGCGCCCCTCGGTATTCATGACAACGTTTTCTGGCGCCTGGCTTTTTGTCACCCCCCCCCCCCGGCCACCCGTACACATGCTCTCCTTCTTGCACTCTCCGTCGTCCTATTGGACACTCACTTCGTCCTTCACCTCCGCCCTCACACTTGCAGATTACGCCGCTCAAGGTGGCTGGGGCTGGGGTAATCGCTAGTCGTAGTGAGTAAATTTTAATATTTATCTTAAGTAGGTCGAAGGAAATTCTTGGGCTTCCTTCCACTTAAAGCGCATCTGTTTATGAGTTGGAACTAACCATACTGGCAGTAATGGAAATGATACAGGAATTAAACCGAGTTATGACAAAGTTTTCGGCGAGGTGTTCGAAATTTAGACGAAATTATATTTGGAACTGATAAAATGCTGAGTAAAAACACACAGTATTCTCGAATGGAAAAAGAAATGAAAATTTAAAAAATTTTGCGGGATAACTGAAATCAAATTTCAGTTGTCGAGGTGTATCATTGAAACGGGCATAAAACTATTTAGGTCTAGCACTAACAGTTACTATGGGAAAACTACTATTTGAAAATACATCATATTTGTGTATGTTGTCATAAAAAATTGAACTTGGTGTGGCACCTCGATATATTTTAGCAACAATAATAATAAGTAACGGGGGACTGAGGTTTGCTCCGTAGACTGAATGTAAAAAATATTATTAACATTAAACAACCAATGGATATTTCTGTTATAAAATTCAAATTCATATCCATTTCTTTGCTTTATCATGCATAAAAATCTATTAATAATTGCTGAAATAGGTTTTTCTCGAAAATTTTAATTCCATGAATCAAATCGCCATGTGTTGCTCCAGTCTGAGCCATGTATGAACTTTAGGTTCATTTAATTTTTTATGTATGGGAAGTTTTTTGTAACCAAATCCACCGAGAATCGTATATTTTAATTTCATTACATTTTTTTATCGTATAGTAGTCTGCATTGATACCGAGTAAAATAGGGGCCGATTTTGGGGGACTTGGGGGATTTGCAGCTCTAAGACCTTTTGTCCAATGGATTTCTCGTACCCGAAAACTTTAGCATACCGACTTTCAGGAGAATCGGTTCGTTAGCTTTTGAGAAAATATTGACATACCTCAATATGTGTAAATATATGTAATTTATATATTTGGGCATACAAGAATCGCTCGTTTAATAGTATAAGATAAAGATATTCTACAACGTTTTAAGAATTTATCTTCACACTTAATCGTGACGATTTTTACTAGGTCACGTCTGGTATTACCAAATTCGCATATCATCAAACTATTTTGAAATATATTTCATGCACCATAAGGATACATAAGGGCTCAAATAACCAACTAACCAAATCGGTTTATAAGTTTTATCTCACATTCATTCATAAATATCTCTATTGAGAATGTGTATGCAAAATTTCGCGTAAATGTATGCATGAACACAAATCGCTCCTACCACATTATGATCGTAGGTCATTCCACACATTTTTATAAAATTTATCAATTCCTACATTCATTCATTGGTTGTTCAATCCTAAGATTGATTGGCTGCGCCCATCCACCCGTCTCTATCTAATACTAGTGCCCTCACCGCCTGTTATCTTATCCTTATCCATGCTTCCGATCCATAGAGTGCCACGCTCCACACGAAAAATTCTTACACTGTTTCCCGGTTTGTTGTCCAATCTTCTTTGAGTACATCAGTTGTCTTTTTCCCATGAACGTCAACTTAGCTTGGGATCTTCTCCGCTTGGTGTCAGTTTTACTTCTTCCGTCCTATGTGATGGTACTCGCGTGATAGGTTCCTCTCCTCTTAGGGTGACTTCTACATTAAGCTTCTCTCTTCCGCATACTAGGATTTAGGTCCTTGTTATATTTATTTTCATATACATTTCTTAAAGAACTTGGTTTATTACGTTTAGTGACCTCAAGTACATATTATATAGGAATCAAACCCAATTCCCTCTATTCATAAAAATAAATTCAGTAGTGTTAGCATAAAATACAGATAGTGTTAGCAGTATTTTAGAGAAATTGGGGTGGAGTTCACTGCAATATAGAAGAAATCTAAATAGGTTCTTGGGAATGTTTAAATGTTTTTCAAAACATCTATCCTTGTTGGAAGTGTAGAAGAGGCTGGAAACAACAAATTTTGAGGGGGAAAATGATCACCATCTGAAACTAAAATTAAGGAGGCAAAAAACGAATGCTACCAAATACTCCTCCTTAAATCGCGGGGTCCTTGAATGGAACCAATTACCAGGAGAACTCACAAATCCATTTCCAAGGAATAAAAATAGTTTAAAAAAAATTTACTCATAAAAAACGAGCGTCTGACGTTTTATGCAGGTATTTTTTTAAAAATTTGTCATTATTATTTACAGCTAAACAAATGTTATATTAAAAGATTTAAGTTTCTCCTGGTGAATAGTATTAATAAACATTTCTCGGGCTCTGAACCAGGTGATTGGCTTCATGTTTGCCAAACATGAAGCCAATCACCTGGTGCAGAGCCCGAGAAAAGTTTATTAAATGTTATATTGCAACCAGACAATGTCTAATTGCAATATAAATGTAATGAATAAATTCAAAAATATTTTTTAATCGACTACTCGTCTCAACTCGCAAATTCATGTAGTTGAAGTTTGGTACTGTGGTTTGAGACGTGTGATAAAACTAGCCAGCTTATGAGAAAAAATGGATTGTGTTCGATTTAAAATGGACTCCTTCCACTACGTCAAATTTTAATGAAACGCAAATTTTCAAGTTAGTCAAAAAATATAATCGGACATTATAGCAATTCCGTATGCGGAGGCACTCATCAAACCTGAAGCAATTGAAATGATTCAAGAGCCATATTTTTCATTTCTAGCTTAATATTTGCTATGGCATGATGGTTTCATGTGCTTTCTAAATTTAATTTATAATTATACTTAAAACTTTTTTTCAAGTCTGTGACTCAGTGACTGCGTGAGACATTTTCTAAATTTCGGCATCTCTCTCAGTATGTGTACATCTATATGCGTTATAACAGTGCATCTATCTTATGTTGTCCCTAACTATCAATTATAGAGATGTAGAGCAAGTCTCAGAATGCCTAGAGGGCTTCAAAAGAGACCTTTCATCAAATTTACTGCACCCTTTGTGAATTGGAACCCGTTTTAACGGGACGCACAGCTTTCCTTTGCATCTTGTTTTTTATACATTTGAAATCTTTCTTTGCAGAATCAAAAATGGTCTCAGCTTGGTCTGGAAATGGATTAAATGCAATTTTTTAAAAGATGGTTGGAACACTTATGTGACTATAAACATCCACTATTCATTTAAAATAACTGCAAGCCCCTTTCTTAATATGTATTAATTTCAACATTTTCTTCACGCCGTCATAAGACCTCTGTGCATTCCATCCACAAAACTTATTTTGTTCTTCCTCTTCCCCGCTCACTCAGCCCTTTTCTACAGTACAGAAAATAGGACAACCCAACTAGTCTCATTACCCGTTCCTGCCACCGACTTTGTCTCCTCATCTCATCCAGAGTTTTTCTCTCTTCAACTCCTATTCCGACCGTTTCCTCGCTTGTTTTCCATCTTGTTTTGTGTATCTCTCTTTGTGTTATTATAATGCATCCATCTTATGTTGTCCCTAACGATCAATTATAGAGATATAGAGCAAGCCTCAAAATCCCCTTCACTTCATCGTACTCTTCCATCTTGCTCTACTCCATCCTATGAAACACCTGATAGAAATCTATTTCCTTTCAAAACTCTACATTTTTAGACTCAAAATTTCTATTTTGAGACCCTTGAACCAAGATTGCGAAGTGAACAACATGTGATCGGGCGTTATTACACGGTATCTAAACATGAAGGGCTGAAGTATCGGAAATTTTCTCAAGTATAATCCCTTCATGCTTTCCGTAAAATTTTACCATCGCAACATGTCGAATTTTGTTATTTTTGTTACACTGTCGTCAGAACAGTCGGATTCTCTTGCGTTCAAATTTCTGTGCGCAAGCAAAACTTCCAGCATATTCCTGAAACACAATTCGAATCCTTCTGCATTTAATTAGATGACTGAGATTAACCATTCATTTGCTTAATATGTGATATCCGATCCAGATTAAGCTATTATTCCCTACCGTTAATTTGCATTGTTTACAAATTTAGGTAGTTTGAGCAAAATATCATTTTACATAGAAATCAATGATATTGATTTCATTTTAAAGAAAAATATATCACCCTTCCATTGACATAAAAAATTCAACCCCTTACCACATTACTTTCAGAGACATTTTCCAAAAAAATACCAGCCCATTTATATGGGGAAATGGTATGTGTATGCACTCCAGAGAAATCTTATGTTCAAAATGAGGCATTTCCTACGCAAAGATCTCGTCAAAAAAATCAACAGTGTTTTCTGTGTGTTTTCTCAACTATTTTTGAAAATTTATCATATTTTCACCGCATTAAATTCTTCGGAATCACTATTAACCTTCCATTTTGATGGAGTTTCAAACGCACCACGTGAAAAATATGAGTCAAGTTAAAGGCTTATATAGATATTTTCATTTTATTACTTAAAATTTCTGTCATTTAAAACTATTTTATTACACTATTAATTGTTCAATATTTAATTCGTGTGTCTCACAGTTAGTGAAATTAAAACGTAGACATCGAATATGGTCTCCCTTATGATTAGGGAACTATGTTGCTCGCACTACCTTAAACTACTTCAAGCAAACTGACTTGCTTCCATATTCGTGTTTGGTGTTCAAAATGAACCGGATGTAAAACTGTTTTCGAACTCAATTCCATTTTTAGTTCTTCGAGAGGGATTTAACCCTGTTTGCAGAAGCAAGTTCCACACATTATCCACGTTATTAAAAGAACCCGAACGTCTGTGCTGCCTTGAGGGTACAAATACTCTCTACAAGTCAGGAAAAAGATGGTAATAATTGCCTCCTCAGATCAAAATATTTCTGTAATGAATCTTGGACAAGTCGCCACAGATCATTGGCATTGCAATTTCCCAATAGCCAACCCTGCGTTATCGCAGTGATTTAGCGCTCAGGCGTAACTGTCTCGCGTCTCAAATGCTCATTCGTCTTGACACATCGCAGCTGCAAGTTGTTTGCCATCGGGTTGCTCGAAGACTAGACATCACGATGCTATGTAGAGTGCACTGACCCTCGTGATATATGCGAAGTAACATCACCCAGCTCTTGATGGCCTCTGTACACATTCGACAGCGTCATTTTCGATTGCCACTTGCTGATTGGTATACCTATTTAAATCTTTCTCCATCAACCTACATAGAGGGAGGATCCTTACTTCTCCAAAATGAGCCCATGGCAATTGGAATTCCTGCTAACGAAGCATATTTGATGGGATAATGAGAATAAAGTAGCAGAGCTGATATGTATATTTCATCATTGGTTGTACAATCCTAAGATTGGACGACTGCAGCCCTCCACCCTTCCCTATTTAATGCTAGTTTCCGTACCGGATTGGATTGGATATTAGGGGAGGCGACCGATACCTTTCTCTCTGGACTTTTCCCTCTAATTTATCTTTAATTATGTTCTTCACAAACACATGGTGTCTCGGGGTGTGTTTAATCCATCTTGGTATTTTTTCTATGTTTTTCCATATGGTTCTTTCCTCTTCTACTCTTCTGCACACTTCCTCAATTCTTATTTTGTCCGTCCTTTTATCTTCATCACCCTCCTCCACCACCAGGTTTCGAAGGCTTATAGTCTTCTCTTGACAGCTTTTTCGCGATCCATTCTTTCAGATCCATAGAGTACTACGCTCCACGTGAAGGTTTTCTTATAATGTTTCCTGGTTTGTAGTCCTCTCTTCTATGAGCAGAGCTGTTGTCTTTTTCCCATGAACGCCTTCTTAGCTTGAGCTAGTCTCCACTTAATGTTCGTTGCACTTCTTCCATCCCAAGTGATAGTGCTTCCGAGATAGGTGAAGGAATCAAATTACCCTCATTTCTCTCCTCTCAGGTTGACTTCTACAGTCAGCTTCTCTCTTCCGCATACTAGGATATTTGTCTGCGTCTTATTGATAGATACTTAGAAACGCCTATTTGACGCTGCAAGAAAAACAAAATTTTACCAGAGCTTGTGTAGCCTCAGACTTTAAAATCCTCAAATTTTGCCCACTCAAAAGTGGATGGTAATTGATTCAGAGATCAAGTACATTTTACAAGATGATAATAAATATTATTTTGTGGATGTTGGTTGTCATTAATCAAGAGAATTATGGTCGGTTAGTAAGAATCGGAATATTTATGGAATGGAAAAATGGATGCTATTAACTAAATATAATAGTCGATACTATTCTTGAGTTTACGAGATATTGCCATTAAATAAAACGCTGTACACCAATGCCAACATCTCTCCTGAAACGAGTATAGGAGTTTAATACTTAGCAGATAGCATCGGAAATAAATAACTGGTATACATGCATATATGTATCAATAATTGAGAAACTCTAGTAAAATCCTAATGAAGTCGACAGAGTTTGGCTCGTAAATTTCATCCATTTGTTGTCATAGTATATTTAAAATAGCTAAAAATTATTAACTTACGCTTAGCATTCAGACTGAAATATTGAGATATCTTGAGGTGAAACTCACATAAACTTTTCTGTGGATGAAAATAATTAGTAATCCTCGGAAGAAATTATATATATATATATATATATATATTTTTTTTCCGGAACAAGTCCAGGCAGTTTGATCGATGTATCATTTTGCCTGGACATCAATGAATTTGGTCTCATTTGAAAGGAAAATATCTCCACCTTCCAAATATACCAAAATATCAACCCATTACCACATTACATTCCGAGATTTTCGACGGAAAATAACAGCCATATGACTCGGGAAATGGTACGTGTAGAAACTTCAGAGAGACCTTTTATTAAAAATGAGTAATTTCTATCACCCAGATCTCGTCAAAAAATAACAGCGTGTAGTTTGTATGTTTTCTTGACTATTTTTGAAAATAAATCATATTGTCACCGCAATAATGTTTTCAGAATCGCAAAAAAAACTTTCTATTATGAAAGAGCTTTAAACTCACCACGTAAAAAATGAGTCATATAAAAGACTTACATAGATATTTTTATTAAATTAATTATAATTTCATTCATATAAAATATATTATTGCACCATTATAAATGCAGTACTTATCCAAGCTTCCTATAGCCGCTGAAATTAAACGTCTAATTCCAATATAGTCTCCAGTATGACTTGGGAACTAACTCGCTCAAACTACCTTGAATGAATTATTAAATATTCTGCGGAACGCAAATTTTATCTCATATTCCCGGAAGCACATCACCAAACTGATCAGGTCTTTTCCCTACATCTCTTCTTACGCTAAAGGCAAGACGTCCCCCTTTATTTATGATCACCGTTGAGTCTTATCAGGGAGCAGCGATGCATCATAGCCGCTGGAAACAAGAGATAGTCGTGCATTTGGAGGCAGTAATGAGCAAAAACATACACCGAACCATAACTTTACGTTTTGATAGTGATTACTCCTCCATCAGGAATATTTTTTTGCCCTCCAAAAGCGGCTGAAATACGCTAGCGTCTCTTTAACGATGTGGCATATGCCCTTAGTCGGCAGGAGGCATTGTAATTTTTTTCCGCGTCAGAGGTTTGCCGTGATGTTTTGCTACAATGCTTTCCATTCAGGGCTTCGCTCGGTGCTTGGAAACGCCATCAATAGTTTATGAATAGCCTCCTATTCTCGCTCCGGATCAAACGAGTGGCGAGGGTCAGGAGAGAGATTTGGGTTGTGGAAAGAGCTTTGAGACTTCGACCTTGGCATCGATAATTCAATGAATGCGTTCCGAACCGCCGATGCATTAATAGAAAAAAATAATAAAAATATCGGGTAAGCCATTCACTAAAGAAGATAGTTAAATGGGGTCTTGGTGCATGAAAGTGAAGCCTGTTTTTTGTCGCTGATAATGATCCACCTTACGAGACTTTCATAGGCAGCTTGACCATTAATGTTTAGATATATATTACCTCTTTCTTATTATTATTACATGTACACTAGAGCTTTGGTCAAAATTACTACCACTTTGCATTTTCCTGGTTAAATATTTGTCGTTCCGCTTCCATTCTGCCACTAGTGCCAATGTTTTTAGGCGCATCGACAGCTATATGGCTCTATTCTATATGGCTCATATTCAATATATTCTATGGCTATATATTCAATTCTATATGGCTCATGGCGCAGTTTGATGTCTTAACCTCCTCGGTCCTGGCGTATTATATACAATACACAGACGATTGAATTTTTTCCCACTCAGCAACTTAAAATATTGGCAATGCCACTTGCTGATAAGTGGCAGCATTTTTAAGAAGGTTGGGTGGCAGAGATGTTAACTCTGCAAATATGGCTTAAAACTAAAAACGTAAGTATGAAGAATTTTTCAAAAATAATGCTGGACTCGGGACTGAGGAATATAAATGACTATTTTTTAAGAGATAGAGGAGAAGAGTGACTTTGCCATTCACGTGCATTTTCATACGGAGTTATAATAAATAATATTATATGGAATACCAAAGTTGCTTCTCTCATTTAAAGTGCCGAGCAAATTCCGTGAAATCACGTCAGAGTCAACAGATTTTCTTCAGTATCTCATTATATTATCGCACCCGTTAGTTCCATGTGTTCGGTCCTTCAGCCTTAGGTCCGAGCCTTTTAGAGACGAATTTGTATAGAATATTTTAGCGTTAGGCATGAGTTTGAAGGGGGCAGCTAATGGGATTGGAGGCTTTCCTGAAGGTTGACAGAGAAATGAAGATGGTCTACATCTACATACTACCCTGCGTGCCATTGCAGGGATATGTTAGGACACCAGTCGTGTTAGTGATGCAGTTTCAATTCTTGGGAACTGCGAAAAAGGAAAAAGGATAGAAATCATGGATGATATGATAAAAAACAATTCAAGAAGAGTTTAAGTAGATATTTTGTAAAAAAACTGGATATTCGTAGTCATTACACACGCGGATTACAAAGCAGGATTGCCGTTATTTGATGGATAAGTTCGAAAGATTGCACGCGGTGAGGGGAATAGCTGACTGTGGACTTAACCATTCGTTTTGACGTGTACACAAAATGATATTTACTCTGATTGCTTGTTGAAGCAGTACCTAAATTATCAGTCAACAGTATCAATGGTCTATAATATTTTTTACTTAATATCTTCTCAAGTCAAGCTACTGAAAAATGCCGTCACCCAAAAAGGAAAGTCGGAGGATATTGATTAACAAGTAGTTCAGTAACTTATAGTCGTTGTAAATCTTGCATTCCACGATATTACCTCGAAAAATGACTTTTTTGTATTTTGATCATGTAAATATTGTGAAAACATGAGAATTACGTCCGTGCAACGGAAGTATGATTTCATAGAAAGCAGTGAACACGTGTAGAAAAAGTAATCAATTTAAAAGCACAAGGAATTTACTCATTCACATGTAAAATAATTACTCAGGCGCCGAAAGAAAATACTCCATCAATATTACGTTCCGTCACAGACACCAATGTGGTGTTCTTATCCATAATGGGTATAATAAAGGGTATTTTCTGCAAGAAGTGTCTTCAAAACTGTAAAACACGGCAATCCATTCTGTGCATTCTACGTGTCATGAACTTAAATGAACTAACATTTCCATCCAGCAGTTATAGCAATGGAAATTTGAACCTTATGTTTCCCAAATTTCCAATTGTTGCATAAACAAATGATTTGGTACTAAGTCACTCGCACGGGTGCATATACACCAGGGTTGAAATTCGCCATGAAAAAATCATTTGACTTGACCGGGATTCGAACCCGGATCTCCCAATTGCCGTTCAGGTGTGTTAGCCAGTTATACTACCAAACCATCTTCCTTCAAAGCGTTTTTCGTTCCTTCAAGGCGTGCTTATGTTTCCCCTTTCGGATGCAGTGATGGGTGGGGGGGGGGAGGTGTTTCGAGTAGAAAGAGCGAATGCTCTCATATGACAAGAGGATAGGGGCAAAAGATCCGTTGTTTGCCACGCGTGATTAAGTGCTACATCAGCTAGAATAACGGGAAGCGTGTTCCCGTAGAAAAAAAGGAAATGCGGTGACATAAAATTCGACTCGTAAGAGAACCAAAATTCGATCCCCAAAATCGATCTCAAATCTCTATGTCTCTACGTTGTGAAACACTAGTAATTAGCTTCTACACTAACTAGAGACTGACTCGGCTCAAGCCCTAGCCGTATTAATCCCAATAATACGGCAATAAACTTAAGAGAGGAAGTTAAACATGACTCATTCCTTTACGGTTGCGGGGACTGGGAGACCCTGAAAGCTCTCACGGCGAATCGGAATGAAACGTGATGATGGAAAGTACAGATGCTCCGTCGTTTTCCTCGCTAGATAAAGTGCTGAAACTCTCGTGAAAATGTGAAGAATATTTTTGGTAGAAAATGAAATGGAAAATGAAAATGCAGACTTGTATGGTATAACTGAAATCAAAGTTCCATCCCTGGGATCGATATTTGAAACAGGTTAAAAACGCTTCTAAGATATCTCTCGATACGCTTCCAAGCAAACCATGTTTTCTAAGGGGCAACTACTTTTCTGAGATACCTCAATCCTTCGGTTTAGAATTGGGATTTTTGAGTTAAAGTTAAAAATAGAATTTTCTCATGAGGCCGCTGAGATTGACGAGAATGAGGAAAACTAGAAAAGTTGGAACAATGAATTCACCAATAGAACTGATGGAAACGTGCAGATACTCAATCGCTTGTCTCGCTTGATAAAGGGCTAAATAAAAACAAAAAATACTCTCGAATAAACAAGAAATAATAAACAAGTAATCTCGACTTGTGCGGAATAACTGAAATCAAATTTCCATTCCCGGGAATATATGTAAAAACGGGCATAGAGCGATTCTATACCAACACCAACAGTTCCCATGGAAAAACTACTCCATTAAAATTAATCAATTCTACGGTGGAGGCTGTACATTTCTGAGGGAAAGTTAAACATAACATTTTATCGTGCAATTTCTCAGATTGGTGGGATGAGAAGGCTCAAGTTGAAACAGCGAATGCACCAATCGAAAAGGACGGAAAGATGCAGATGCTCTTCGATTTTTGCTTCGCTTGATAAAGTACTGGATAAAAATGCAAAGAATATTCTCGAAAAAAAATACAAGACATACAAAAAATGGTGACTTGTGCGGGATAACTGAAATCAAATTTCCATTCCCTTGGTTGATCTCCGAAACGGGCTAACTATGCAGACGTGCACGATGCATAAATTTAGGAGTGGGGAAGAGAAAAAAATCCTCCCAGCAAGGAGCCCAACGTGAAGTGATTTCGCGTTGGGCTCGTTTCGATTCCGCCTGTAGCATTCACCGAAATTGGAATTCTGGCGCTAAACCACAAGAGTCGACAGATGATATTTTCAAGGCTGTCTCTGGTGCCATTTATTATTCAGCGGGCTTTAAATCTTCGGAAGCGAAGGCGTAGATGAGCGGCGTAACTTGAAAAAAAAGAGATGAAAATGTATGACGAATTGAATTTTTCTCAAGGCTGGTTCATTGCCAGATATCAATGTAAAAATATAACTCCCTTCCCCATTTTTCATTCGGCAGAGCGTCCTTAATCGTCAATTCAGAGCTGGGTTATCCACTCCTCAGGCTTATTGAGGCGTCAATTCTTATGGGGGCACTACTTCCAGCCCAGAGAACGTAATTTATGACGGAATGAAACGGGAAATGAAATATGAATGAGGTGAAATGCGAGGAATTAAGAAGATCTCTCCTGCAGGGTGCTCGCCATATGCTCTATATGTGGGGAAGACTAACTTCTGGAAGCTTACGTTATGTTCATGTAACCCTGAAGTAAAATATAAAAAGAGATTTGCACTGTCATAGTTGTATTTATACGATTTTAATTTATATATTCGCCGAATGAAAATTATTGATTGTTGTAAAAGATGTAACTATTACCTCAACCCTTTGAAAAATTTTTATAATCTCCCTGATTCGTAAAATATTCCCATTCATCTCAAACAATATGTCATCATATCGAGGGACTGATTTGAAACTTCCATCTAAATCGTCTTCTGACCCCTAAGTGAGCAAAATTATTTGGAAATAAAAAAAGACGGTACATTACAATTCCAACTTGGGAGGATTTGAGCAGGTCAAATTTCTCGTCCAGGTCGGTCGATGTAAGGACGTATCTCAGGTGTTGGAAAATTGCAGCTCATTTTTGCTATGGATATGTAAATCTAAAGTAAAATAAAAAAAATTAGCATTAATATAATAATAGTAAAATAAAAAAGATAGCATTACATGCTATGATAGCTAAATTTTAACTTAGTTAAATGTTATATATGTTATATATGTTAAATGTTAGTAAGATGGTTAAATGATAGTTAATTTTGAACTATCATATGACTATATATCATAACTATAGGTATTTAACTATCATAGCATGTCATGCTATGATAGCTCCATGTCTATAATTTTTATTATCTTATTCATTTATCTTATTTTTCAACCTTATTTTTGATATATTATCTTATTTTGATTATCTTATTCATCATCTTATTTAACTATCATAGTGTTTTAAATAAATACTAGCATGAACACGATAGCTAGCATAATATTTTATGTAATAATCAATGTTTTTTCTTACCTAATGACATTTTGCCATCATTGAAATAGATGCACTTAAAATATTTACTTTTGTTATTGCTATTTTTCATCTTCGCTTTTATTTAATATATTCATTGCTCATCCAACATTTCATTTTCTGGGAGAGAAGAACGATCAATCTTCCGTATAAACGGTTTGCCGACCCCCACCCGAAGAAAACTCTCTTGAAGCGAAAATCACCCGTAATTATCATTTCCAAAAGTTGAACGTTAGCCCTAATCAAAATATATGCTGAGTTTGGGAGAAAGATAAAAGCGAATCTGTAGGTCCTGAAATTGGCTTACGTGAGAGGCCATGCAAAGTAGCAATAATAGGACAGAAGCCGCCATCTCCATATGGGCGAATTGAGCGGTCTCTTTAGGACTCAACTTACGAAGTGCACGGCTGGAATTAATAGGAATAGGTAGGCGTCTTCCGAGGGAAGCGATATTCGCAGTCGTTGAGTTTTTCATCGTCAAACTATAATCGACGAATTGATTTTTCAGAGTGCAGAACTGTGAATCCAAGTGATAAATTTTGAAAATAAGTTCTGCTCTTTCACTCGGCTATCGTCCTAAAGGGGATATCCGCTAAGCAGCAGAATAAATGTCGGTCAAAAACGCTTTAACTCATGAGCTTGGAAAAGTTAAATGTTTACGACTAGATAGGTCTATTTCACAGGCTTTGAAAAATTTATGGGATATCTCATAGTCACTGTCATGAGAGATATCTCATAAAAACAGACTGTCAGATACGGAACACAGACACGGAAGTAAAGAATCACCTTTGAAAATATAATAAATATACCACGTAATTTTGTGAAGGCAAAGTATGGTTATAGATATCTGCAGCACAGGAAGAATAAGTGAAAAAAACGGACATACAACCAGGATTGCTCAAACAAGGAATGATGATGGGTAAAATCAAACAAATGCAAACAGATTTAGTGGATGGCTGCAGAAAATCTCTCTGCACAAGCTGATAACTGATTGGTGAATATTTGATCAACATATTTTGCTAGAGACAAATTATTATGGTAGAAACCATCACAGGCATGAGATTGAGGAAATAGACCGCAGAACCGATAGATGAAATAATGTCATTTTTTCCACGTATAATGAGGGACCATAATAGTTACGATAGATCATACCTAGGATACTGACTAGGTCAAATAGGATTTTGTACTAGTGTTAAATACACTAACATCAGTATTAAATGCTAACTTCGTATGCAATTTCCTGCATGATATAGCTCTTGCATGATTTAGTTCCTCGTAGAACTATTTATCTGTCGCAGTAATTATAACCAGTAGTCGCATCTTAAGTTGTGTGCGGCATGGTAGCATGTTCATCTACGTAGCGCTCTCCTAGTTTCTGGTTGGAGTGTGCACTTCAAAAGCAGAAAGTAATACATAATAATATTTCATTTTGAATGTTGAGAGAGAGGGACTATAATTTTATATTTTGCTGGATTATTCCAGAGATGACACAATAGAAACTATTCAATGTAAATAAAAAACAGTTTATAAGTATGCAAGCTAACTGCTAAGTATTACATATAATGAATCAAAAAGAAAAGAAATTAAGTAAACAAGTTCATTATATAGCAAACAAGTTTATTATAGATACAATAATACTGAGACTCTTGATTGCATCGTTGTAATGTTTCTATCTTATGACCTTCCTTATTTATCCCATTTATATATACCAAAATATTTAAAATGTCATTTTTCCTCGTATAATCAGGGACCATAACAGTTGCGATATACAATTTCTGGGAAAATTTGACCATCACTGGGTAAAGTTGGTTTTTCACTTTTGCTTAATATCTGAACATCAATATTAGCTGCTAACCCCGCGTGGAATATCCGGCAAGATATAGTTCCTGCATGACTTAGTACTTTGTATCACTATTCATTAGTCTCATTATTAATACTAACCAGTAGTTGTAAATAGTATAATGCAAGGTAGAATGTTCTTTTACGTAGCACTATCCTAGTTTATGGTTTGACCGCGTATTGTCATCCTGACTGCTTTTGGCCTGCGCCTGGCATTCTGGGGAACGTGCGAGATTCGGATTTCAGCTGGGATGAGGGCTTCATGCCTGGTGTCAATCATCCCGTGCCACACACCCTAGTGGAGGCTTGCACGGTACACCGTAGATGTCGATGTAGATTACTTCTGATAATGATAATCAAATAAATATGAAAATTTGATTTGAATCGACAACTTTGATGAAATGTGTAACTTTAAGGAATTATTATGTCAAATTGTCCAAAATATGGAAGGTATGAATAATATTATGTTACCATAAATGCATATTAACTGCCAAATTACAATCATTTTGATATTACATTGTGTATCGTGTGTTGGGAGAGCGATTTGGACGGCTGGTCGCACCCGCTTGGTTCATGCGGCAACGCCGTCCGCGTGCGTTATTTGCAACTAAACGGCACGAGTTACACGCACTATTTTTTGTCATAATAATGTAGAAATTATAACTATGTATTTATATACACATATATGCAAACATTGCTGATTTAATAAGATGGATGAGGCATGAACGGATGGGGAAATTTTCCGTCAATATCCAACGTTCCGGTTGTCAAGGAAAAATGCTTTTGTTGTACTCTGAGAATTATTGATAATTTTATTACTGAATCAGACAGATTGAAAAATTGAAACACTTAAGTCTCTCTTTCATCCAACAGTGAACGTTTTAGCCTTATATTTTGATTGCAACTAATTTAAAAGAGCAAAAAAGAAACCTCTGTGCTGATTCCAATGCTTCTATCATTGGAGTAATATAGAGGCCGATTTTGGGGACCCTGAGGCCCTTGCCGTCTAGAGGCATTTTATCTTGAGGATTTCTCATACTTCAACAACAATTGCCGAATCTGAGGAGAAACAGTTGGGTAGTTTTCGAGGAAATACCATTTGTATGACAGGTACAACCTAGCGTGTGTTTTTTTTCAATACCACACACTTTAGTATGCGGCATAATGAGAAAATACCACGAAGAGAATAATTGACTTATTAGTACACGGAAAACCCCCTCGCTATATGGAATTTTCTCTGCACTAATGATAAAAAGATAACTTACCAAACTAAATAATTAATTCGTGAAATATTTACTGAAGAGCAACAAGGCCGAATTATCGGGATACTTTACGTAATACTTGACACGATTTTTCATTCTAAACGTGATGGATATTTTATTTTATAAAAATTTTATTCCGATGAAAAAGTATTTATCCCAGGAAATTTATTCAGGCGGATGACAGCGAAGGTTACGGCGTGACACAATTTCCCGTGCTGATACGGGAGATTTCAATTTGTAAAATAAAAATAACTGGACTGTAGATAAAATATAAAACAATTTATGATCGACACCCGCTTCATAAATTAGTTCAACGTTAAGGGTCTTTTGCATGTGCACTGTTCGATACTAATTGAATGCGCCGTGACCCGCACGAAGAGTGCAAATTTACATAATACTATCGGAGAATACTATCGGAACGAGCGTGATTCCGTAGCAATTGATCCCTTCTTATACGGCCGTCGGAAGCGTTTCGGCGTTGATACTTAAATCGCCAGATTTCTTTCCTCCACACCCCCCGCCAACCCTCTCCAAGGGGGTTGCATTTCCAAAATGTTAACTGAACCTCGCCGAACGTAGGAGCGTTCGTAATTTATTCCAGCCGGTGATCATGTGAATTTAATTCCATGTTTAATCTAAGATCTGGTCCTTTGAGCGTCGGGAAGCAGTGAGCGGTAAAGCTCTTTCGTGTTTTTTTCCTGTATATTCCGCCCTCCTTTTCAACCCCTTTGCGCGGGGTATGTATGTATATATATATATATATATATATATATATATATATATATATATATATATATATATATATGTCTACGTATGTACAGATGTACATACGTATATTATGTGTTCGCTTCGATTCCACGCCTCAATACTTCCGATCTCATTCAATGTTATTCCTGCCATCCGATTCTCCCGACTGAGCTCCATCCTCCCCCTCCATCGACCTTGGCAAATATCTTACGGATCCAATCAGCGTCTCCCCTCTCTGCGCGGGTCCCTTTTCTCCCTCCCAGCCCATTCTAACTCCCTCGCACCTCCCGCCATTCCTGTCCCACTTCGCTTCGACTTATGTTCCTCACTCACAACCTCCCGCCTCCACATCTCTCCCTTCGATGCCTTTTATCCTCTCACGACCATTTTTTTCCTTCTCCTTCCTCTTCCAGATTTTCTCCCCTCCTTATCTCTTGTGCGAGCCCTTCCGGACTACCCATGCAACGCAGACACCTCTCTTTCCCCCTCGATCAAACCTCGCTCTACTCTAGTCCTCATATTGGAAGGACCACATGCGTCACACGTTTACAGACGCCAGCACAAGATGTATCTTCAAATCATATGTTTAAGATTATAAATGAGATAGAACCCATAGGTACAGTCACTAAAAATAGTATCGCGGAATGCTAGACTAGCGGTTCGTATAGGTCGGCTGTATGAAGCTCGAAGTACCTACGCTGGCTACCTTGGGCCGAAGGGCCACGCGCCACACACTTACGGACACCAGCAAAAGATGTATCCCCAACTCATTAATTTAAGATTATAAATTAGATAGAACCCTTTCGTGCAGTCACCTCAAAAAGTTTCGCGACATGCTAGAATAGCGGTTCGTGTAGGTCGGCTGTCGGAGCTGGAAGTACGTTGGCTATCATGGGCCGTCTCTGGTAGCAATGAGATTTTTCAGGTACACTTTCCACTTTCCAGGAGACAAAACGCCAGGTTAAGTGGGACTATATTATTGAAGTGATTTCTTTCAGAGGAATTTTTCCAGCAGTGAATTCATTTCAATGTCAGCCTTCGAACTCGAACGAAGTCGATAGCATTATCGGAGTTTAGTCCCACTAACTACGAATATATACCGTAGTGTTCCCGACAATTTTCATAGCCACCAATGACGACCCAGGATAGCCAACGTACTTGGATCTCCCACCGGCAAACAATACTAACCGCTAGCGTGGTGGGTCACGATGCTTTTTGAAGTGACTGTGCATCAGCGATGTGAGAAATTTGAAGTCTATTGCGATAGGTTATCGACCCTTCGAATGAATCAGCTTAGTAAAATTTATACAAAAACATGAGATTTATTTTTGGAATTGCCGCGGTACCGCAATAATTTGGAAAAAGAAATGCAAAATGGAAATCTTTATAATAAAAACAATGCATTTTTTTGTAAAATTTAAGGACGTATTGTGTGCGATAGTCATGTTTGAATATACTATTTTTAGCCAAATAACCCTCAAGTATTAAGACGCCATAAACTTTCTTTTAAATCAATTGACCAAACCACAAGTGTGTGGCGAGTTCAATGGGAAAAGGTGAACATTCCAAGTGTTTATTATGCACTTATTTTTCGGAACTTTTCGACATATTTTAAAAGTTTAAATGCGGCAAAAATTTGGTATACTCGAATTTAGGAACCAAAATCGACAGGAATAGAGAGAGAAAAGGCTGGAAATATTCAGCGACATGGCTTCTTGGATTCTGTTGTACTCAGATTGTCCAATCATTACGGTTGCATAAGTGATCCGCAGTTCCGCGCACGTAACAAAGGCATGAATTAGAGGGCGAAATTTGCCATTAAATATTGTTTGACTAGACCAGGATTCAAACACCACCCAGTCATCTTAAATTCAAATCTAATTTTAGGTCTGCTGACTGGGGACGAGAACAAATTGTTCGTAAAAACCTATGCTGAAGTTCTCGTTTACTAATTAGGATGGCTCGTTAATATATAAACTAGGACTATATAAAGTCCCTTAACTGACAAAGGGAGATCCGGGTTTGATTCCCGATCAAGTGATTCTTTTTCATGCCGAATATTGCCCTCTTTATTGGATAAAGTTTTACTTATTCTAAAACTTGAAATGTAAAGAACTACTGGTGAAGTCGCAGGGACACTTCGTAAAGGTAATACATTGGCTACTCCCAGTATCTTCACAATTTATCAATTGGCACTCAGCTAAGATTGGTATTACTAGCTTACCTAAGCATTCAGAACTTCTGAGTGCGGTTTATGTTTGATATCATATTATATGAAGACGTGAGGCAATATTAAAATAACTCAGATGGGTAAAAATACAAAATAGGCACTTATATAATAAGGCAACATTCACGTCCAAGTTAACAACGACAGAACCTCCCACATATTTATACCGGAATTTACAACAAGATGCTAGAACAAATGAATGTCCAACACGTCATATGGAAGTACTTTACATAACACACTATCGAACATCCGCATACGCTAGGTCTTTCCGTGTCATTTCTTGCGTAGTATGGTATCAATCGTCAGAAGACTTAAAAATATGAAAATGCAAAAACATGAAAAAGGAAATACAATGAAATACTACTTACAATTAGAGTGAACTAAATATCGTAAGTAAACTAAATATCGTAAGTGAACTAAATATTGTGCTGCACTTACAAAATCTGATGATTTTTTTTTATTTTTATAATTTTGCCGTTTTTTATATTATCTTGTATATCTTGCTATTGTAATAGTTGTTTGACTCTAAAGGTATGTACAATCAAATATGTTCCTAAGGGACAAAGTTGTCCCGGAATAATAAATTTAATTTCCTATTTATATTCTATTATCTACCATACCTTATGTCCTACATCAGCTGCTCTAGGCTTTTTTCCATTTTCTGGAATTATCTCCCAATTTCTCTTCCTGCTTGCGATCCCGAATTCCATACGTGCCTCGAAGAAAACCTCAAAACTAAAGCCTAAACCTTTTTTCGTTGTGGCAAGTGTCACTCATTTTCGAATTTAAGTATGCCCCCTGCCGAAAACCCTTGAGGTAGCTTGCAGGACAATATGTAGAAGTATACTCTCTGAGCGTTCAAAGCAGAAAACAGTGCGATAACCTAGGTTAGAATCAAAGTCGGCGATGAAGGCCTGCCAAATTTCCGTTTATGTAATTGTCTACTGTTTGCAATTGACGCTATCCCATTGAAGTTACTCCCTATCGATATTCCACTGCCTTGGTGATTATGTGTCACAAACATCTAGAAATTCCGATAGACTCGAGAGAGTAAAATAAATGGGGACAAATACGATGCACGCGCCAAGCTGGTGATGATCCTTGCCGAAAATATTATTTTCATCCACCGTGGCACCCTCCGCACATCCGGAGTGGATTCCCATAATTTTCTTTGAGGCCCCGCGTCCCACACTTTTGAAAACGAGTGCACACTCGATGCGTTCCAATCAAAATAAAAAAATAAAGGCGACTCCTTTTCGATCCAAAGGCGGCAGAGGCGCTTTCCGAATATTTATTTACTGACGCGTTCTCCGCATTTCTGGCGAAGTGGGCGGTTCTTTCTCAAGCGTTTGGAATCTCTCTCATCCCGATCTTTATCCGATATTTCATCCCTTTCCGTGAAAATTCAATTCAACTCGTCTGACCTCAGTTTGAATTATTCTTTTTCTATTTTTAGCCTTACTCACTAACTGTATTTGGAAAGGCGTTCCCCAATTTCGAAGTACTCCTGATCGACCCTATTGTTCGTTCGATTCTCATATTGGTTGACTGCATTCACCCGTCCTTCTCTACGCATTGCTAGTAATACTCATTCTCCATGATTGTTTTTCTTATGCTCCTCTACTCTTAAATGCTTGAGAAATTCAGAACTGGTGTGTTTCAGAGCGATAGAGAGAATATTATCATGACCCCTAACTACATCTCTAGGTCTGACAGAAGCGATAAAATAAGAGAAATACACTGCCGAACAGGTAGGTATAAGAACTCCATCTTTCCGCGCTCAATAAGCGACCACAATAAAAACTGAGCTCCACTAAATACACTCCCATAGTACACGTCACCATTTCACCTCCTAAAACCTTATCCCTCACATCTTCACACGGCTGGAGTCTTAAGACCCCTGCCACACGACCATGCGGAGGCTCGCAGGGTAGTATGTAGATGTAATTTGGTCCATGTATTTATCTCTTGGCCTTCATCTTGGTGCTGCTTTTCACTCTTTCATTTTCCATCAAATACATTCTTCACAAACCCATTGTGCTTCAGGCTGTGTGTAATTCATCCATTTCTTCTTTTTTTGAGTCGTACTTCATAAGGTCTTTTCCTCTGCTACTCATCTGTATACTTCTTCATTTCATTTTTAATTCGTCCATTTCATTAGCAGTATCCTCCTTCAGCACCTGGTTTCGCAAGCTAAACGTCTAATTTCTCGTCTCTTTTTCCAATTGTGAATGTGTCTGATTCATAGTTTCCAAAACCCACTTAAATGTTTTCGCGTATTGTTTCTACCTTCGAAATCTCAACTATCCTGGGCGCAGTAGTGGTCTTTCCATCATGAGCACATTCTTTGCTTTAGCTAATCTTCAGCTGATTACCGTCAAGTAGGGATCGGTTTGGTGTGGTGGTTAGAGTACTGGCTATACGGACGGCCAGGGTTCAAATCCCTACAGAGTAGGATCAGTACGGATATTTTCCATTGGAAACCCGATCCCTACTTGAGCGCTTTGTGGAAGACGCTTCAAGTAAATTACTCCGTCTATCAGATGAGATGTTAAACCGTTTGGCGCCTTTCGCTAAGAACAAGCTAATTCTGGCGCCGGGTTTCTATCTACCTTTCCTCCCCTACTTGTCCCCGATGGCGCAAATGACCTTAGCTGTAGGCGCTTCCCCAAATATCCAATATCAACAATATTTAAGTGCCTACGTCCTCACGTTATCAGTAACCACTGTACTCTGATATCATTTACATTATAATTGGAATTAACAGTTTCATTTATTTTTTCCAGGAGGTGGTCCGGTACATTTATCACAGTGAAACAATGCTGCCATCATATTCTGCCAAGTAGAGTTTGAAAAGGGAGGACATTCATAAATTCACAATGGCAGTCAGGGAACTTAAAATTTCGATTGAAAATTTGTATTTAACTTGCTTTCATACTAGTGGGGTGGATGCGTGAGAGAAATTAAAATTAGGTCATAATTGATGCAGGTCAGTATTATTAAGGAGAGAAATTGGAATGACCGTCATCTGATGGGAAAAATCATCTTTAACCCTCATACGGATTCCTGAATTTCGTAACGCAAATTAATTCTCGGTACCGTCGTGGCTCTCGATCGCCATGAAGTCAAAACTGGCGATTTCAAATTGAAAGTTTAAATGAAAAATAATTAAAAATGAAACTGAAACACATCTGAAAGAGTAGTGTAGGACAATATCAATTAAAGGGCAAAGATTTGGGCGCATGTTCTGCAAAGAAAATTATTCTAGTATCTGTTTGCACATTATTACGAATCAAATAATTTTTTTTGTTACAAAAGTCACTGATTTGAAATATTTGCCTTCCCATGGTACACAAGTGACATTTCGATGGCTTGAGTCATTTTGTTCAGGTTTCCTATCAACTTGGCTTTCTGGCGATATAGGTACTCTGTGCACAACATATGCCATAAGTGACTTTGTGACTAGCGGGGTGACATTGTAACACAATGTTTTTTTTTAATCTAGCGACAAACACCAAATTTATAGAAACTTGATGCGCCAACATCTGTCAGTCTAATTGTGGTGAGACCTTCAAGTTCCTATTAATTACGTGTTGGGCACTAGATTTAATAAATCAAAATAGAGTGTCACAATGTTACCCTGCTAGTCACAAAGTCAACCCCGCTTACGGTGTACCCATTTACCCTTTTCGGTGTACCTATTTACCTCTTAATCCTAACGTCCCAGTATGTTTTCTTGGCACATTTTCTAATTGATACTTCCGCGAAACTTTTCCGACGGTCGAACTTCCTTTCCTTTCCTCTGAAAATATGTTTTAGTAAAAATGACATTTGCTGCTATCCAATATGGATCTGAAAGATTCATAAAAATGAACTGGGCAATTTTATTGTTTTCATTTTACTAGTCTAGTGCTAAACCATTTCATGCATCTTGTCTGTGCCACACCTTGTGGCATCAAGTACAACATTGTTTCTAGTTTATTTTTTCTCTAATTCAGTTTTTGTCAAGGAAGCGAAAATCGCCGTGTACAAAAGTGTACTTCTCCCCACTTTGTTGTACAGTAGTGAAACAAGGGTATATCAGGATAGATATAAGAGTAGACTAAACGCCGTGGGTATAAGTTATCTGAGGAGTGTTTGCGGCAAAAGTAGGATGGATAGGGTCAGGAATGAGTGAGTAAATAAATGAATGTGTGTTAGATGCTCCAGTAATGGTCAAAAATGAAAGGAGTGTGCTTCGTTGGTTCGGCCATGTGGAGAGAATGGATGAGAGTCGAATAACGAAACAGATATATAAGAGTGAAATGAATGATGCGAGAGGGAGAGGAAGGCCGAGAAAGTTGTGGTAAAATATGGTTGAAGAAATTCTTAGGAGGAGGAATATTAGGAGTCTTAAAAACAGGAGAGCGTGTATGAAGCAGTGTATGGAGGTAAATGAGGCAAAAGAGGTTTGCAAGGATAGGTCAGTATGGAGAAAATTATTGAAGCAGAGTAAGATGTACAAATATGTGTTTGGGAGTGAAACTTTGTGACTGTACCTACCACGGAAGAGAGCGGCGTGATCGGTACGTAAGCATGCATAGACGACAACAAAATTACAGTCTTCCTCTTAAAAGGGGCCTCTGATACCTACTCCACTGCCTTGGTAAATCCAAAAATCGATGAATGCTCGGCAAGACAGTGATTAGGATGAATATTTACCGTCATAATTTTTTTGCATAGCCATTACCACCGTAAATGCATTATAATAAATTTCTGATCCTTCTGAATAAATTATCCACAGTTACATTGCGTATGCTCATAAAATGAGAATTACCAACGATTCTTTATCCTAAATTATGATGCACTCTTGCTCCGTTTACTATACCCAATTAAGGATTACATTGAAGAGGATACTCAGAGAAAGACTTTTTTGACCAAAAAAACTTCATATTTTACTTTTTGGCTCGTACGGAATAAACTATGGAAAAGGACAAGGGCCTCTATTCATAAAATAAATAACACCGCGAGTGATGCACTCACCATGATGATAATACTTTCCCAAATTCAAATTTATGGCATTCCAAATCGACTGCATGTGTGCAAGCCCATAAATTCTTCATTTCGACCTAGTTTCTCTATCATCAAGCAACTAAAATATCTAAGTATATTTTGAAGCACAGTGTTGATTTTTAACTAAACTGATCAAATAGAATACAAAGAGCTCAAAAATATCGGTATGAACGGTAATTTATCTATATATTTATTAACATATGCATTAAATATTGCGATAAAATCATTCCTTCTTAAAATATTTTGGTAAAAATCCATTTAAATTTTGCAAGAAAAACATCGATTCTTTTGCCAGAAATGCCGTTATTATGCCAGAAAAGTTGCATTAAAAAATTTTCTTTTGATGCATAATTTTTTGACCACATGAAGGTGGATTAAAATATGGCGAAATGATTGAAAAACTACGATTGAACATTTTCCGACGCTGTCGTGGAAGTAGGGTCATTAATTGCTTATATTTCATGTACTGATGCTATTAATGAAATTCCTTCGTTCTGAGGCAAATACTTCCAATGTAGTACTTGAGGGTCCAGCTTAATCGATTATGACGAGAGTTTGTTTAATAGGAATTTTCTGTAGAAAAATAACGGTGTCAAAGCCGATGCGATTTTAATTGAATCCTTGGATGTATGAGGACCTCAATAATTCACTTGGAAGAAGGGACAACCCTCGAAATGGACATTTTCCTGCACATACACGAGCTTTCTGGGGCGAAGGAGAATTTTTGTTCTCGATGCAACTTAAGTTGCTCGTGGGCTTTAATGGGTTAAATTTGATATAACTGTCTCCAAGATCGACTTCTGACCGTCGCATGAGTTGATCTGCGCACTCCTGTCCGCTTCACCATTTCATACTGGCGGATGGCAAAAATGTCCTCAATCGCCGGTGAGCTCTCAGATAAAAATTTTATATTTTGGGCCTAGGACTGATTTTCAAGCAATGTGCTCCCTGAAATATTTTGAGCTTCCCAGCCAAAACCTCGTAATTCTCCATTATTCATCATCATCTCTAGTATCTTCCTATGAATTCATGTGTAGATCTAGTTTAAATTACTTTATTAATACTTACACCTTGACGTTTCCTTTTCTTCAATACGGCACGACTTCCTGTAATGTTCACAACGGAATGCATTCCGTGGCTAGGATAACCATACTCAATGTAACTTGTGTAATACAGGGTGCTACAGTGTCACCCTTTTCCCGCAAAACATAGCAGAAAAACAGAATATCCGTTCAGGTGAGGCGAAAATTATGTTTTTTTAATTTTTCTCCTGGAGTATCTAGACCTTCTACCGTGCAGCACCCGGAACCAACTATACAGGAGGCGGGCTTCCCTAGCCACAACCTACGGCCTCACAAAATCATGTCCTCCTTCCCCCAACGTTTCTATCCAAGTCAATTTATGGAACGTCCGCTGCCGTTTTCCCTGCTCTCTCGGAGAGGTAGAGCAGAACGCGTCTCGCAGAATCCATCCCCACGCTCGAAACCTCTCTATCCTCGGGCACACTTAAATCCCCTCCCCCGCTCTCCATTCTTGCCGTCCGCGGAGTTACAGCCTCCATCCGATTGTGAGCTAAGGCGGTGGCAGAGTCGATTTTGGCGCGGGAATTACAGGGTGGGTGGTGGGGAGCAGCGGAAGGTGGAGAGCAGGGTAAAGGTCTAAAGAGAAGATGGGATGGATGGGCTGTGGTGAGTGTATGGGTGAATTAGGGGGGGGGGATTGGGCGGGTTGGATAAGAGAGGGAGGGTGAGAGAAAGAGCAGAGATGGGGATCTGGATGGAGCGGCTGCTAGAATTCTGGCTATCTATCACGAGGACCTGGGTTCGAGAAAACTGGAACGTATCACGGGAAGTACCTATTTTATGTTTTCAAAGATATTCACCTGATGCAAAAATGCCCCATTTTTATCCCTAAAAAGTTACATTGACTCAAGAGGTAACTACTTTCAATCATTAAAATAGTATTCTACTTCACATTAATTATCACAGTGCAAAAACAGCAAATATTTCCTTAATCGGTGAGGGACGACAGCCTCTGGCAGATAAAATAATGTTTAAATCTGTGAAACAACAAAGAAAGGCATTCACAATGAGAATTTAAAACTATTTAAAGCATTAAAAAGGAATACCTATGCAATAATATTCTTTTATTTACCAGTGTGAGCAATATTTACAGCCATGTGACAGCAAATGAAGGTAGTTATAAGTAATCAGATAATTCGTAAACTACCTATTTCATGTATTGAAAGACATTGAACTGATGCAATAACGTTCCCTTTCTATTCCGAAAAATTCACATTGACTGAAGAGATACCTACTTTGAATCATTTAACAACAATTTTACTTCACATTAATTATCACTGTGCAAAAAACAGAAAGTATTTGCTTAATCTGTAAGGAATGACAGCCTCTGATGCAACTTGAGTGAGAATTTGTAAACTATTTTTAGCAATAAAAAGGAGTACTAATGCAATGATATTCCCTTATTTAACAGTGTGAGCAATTTTTACGTCCATGTGACAGCAAATAAAGGTATTTATAATCAGATAATTCGTTACTTCTTTTGTGTTTTCAAAAGAAATTGAACAAATCCGATAAAGCTCCCTTTTTATTCCTAAAACGTTATAAGACTGAAGAGTAACTTACTTTGAGCCATTAAAATACTATTTTACTTGACACTTATTATCGTAGAGCAAAAAATGGCAAATTATTCCATAATCTGTTAGGAACCACAGCCTCTGGTGCAATATAAGTGTCATCAGCGTATACTGCATCGGATGCCAACCAAACTTAACGTTCGGAATAAGCTTTTACGCTGAAGTTTCCTCAATCTCTGTATATTTGAAGATTTTCTATTATAAAACCTATTTCCAATCCTCTCCATTAAGGCAAATTAGATCTAGAAAGAAGACACAGAGTAAAAAAAGAGTGCATTAATTTCCGGAAATACTCTTAGTAATACCTAATGTATACACAATGAAGACTTTTCGGTAGATGGCAAAAGAACTGTTTTATAGGGAAAACTGAAAAGGTTTATCCATATGCACACATTGGCGTATAGGTAGAATTTCCTCTTGAGTAAGAAACTGTTGGTTGCTCTCATAAAATAATGATTCCGTTAAAGCAATGGTTATACAAGGAAAACGTCAAACCAGAACCAACAAATATGGTGAAGAAGGATCGGAGAAAAATCGGAGGTTCTCTAGCAACGACAGAGATGAAATCCCTTTGAATCCTCTCAGAAAAACCAAATTTGATAGAATGAGCATTGAAAACATCGAAATGAATGGCATTTTAGATAATAATGATGAATATGTAAACGAGAGGAAGTATCTATGGAATGTTCATCTGAATATAATTGAAGACAGTAGTATAGTAAAGATTGCCAATGATAAACTTTCACGAGGCAGATCAGGCGAAAAAGAAAATTAGGAGACTTTGATAGATAATACTTTTATTTATAACTAAATGAAATAAAGAGACGATGGCTACTATGTGAAAATTTTTATGAACATGAACTCATGTTAATTTATGCAATACTTACTGTAAGATAAACATTTTCAAGCCTAAAAATGAGATTAGCGGAAAATTAACTCATCAGCATAAAAGTCAATATAAAAGTTCTTACATATCTTTGAGTTTTCGCTAAACTAAAATATCTATTAACCTTGTAATGTAACTAACCCACGCCATATTGAGTCGGAATGCCGGGCAGTTCAAGAGGGTCAGCAACAATAGGCAACTCGGGCCGCAGCCGGCGATATCAACTCGAGTTCGGGGCATAAACAGTTAAAAGCTGAGGGAAGATATTTTTAAAAGGAGAGAGAAGACACTCTCGTGCTATAGAAGGAATCGGACGAAAAAGGGGGCTCTCTCCCTGACAGCCAAATGAGGAAGAGAGACCACATAAGTTAAAAGATGCAGTTGAACTGTGCAGTGAACAGTGAGAAGAATAGTGTCCAGGGTGTTGGTGTTCGCCTGGAGCCAGGGACACGAGAACTCGGCATATGTCTTATTGACACGGCCCGACCACCTCCCACTGAATCCAGTCCCACGAATCGTATGGCCCAAAGGGATACTTGTTACTAATTTTAAGGACCTTGTATATTCACCCATCGGTGATTTTAATAACTTATAACGTGCAATACAGGCACGGTCACATCTATTCCATTCGTCTGCAAGAAGATTCTAAGTAAATTCATTTACAAATTCAAAGTTGTCTGTTAACCTGTTTTGCTAACCTGTCTCACTAAGGTCAAGGGGAATGGCATGAGAATTCCCAATAAGATGTACAAAGAGTAACTTATTGAAGTGTTTAAATTGTAACAATTTAAATTCTGTGACAGTGTAAAATTTAATACGGCATTAAATTGAGGTACAAGGAAATTTATATGTTGATCTCATACATATATACCGACTAGCCAGGAGAAGGAGAAATAAGGTAAGGAAATTAATATCAGCGAGGCGAGTACGTGGAAGGGAAGTATTCGCGCAAAAGAATGAAGGGAGGTTTTAGTTAACGTGCAAAACCGTGAATTAAAATAATATAAAATAGGAAAAGATAAATAGTTACAACCACAAAAACCAAAGATACTCCCAAAAGTAAAGGAGCAATAATCCTGCTTTTGATACTTCTTAGTTTCCCGCCGGTAAAAAGCCACATTTTTAGAGCGAGAGGGATGAAGGACCCCATTAAAGAAGATATCGATCAGTTTCACAGCACCGAGGGCAAAAAGGGTGAGATATCAATCACAATGCCGTGTGCTAATTCACAATCACATCTTTTCCCGCAAGATCAATGCAGTCAAGACTCTTGGTTTACGGAGCACGTTGAGAAGGAAATTAATTTTGAATTTTCGCTCGCAGCGCCGAAGTAAAGTAAACGGGGCCACCTGGAAGTCGCCTAGAAAACGATTTCCGCGAGAAAGAGGAGATAAGAGGAAGTCGTCGTCTTCTCCACTCATTCAGGAAATTACGGCCCCGCAAATGAAATAGTTCGGGCATAAAAAGTTGGCTGGGAGAGAAAAGTTTCTTTTTCGATCTCACAGCGTGGCAAAGGATACTAATTTGACTTTTGCATCCAAGGAAAAAATGATACGATGACCGAAGAATACTTTACGATAGTAAGGATAAGTAATAGAGACAAGTATAATTATCGGTATAAAACCGTCAGGCACCAGCAGAGAAAGTTGTAAAAATCTAGTCTTTCGTGAAGAAAATGTCATTTTTTCTCCTATAAAGACGTACTCTCAGTAAATGCTCATGTTATCATAACTTATTTGTATGACAAAATTAAATTATATATTGTTCATATATTATTATATATAAAGCGCTAAGGATATGTTACGATAGTAAGTATAAGTAAGATAGACAAGTCAAATTATCCGTCTAAAACCGTAAGGCACCAGTAGAGAGTGCTGTAAAAATCCAGTCTTTCATAGAAGAAAATGTCATTTTTTTCTCCTATGAAGGTACTACTCACATAAAATGCTCAGAAAGTTGTAACATAGTTATATGACAGAATAAAACAAGTAAATTGGAAATAAGTTAGAAATAAAAATAAAAATGTTTTATAAATTCAGGCGCGTGGCATCCTCAAGGAAGAAACCGCATCTTGCGCATGAGGGTCACGTTAGTTTTTGTTTTTTTGATGTTTATAACACATTATTTAATTCAAAATTAATGGATTAAGCTTCAGCTATGTCGGAGTTCATCTTAAATGATTGTTTTCTCTTGTGAAAAATTATTTTACAAGTACCTGAAGATTATATGGCGGATATTTTCATTTATTTTTCACCGGGGTGCAGATTTACTTACTGATATGAATTCTAAACGTTTTTACGTAGTTTTTAACGTAACCTTATTTTGCTAATTTGCAATTTCATCTTGAATGATTATTTACTCTTTTGAAAAAATTTGCGAGCTTTTTTACACGGGTACCTGATATGACGCCAATGGGTGGAAATCATTGAAGCATCCACATCTACGTATTACCCTGAGAGCCGACGCATAGGCGTCTATCAGGGGGTGTTAGGACACCAGCCGTATGTAGATGTTAGGAATAAGGTTTTGGGAGGTGAAATGATGACATATATTACGGGAGAGTATTTAGTGAAGCTCAGTTTTCATTGTGGTCACTCATTGTGCACGAAAAGATCGAGTATCTGTGCGGCAATGTATCTCTCTTATTTTATCGATTCTGCCAGACCGAGAGATGTAGTAAGGAGTCACGATAACATTCTCTGCGTCACTCTGCAACACACCAGTTCTGAATTTCTTAAGTGACCTAAGCCTGGCGCGTAGCCTCCGAGTCTTTAAGGGTTCCCACCTTAATCCCTCTAAAAGTTGTGAAACACAATATGTTCGCTCGTAGCAGTTTTTAACGGAGCGTGCAGCTTTTCTTTGTAGTTATCAATTTTTTTTGTTAAATCTTTATGACCAAGTCTCAAATAGTCGCAGCGTATTCTTAATGTAGCCTAACCAGAGCGAGATAGCATCTCTCTTTTACTTTTTCATCCGAGGACCTTCCGATTTTACCTTTAACAAAACCTAGTTTCTTTAACGCTGTGCAGCATATATTTTCTTTTTTATTTTCGATATGCCTAGGAAACTTGCACTATTTTTATAATTTACCCTAATAATGACCTAACCTAACATACCGATTTTGCGCCTGACATTCTCTAGTATAGCTACTCAAATGCTCTATAGATCTCAAATACAGCTAAACTGCTTCCCTTGCTGAGCCATTTCTATTTTTTACCTTTGTGTAATCCAAATACACTGATTAGTTGTTTGATGATGTTTCAAAACGACCCTGAGACGAGCCACGTGACAAAGCAGTAGAGAAAAGAAATATACACAGAATGATACAACACTCATCTTAACAATAATGTACGCTATTCGTTATGCGATTCTGCATTCTTAGAGTTGACTTTTGAAATGTTTTTAAACAATACATTCCATCCATCAATAACTTCTTTGAAGTTAGCTCGTAGGCTTCCGCGGATGGAGTGTTGACTGTTCCTTATTTTTTCGGGATTCATTCCGCGATGTATGTTTTTTTAAACAACAATATTTCGCTGGTCCTCCTGCCAGCTTCATCAGGTTAACTGAACTGCTTTATTTGTCTCGCTCGTCTTTATATATAAGTCTGGACTCCCATTGTTGCCGGAATATGAATTTGAAAAAATTCGTTTTAGACTGCTACTCAACTTGTAACCGTCTTCTCGGTTGACGTAGGTTGAGGGAGGCTGTAGAAATTGCGGAGAGACCGGAGAACGTCAACCGAGAAGACGGTTACAAGTTGAGTAGCAGTCTAAAACGAATTTTTTCAAATTCATATTCCGGCAACAATGGGAGTCCAGACTTATATATAAAGACGAGCGAGACAAATAAAGCAGTTCAGTTAACCTGATGAAGCTGGCAGGAGGACCAGCGAAATATTTTTGTTTAAAAAAACATACATCGCGGAATGAAACCCGAAAAAATAAGGAACAGTCAACTTTTTTGAAGGATTATATTCGACCGTTGTTCCTTTTTGTTTTCAACATTTCTGTTTTGTAGCTCTTTCCTTCATGAGTAGCGCGCCGTATTTCACCTCTGATAATTTTATTCCGGGCTTCTTCTTTTTTAATAGATCAATTATCCTTTGTCTTACATTAATCACCCTCCACCCTTTCAATTATGCTCACCCATTAACCCAATAATATTTTAATTTATCTCATCCGAGGACCTTCCTATTATACGCTTAACAAAACCTAGTTTCTTTAATGCTGTGCCGCATATATGAGGTAGATGGAGAAAGCATTATGTTGCAGATGTTAATTTAAATGAAAGCATGTAATATTTCTCAACGCCTCTGTCCTCACATGCTCGTCTGAATCACTCACATTCGGGAGGGGAACTTAACCCAGCTTCGCCACGCGCCCGCAGTTGGGGATACCGATCGAGATTAGTGTGTCTACCCATCGCAAAAGGCTTCCGTGCCCGCGCCCGATTTCCTCGTGACGTGTTTCGCGCGCGTCAGTGAGGGAGGAGTGGGACTGGTGCATCCCGCACACACCGCACACTGTGCGCCTCCTCTTAAGAGAGAGACGAGAGACGGCGGTGGGAGCCTCATCCTCGTCTCTTCGTCATTTGCGCCCACGTGTGAGTGTGTTCCAATTCTGACGAGTTTACGCCAAATGCAGTTACTGCCCGAGTGCTCTCGCTCGTGTCTGACGCGACGGTTTCAAACCAAAGGCGTTCTCAGTCGAATTTGGGGCGTCGCGTCTCCTCCCCGAACTGGGAATCCAATCCTCTTCGGTCTTTCAGCCGCGGAAATTGAGACGTGGCTGGCGATGCTGAGTGAAGAGAGGCAATCCACGAGAAATTAGTTCTGAAAACTAACTAGCTGATAGACTTTTTTGGACTCAAATAGCATGCGATATTTATCTAATTAATTAGTGGGTGTAAATTTAAAAAAAATTATTTATTTCATTTATTTGATGTTTTCCCAATACACCAAGGGAAAACAATTTTACAATACTTTTATTTTCAATCACGATAGTTCTTCAAAAACGAAAATAAAAAATTTAAAAAAATTAAAAAATTATAAAAAAGTATGTATAAACAATGCAAAGTATCACAATATATGTTTGTTCTTGATGAAATTTATCTTGGAGGTAAATATATTCTTATCCCACGATAGATCTAAATGCTCACATACATTCTTGTATTCCTTGCACATTCGTATAAGTGGTTAGTTATAACAATACTTGGATGTAGTAAATGGAAAACCAGAGAACCTTCCTTATTCCATTGCAGCATCCAGCAACTTAAGGTTATTATAATCAGATAATTCTTTACCTATTTTATGCATACATACATACATACCCATCACGCCGTTCCCTTTCGGGGTAGGCACAGTCAAAATGTTTCACTCATTAATATATAATTGTACTCCTAACTCTGCTTCAAAAATTTCCTCCATACTGACCTATCCTTGCAAACCTCTTTTGCCTCATTTACCTCCAAACACTGTTTCATACACGCACTCCTGTTTTTAAGATTCTTAATATTCCTCCTTCTAAGAATTTCCTCAACCACATTCAACCACAACTTTCTCGGCCTACCTCTACCTCTCACACCATTCATTCTACTCTCATATATGTTTCGCTATTCGACTCGCATCCATCCTCTCAACATGGTCAAACCAACGAAGCACACTCCTTTCATACACGTCCATTACTGGAGCATTTAACCCACATTCATTCATTACCCACTCATTCCTGACCCTATACATCCTACTTTTGCCACAATTATTCCTCAGAAAACTCATACCCACGGCGTTTAGTCTACTCTTATGTCTATCCTGACATACCCATGTTTCACTACCATATAGCAAAGTGGGAAGAAGTACACTTTTGTACACGGCAATTTTCGCTTCCTTAGACAAGCACTCATTCCTTGATATGCTCCACATGATACCTACCACTTCCTTTCCAGCATTCGCACGTCTCTTTATCTCCTCATCTATTCTTTCATCTTTCGCATACATCTTACCAAAGTACAAAAAAATCATCCACCTGTTCAATTACTTCACCATTCGCCCTCATCATGCAGTTATTCTCCTTATCAAAAACTACTACTTTAGTCTTGCACGCATTTACCTTCGATTCCATTCTCTCCCTTGATTCATAAAACTTATCTAGGAGCTTCTATAATCCCTTTTGACTGTCTGAGATCAAAACAGCATCATCCGCATACAGAAATACTCGCAAGTTTACATTTCCAATCAAAACACCGTCGTTATCACTGCACGCGTCTCTAACACATTACCCATAATTACATTAAACAGCCATGGAGACATTACGCATCCTTGCTTTACATCCCGATTTATTACAAACCAATCACTCAGAGCTCCGTTAACTCTTACACTTGCCTTACTATTGTCATACATTGCCATTATAACATTCAATAATTGCCCATTCACTCCATTGTCCATCAAAAACTTCCACATCTTCTTTCTATTTACTCTGTCATATGCCTTCTCTAAATCGACAAACGCACAGTACTTTCTTTCGTTCTTATGTCTTCAAGGAAAATGAACTAATGTTTTAAGTTCCCAATTTCATTCCTAAAAAGTTACATCGACTGAAGAGGTGCCTACATTGAGCCATAAAAATTCTTTTTTACTTCACATCAATTATCACAGTGTAACAAACAGCAAATGTTTCTTAAATCAGTGATGACAACAGCCTTTAATGTAACATATGTCATCAGCATGCCATCGGATGCCAACCAAACTTAACTTTTGGAATAAGGTTATTGCCGCATTTTTCTCAACTTATATATTTTTGAAGAATTTCTATTGACATATCTATGTCCAACCCTATCGATGAAGACGAATCAGATCTAGAAATAAGACGTAGAATAAAAAATGAATGAAAGCATTATGTTCCGCAAATACTAATTGTAATATGTAAAACACATTGGTTTAAAATGGAATGTTTCACGTTTAACAATTAAGCGAATTATTCATTTAATCGGAAGGTCAACTGATTCGTAAATACTTTAATTTCTAATACTTTGAGACAATTGATCTTCAATGATCGTTAAACTAGTAGCATAGTCTGTGATCGAGGTACGAGAAATATTCATCGAGATTTTTTGTCAATGATAGCTTTACTAATTACATTATTTTCGCAATTTGGAGGCATCACAGTTCGAATTAGCAACTGTTCCCTGAAAGAAAAATGTGAAAAATCGATCACTGCTGAGCACGTTAAGTCAATCGCGCTGTCCCGCACTTCGGACAAGTTTTAGAAGTAGATACGTATCATTTTTTTCGATTTAAGCGCCACCACTGAGGTCGTCACACTGCTGCCGGAGCGAAGCAAAGGTTTTCATCGGCTGACGATAACGAACGACGTCAAGAATCGTTCTTTTGATTACTTTGCTGACGAAAATCGTTGGAAGCTGACTTAGTTATTCCTTGGTGAAGAAGAAGACATTAATTATTACTCGTCGCGAAAAAAAATGTCATGAATCACCGTGTGGAGGAAGGTTACGGAAGTTATGTATGGAGTAGATGGTGGCTGAGTAATGGTATAGGTGGGGCAAAAATCTCGTGGTACGACGGGGCTTGGTGCCGTCGCTGCAGTATTGGAGGCGGACGGGCGGTCGTCGGCTCTGCCCGGGCCATGGTTGACTGCCCAGCCAAAGCGGGACCAACTTACGTCGTCGATCACTCCCCCTTGAAATTTTTGCAAAAGAGTGGAGAAAAGAATGCTCACAGAGACACAATCTAGAAGTTGTGATCGCATTATGGTCAATGCATAGCAATCGTGAAAGTTAGACCACGTGATTGGTCATGTTTTGAATGAATTACTAGAATGATCAATTACTATTTCCGCTTGAAGAACTACTCATTGTTGCGACGGACGATAATTGTAAAACTACTGCACCTATTAACAATACTTGGGCCCGGTTTTGTAATCTCTCGTAAAATATTTTTCCCATATGAAGTACTATGATGAAAAATATGTTCTCGTAATTGGTAGCGCTTGTGTGAACTAACAGGAAGTTAAATGCATACCAAGTCTAACCTCTTAGTTAATATCAAGTTAACGCAATGACCATGTCACCTTGCGATTAGCATGAGCCAACATTATAATATCAAGCTACAGTTTTCATTTCCACTTTTGAGGGGGATAAAAACTCTAGAAAGATTAAAATTTCAACAATATGGCGAGTGAGGAAAAGAGATGAAAGGAAAGTAAATTTGCTATGATTAAATTTTAGCTAAGTCAAATGCACGGATGAAACTTCGGTCGTATCAGATTGACGGCCATTGTGGATGAACATATGGCCTATGTGAGTCAAAAAAATACTAAGTGACATAGTTTTATTAATTTTGTTTAAAAAACCCTGCTTTGAAATGGTGATGGATTACTTATTGAAAATCAAAATTGAGGTACAAATTATGAAGGTTGTTCCACGCATATATTTAAATGACCACATTTATCCAGCCATAGGAACCAACTGCAGTGCCATTTTATGGCCTTAATTATGGCAGTAATGCTCCTAGAGCTGAAAAAAGTTAGCGTTAAGACTACTATATCATATTTTTATTTAATTTCCCAGGACTTTTCTCTTCTTATAAACAGTTTTAATGAAAAGCTTATTTATGCTTTTTCTCTCAAATTGACGTTTTCCTGCTGTAATATGAGACATCCTTATGAGAGTACATGTAAAATCCTTCAGTTTTAACGATACATTACAGTAAAAATAGTCCTGTAAGCCTATTTATCTCCATTTCAGTTTATAAAACACACTTTAAAGATAGTATATTTCATTTTCTGGAATAATAAATCCTGATACCATATGTTAAGGAAATTTTTTCTGCTAGTTATGTAATTTTCTTTTTCCTTAAGTCTACATTGTAGCACATGAGACGAAGTCGTGCTTACAAAGCCACTATCGCGGTGGATAATCTTCTTCTTCTTGATGCCGTACACTATTCAGTGCGTTGGCTGCTTAATCATCGCTCTCTTGCCTGTTGAAACAGGTCCCCAGTAACTCTAACCGCTGTCCACTCTTTGATGTTTTGTGTCCATGAACTTTTTCTTCTCTCTCTTGGGCGCTTCCCTTTAACTCTCCCTTCCAAGATCAGACTGAGGATTTCGTACTTTTTACCTCTCAGGATGTGCCCAAGATATGATATTTTCCTCTTCTCAATTAACTTCCTCAGCGAACGATCAAGGCCTGCTCTTCGCAGGACCTCAGTGTTTGAAACTCTCTTGATCCTTGAAATTTTGAGAAGCCGTCTTAAGAACCACATTTCAGTTGCTTCCAGTCTTTTCATTGATGTTTTCTCAATCGTCCATTCGTCCGTAGTTTCCACTCCATACAATAAGACGGGTATTACGTAGCACTGCACCACTTTTATTCTAAGAGTCAAGTGAGTGTCTTTATGGATCAATATATTATTCTCAATATTTGCTAAATTATGTCGAAACTGTAGGGCTATGTTCCCTAGCTCCCCTCGCTTCACCCCGCTCTGACTCCGCTCATGCTGGGAAAGAAAAAAGCTACTCAAATAACACCGAACAGTACTCTTTCTTACAACTGTATTGTCAATGGAAAATTCTTCCTAATTTAAGAGTTAGAAAGAAATAAATTTTCAGCCAATAGAAACGTTTTTTTCCATTTATTCCTTATTTATTCTTGCTCCATTCATTCAACAATGGCAAGTGCTGCTTATGGAACGATTTTCAAAATAAGGCAGAGTTTTGGGAAATGGAATATAGGCATAACGCGAAAACAAAAGAAATTGGATTATAAAAATAAGGAAGTTAATCATGTTTTTTTCCCTTGAGATTAGACCCATGAGCTGTACTTGCGATCATTATTTCTTGATTCAATTTGCAAAAGAAAGAAAGAATACAAATGATTTATCTTAAAATGAATATGATGAATATTCTAAGGATGTTTATGGAAATTATATGAATTTCCAATGACAAAAGGTTATAAAAGAAGCCTATTATTGGCAGATTGGTGTCATATATAGGTTATCAAATTTTGAAAGTTTTTGAAATATCTACACCTTGAATAAACTAATATTTGCCAAATAACACATCTAAAAGACGATTCAGTTTTAGATTCACACTCTATGACATACTATTAGCATTATACTTATGAATGTGCAGGGTATTGATGTAAAAAAAATTGTTTTCCGACCTTCCCGAGTGTTGGTGTTTTAGTGGATTTGGTGCCACATCCACGAAAAAAATGTTCTTCGCGGAAATAAGAGAGTTAAACATTCCTCAAAATATATTCAGACGGCTACTTCATCTACTTTTGTTTGGCTCCTTAGCCATATTTAAATATTTATTGATTTTTTTATATCTTCTGTTCCCCTAGTAAGACAACTGAAGCAAAGTAATATACCATTTTCAAGCTAGCAAATTACATTGTGGGAATCTATGTCGGTGGAAACCTATGACAGCAGGGAAAAACTAGAGGTGCATAACATATTAAATCTAGCATATTAATGCTTACTTGCATGCCACAGGCTCCTATCTTAGAAATCCCTGTCCAATCTAAACAAAAAATAGACTGTGCAAAACACTAATCGGTCCAGTATTGCTCTATGGATTCGAGACATGGTAAATGAATGAGAAGGAGGAAAAAAAATGATAGTAAGTAGTCGAAAACAAGATGCTACGAAAGATCTTCAGGCCAATAAACGAACAAGGAAGGTGGAGTAGAAAGTAACAATAAGGAAATATGGGACCTATACAAGAATACAGACATCTTAAGTACGGTTAAATGTAGAAGAATGAGATGGGCAGGACAATTGATAAGAAAAGAGGACGGGTAAGTGATGAAGGAGGTTTTGAGAGGAAATCCAGATGGAAGATGACCCCAGGGAAGACCACGATAGAGATGGTGGAACCAAGTAAAGATATTTTCAGATAGGGTTGGCGCTGCGGAGGAGGATGTAATGGACCGAAAGAGATAGAGGGGATATGTTGGTGCGGCTAAATATAATGTACTTGGATATAAATGGTCCTGGGAGCAAGATTGGAAGTATGTCGGTATGTGATAGCAAACATCGAGTGGAAATAAGTTCTGCTTCTATTTGAGATCATGATATTTGAGTATATTCAGGTCTGGTGATGGGAAAAAAGGTATATTTACATATATTCTTGATTAGACTTTTAATGTCACCTTCGAAAGTGGGTTTTGTGTGGAGATGTGGCGATTAGGGACGTTGAGGGAAACCAATCATATGATCACTGAAAATAAAAATGTTAATTTATTCTTCACTGAGGGATTTTTAATTTTTGTTACCATCCTAATTACGTTTTATAAATCCGGCGATACCTCGTGGTAATTTTTTATAGATATCACGGTCTCTACAAACAGATAAGTACCGGGGAACGAGCTTTTCTCGATACAGTGACGGTAATAATAATTATTAAAACAAAAAATCGTGTGATTTTTATTAAATATCAAAGCATTTTTTATATTAAATCAGTAATAAAAATGTCATCAATAATGGCTGGAATGGTTTTTTCTCGAAAATAAAAATTTGCGAGGGTTACAGTCCATTTTGTTTCCTTGCACTTAAAATCCATGAATGCATGTATTATAATTCCATGTTTGGCTCCAGTCTGAGCCAGGTATAAGCTTTAGCTTCCTATTGTTTATAATACATGGGAAGTATTTTTAAAACCAAAACCTATGGGAATTGCCGATTGCTTGATAGATTTTTGGCGAATCAATGGAATTGAATAACTGTAGTTATTTAAATGTTAGATAGAGCTGTTACCTTAAGAAACTATTATATATACATATTGTTCTTACATTATGAAGAATGGACGAGGAATATCTCCCCGTGAGTAAACACTCATTAATGAGAATAGCCTAATTTTAACATAAATTGACATGTTCTTCGCAAATAAATCCCTTCGTAATTGTTAATTTATAAGCCAACACCGCTTTTATGGTAGCAAAATTGGCCCAATATAAAAAAAAAAGAAATCTCTGCACTGATCTCGAGTAAAATAGACGCCAATTTTGGAGGCCTTGGGGCCTTTGAAGTCCTGAGGCCTTTAGCATAATGGATTCCTCGTACCCGAAAACCCTTAAATACAGACTTTGAGGAGAATCGGTTCGGTATTTCTTGAGAAAATAATTACATACTTATATAAATATATACAAGAATTGCCAGTTTAAGAGTTGATGAATTTCCACACCATTTCTAGAGAAATACAACGACCTCGGCTTGGACACAACCCGAGTTGTGTCGAATGCCGAGTCTCACCAAAGAGATATGCCAAAATCTAGGTCGATTTTTTTCAATAAAAATTGTATAAAAAACAAACAAATGACAAAATATCCGTTCATTTTGAGAAAATGATATTCATTTTCCTATCAATTTATTCAATTATTTGATTACAAAATTTCGATTCTAATTTTCGTTAAGGCATTCAATTAAAGTTGAGGTTCATTATTTTTAAATATACTAATCAAAAGCGAGCATTATTTATCCTTTTTATTTTTGATAAAGTATATTTTGCCATAAGTGATGAGATATTATTTATTCATGTCAAAATTTCAATTTTATTCTTGAAATTAATTTTATTCGTAGCTTTCTGAGCGGAGTTCAGTGTTTAGCTTGTTTTCATATAATGTAGGGTATTCATCCTATCGATAAATTTCCTCCGTCACGAAAGATTCCAGACTCGTCCCACGTGAGCGCAAGGACCGGCCGCCCTGACCGTCACACCATCCGATTTTTGCCGCACCGCATCATTGTCCCCCTCCTTCTCAAACCTCAAACTTCCGTCACCCTAAACTCTCCTCTCCTCCCCCAATCCGGACTCTCGGGCCAACAAAGCGATCGGCGGCTGCCCTCCCCCCCCCCCCAGCACTTCCATCCCTCATCCACCCGCAAAGCGAACAATTACCGATGATCGTTGAGGCGCGAATAATTCGCCAGTCGATCCCGTCCCCTCCCCATGTCCCCCCCCCTTCCAATAGGTTTCCCCGAATCCCCCCCACCACCTCACCCCATTATCCTCCGTGACCTCAACCCCCCCGCTCCACCCCTTACCCGAAGTGATCGTTGCAACTTCATGCCGGCTGGCACGTCACTTCCTGCGCCATTGTTCCCCTCTCCCTCCGCCGACATACGCCCTTCCGGTCCGCGAAATTGCCATCCCTTAAGCCTCCCACCCCTCTCTTCCCTTCTCCAAAAAAACCTCCCTTAATCACATCACCAACCTCCCCTCTCCCTCATCTGTCCCACCTAGAACACTTTTTCTTTTGGAACGAAAAATTAAAAATAAAAGATATAAAAATCCTGGCGACCTCCACTGGGGCACGAATCCTTTCATTTTTTTTATAATGTGCTCCGGGAAAAACGTATCCGTCAAAAAACTGGAGGGATTTTTTCGGGGGCAAGTTACATGACCGATATCCAGGAGTCGTCGTGATGCGAGCCCACGGATCATTCTCTCCTTTTTTTTATTTTCCAGCGCCATGGAGCGGTTTTTGAGCGATGCGATTAGTGATGTCTGCCCTCTCATAAAACGTGCTGATGGATAATTAAAAAAAAAGATTCATTCTCATGTTTAATGCTTGATGAGCTTTAAAGTGATTTGACTATATACAATAGCAGATCGATTATCGGATGTCCTAAACAACTGAAGTATCTAAATAATGGAGGATCATCAAAAATTTTGCGAATTTATTTATTTATTTCACCAACAAAAACGGCACAAAGGCTATCTCATTTTTTCTGTTGCTCCATTGCAATGATGACTATTTAGTCGTCAAAAAAGCCACTTCAAAGCAATGCTTGGTGTTGAGTCAACCCCACTGGGGCCGGACAAGGAAATAAAACGCGTTCTTTATCTAAAGAAATGAATCTTTTTTTTGTGGATACATCCGTTGGCGATGACTAAAATCGTGATGGTTGAAGGTAGTTTGAGCGAGATACCTCCCCAGTTATAATAGAGACCCTATTCGAATTTTACACTTTAATTTCGCCAGCTGTGAGGCAAATGAATAAAATATTGCATTATAAATGGTGCAATAATGTGGTTTTTATGCGACAGAAATTCTAAGTAATCAAATGAAAATATCTAAATAAGACTCAATTTTTTCGCGCGGTATGTTTCAAACACCGTCAGAACGGAAGGTATTTTGTGATACGAAAGAAATTACTGCGGTGACAATATGATTAATTTTCAAAAATAAGTGAGAAAATATACCAACTACACACTGTTTTTTTTGACGAGAGTCAAGTGTTAAAAATTGCTTATTTTTCTAATAAGGTCTTTATCGAGTGCATACACGTACCATTTCCCATGCAAAAAGGCTGGTAATGTTCGTTATTGATCTCGGAGAATAGTTCTGTATGGGAGTGATATTTTGGTATCTTAGGAAGATTGAGATATTTTTCTTTAAAATGAGACCAAATTCATTGATTTCTAAGTGAAATTTTTTTCGCTCAAACTACCTTAAGTATCATTATGTTAAAAACATCTCAAATCTAATGATCTTTAATAATTTACCTTGTTCAATTAAACAGATAAAGAATATAAATAATTTTTGTAAAAAGGCTAAAGATTGGTTGTTATCCCATCATGATATAAATGTCCTTTTTTGATGTGTGTGAAAAAAAAAAAAAAAATATATATATATATATATATATATATATATATATATATATATATATATATTTACTTTACATTATTTTGTCTAAAGGATAAAAAGTCATTTTTTGTCCATAAGTTATACTTTGTACTATGTTTACTTTGTTTATTGTCAGTTTCTGAAACGAACATGTAAAAAAAAAAATCTTGTTTGCTCTTTTGTATTTATCTCTTCTTATTTGTTTTCACAAGATATGTTTTTGCCACGTGTCATATTCAATGATGCATATTTATAATTTAAAAAAAGTTACATTTTGTGTAACTAGCATCGCATTAACTTTAAGGATGGCAGCCTCCACACTGGTTTTTTAACCATTGAAGCTACCTAAAGCTCCTTTCATTGTTTTGTAACAAAATTTGTACATTGAATTAATTTGGAGTAATAAATTCATTCATTCATTCATATTGGCTCCATACCGGAAAAGTCAAGAAGAGTGGCATAAATAATTATAGTAGAAGGATTAAAAATAAATTTGAAATGGAATATGGCGTTTTTAGTTGGTATTGGATAACATACTTTAATTTTATTCCTCATCGAAAAGTTGTCAGATTGTAGTAAAAGAAGTATGATCAATTAAGTAAAGTGAATCTCATTACCGAAAAAAAAATTTCAGTACACAACATGATACATAGGTAATGTTCATTCGGCTGTGGTCTCAATCCGCAAAACACAGTCATTCTTTTCTCCACTTCCCGTGAACATTTTTTCTGCAATAGATGACCTAATTGTGGTTTGCACCCCCTATCATTTGGCCAAGTTCAGTAATATTTGATAGAAGTTTACGCTTGAAAATGATCTAGGACGTACGAGTATGTGTGTTTTTACGCTGGAATCGTAAAAACCAGCTTTATTACTGTGTAAACCATAATGTAACTCTTTTTTAAATAATACAAAAAAGAGAGAATGACTTCCTCGTATACCACAGTTTCACTCCTTTCAAATGAGATGGAACATTGATCATCAATCGTGTTTATTCTAAGGCAATTACGATCCAAATCTGAGTGAAAATTCCTTGCCACCGAAAGATGTTTCTTAGATGATTATACCGATGGTGAGATGGACCATTTTTCATTAAGTGAAAAAAAGCTTAATTCCCTCGATCGGCGATATAGGAAAATGTATGCGTAAGAATGTGTCGCAGTTTAATAAAAGAGGATGGTTGGAGACTAAACCCATCTACGTACTACCACAACAATAATCAAATTGTCAATAGTCCTGGCAGTATGGAGAGGGCTATGTTGGAAACTCAGTCGCTTGGCCACCTAACTGACTTGCTTCAGTAAACTGCACCGTGACACCCACATGATTAAATTTTGAAGGCGCTACAGGTAATTTTTGCAACAAGTTACCTTCTCCACTAAGCATCGTTGGGGACAACAGTGCGATGCAAAGTATACTTCACTTCGTCAAAGTATGCCTCAGCAGACACGTGGTGGTGTTTGCGTTGTAACATGTTACAAAGCGTGAGTGGCGGTAACATGTTACGAAGGAAAAGACTTGTGTATGTTCACACATAATCGAAAACTCTTAGCTACGGCACCATTAAGAATGATTTTTTATCTCAAGTTAGTCAGCCATTTCCCTCTTCCAATTTGGTTGACTGAAATCTGCTTACCCCAAGAGAAAAAATCCCGTTGAACACGCCCCGTGGTGCCAAAGCCATGATTAGTTTATATAAATAAAAATAAAGATGAAACTAGTCTTTTTAATTTCACGAATGGAATATTTAGCTACCTATCAATTTTATTAACAACAAAATTCTATTTAAAACATCTTCTAGGGCTTTTATAACGTTTCACTCATCTTACGGAGAAATTTCAAAATATTAGATTGGGCAACTGTTATCATCATATATGTAACAAGTGCGTAGTTTCCCCATTCTGCTGTAGCGTTTTCTTTACCTCTTAATACAGTGATTTCAAATGGCGCTCAAACTTGGATTATATAGAGGGATTTTGAGAGAGAACAACTTGCCACAAAAATAAGATTATTGAGACTTTTTGTAGAGGCTTTTCAATCTTTTTAAAATAGAGAATTAATTTTCGGACAATCGCTTTTTACTAGGATTACTACGTAGTTGCCGAGTTCTGATGTACATTTTCATGAGCTAAAGGTAGTTTGAGCGAGATAGTCATAATGGAGACCATATTCGAATTATAGGTTTTAATTTCAGCAGGTATAGGAAGCACGAACATTATTTTATTATTAATGCATTAATATACTTGTATATGACTGAAGTCTTAGGTGATCAATTAAAAAAAACAACATAAGTCTTTGATTTGACTCATTTTTCACACGGTATGTTCAAAACTATTTTACAACGGAAGGTTTTTTTTTTATTCTGAAAAAATCAATGTGGTTAAAATATGATTAAATTTTTTAAAAATTCGAGAAAACATATACACTACTTATTTTTTGATGAGATATTGACGTTAGAAATGCCTCATTTAAAAAAAATTAAATCCCTCTGGAATGCATAACCTGCAATTTACCATGTAAAAGACCTAGTATTTTTCGTCAAAAATTTCGGGAAGTAGTTCGGTAAGGGGTAGATATTTTGGTATCTATGGAATGGTGAGATATTAATGAGACTAAATTCATTGTTTTCTAGCCGAAATGATGGAAATTTCGCTCAAACTACCGTAATTGGCTTGGTTAACCCACAGCGTGGCCGGTTAACCTGAGCCTCGGATATTACGCAGCCGCGGTATATCGGGACTCGGATGACCGAGACTATAACCCACATGTGTTAATTGGGGCGTCAGTCACTCAGGTGCTTAGCAATCGAAATCTATCATATCCAAAGACCGATATCAAATACTAATATTCGAGCGACTACTCACACTCCAATCTTTCCAACGTCGCACAAAAGGACGGCAGGAAGGGATCCGGAAGGGGCGAGATATACATGTATGCGCTCAGTGGAGCGTTAAAGCACAGAGAGAGAGCGGAAAAAATGAAGCTCAGGGTCAGCACTGGAATGGCAGACAATGGTGGGTGGAGAAGGGCGGTGTCTGCTTAAAGGTAAAGGACGCGGAGTGAGTGCGGGGGGGGGGGGACAGGAGGAGGGAAAGGGAGGGGGAAGAGGAGCTGGGAGTATAGGGGCAGGGAGGGAACAGGGGGTAAATTGATGGAGAGCGTGAAAAAGACGAATAAAGACGCGGGAGAGGCAATCGGGTGCGCACCGCAATGAAAGACGAACGCAGATGCCGTTAGCCCTTGAATTCCACGATGGGAGACAGACAGTGTGCTTTATAACGGCGGCCAAGAAAGCGGGCTATGAGAAGCATGCTTAAAAAAAATAGCTATGCTTTTAAAAAAAATCGTACATCACGAGGGAAAGCACTTCAATCACTGGGGAAAGCGACCGACGACTTATTGGATTTTAATTCAGGATGGATACGGCATTGGCGAGCCTGGGCAATGATAAACCTTTGCAATCATTGTATTTACAAATTATATGAAAAAATAGTATGAAAAAATTCCATGAAAAATATTATGTAAAAATATGATGAAAAAATTATGAAAAAATATTATAAAAAAATCATTTGACCCATGGCGCATTTCAATCCTTGGTGTTATTGCAACCCTGCGAGTGCACCATATCATTTGTGAATGCAATGATTGGGAATTCGTCAATTTTCGTCTTTATATAAACGGCATAGTTGAGCTTATCCACCGCGATAATGGCTTTGTAAGCCCGTCTATCGTGTCATGTGCCTTGAGACTTGAAAACCTAGTTAGCATAAAACTCCCTCGAAATTCCCTTGACTGAAGATGGTTTGATGGTGAAACTGGATAATCTGACCGGCAATTGGTAAGTCCGGGTTCGAATCCCGAACAAATTAAATATTGATTCGTGGCAAAATTCAATCCTTGATAAACTTTTGATTACAAGGCCTCCAAAATTACAGGGATTGTATGAAATACTTCAGGGTTTTTTTTTACAACGTAACCTTAAAGCGTAAAATGGATGTTTAAGTTCTCATCATAGTTGGCTAATTGTCAAGTAAACTGATTAATTGGTGTGCTTCCGTAATGCATGCTTCTAAATCTGCCAGTGATGTTACCACCATGTTTTGCATGTTCCCTGCACGACTATTGTATCACGTCTACATAGTTGCATCATAGATTAGTTAAGTAGTTTTTGTAGCATTTGTAGCATACTCATATTGTGGTGCATGTTGGTGAAAATTAATTTCCATGCTAAGGTGCATGTTGGTGATAAGTCACCCCCTACCTAAAATCCTTGAGGTGGCTTTCAGGGTAGCATGTAGATGTAGATTTATTTAGCATCTGGGGCTGTATTCAGTATGTCCACGGAATTTCTGAATCTCGACAGTGACGAACTTACGACGTCAGAGCTACATTAAATTCAATGGGGAGCATTCAAAAGATGAGTTTTGTCGGGGACTTCGACGACACATTCACGAATTTACCGAGGTTCGACGCATTCTTACTGAATAAGGCCCCTGGATATATTTAAATATTTTATCTTAAAGTATTTTGAGAAAATACTATTATTATTCAGTTAGTCTTGTGATATAGTATTGCAGACTGTGGTGTTGGAAATTAATTACCAATCCGAAGAATACGAATCGATCGATCCAGTCAATATGTTGAAACGGAATCATCAGAGGAGGAGCGTCACTTCAGAACTGGTTTAAGCTCCTACGGCAGTCAACTTGATCCACTAGCTGGAGTTTTGGGTTTAATTTATGTTCGGGAGAATAAAGAGGCAGTAGAACGAGGACAGAAAACAGGCTTCAACATCAAACCACTTTAGGGGAGTAGATTCAGGGGATTGCTCGGCGGCAGAAAGCTGTCAAACTCCTTCATAACTTCCTCGCCGGGTGCAGCGCGGGCACCTACTCTGAAATTGGCGCACTCGCTTTACTTCTGGCCTATGAAGGTTGTAAAAATCATGGAAAATCTCTCCAAGCCACTGAATTGAATCCTAATTCCTCCCGTGAGAATCGAGGGCAAACAAATTCCACTCCAGTAAATATCAGAGAGAGGAAAACTTTTAATGAAGGAGACGATCTAAATTTAGATTGGCGTTAATGATTAGGTAAAATAAAACTTGCGAATAATTAAGAATATTTAGTTACAATGGAAAACTCATTTTGGAGCCGCGTAATTCTGCAACTATACATTTGACGGAATAGTTAAATCGGCAAAACCACGTTCATGGTGAAAATTTTAATCTACTGGACGGATTGTCATACTTTGTGATTGAATGTCACCGATAGACTTTTCGCCTGGATTTATTCTCTGTTGGTACTACTGAGAACGGTACGCAGAACCGATAATACGGTCAGCTATTGCTGTGTACTTACATACATTTTTGGCTAAATACGATAAATATTTGTCATTTATTAAAAAATGTGGACATCCTTAATCACCTCAGGGCCATGCTTTCAGCTGAAGAGTAAGTACACTGGGTTTGGGATGTGGGAAAGTTGAATCATATTATAGAAGAGGGAGAAGCAATAAGAGAAAATGGAGTGGAACACAAATTATACCACGCCTATCTATAATGAAAACGTTAACTATTAAAAAAGCTATCATAAATTATGTTCGAAAGAAGGAAGTATTAGATATTTGGGCATAAAGTCATAAATATGCGCCATACGCCATCGCAGAGAGCTGATTCTATCTTTGCTTAAAAGAGCCGTTTATAATTAGATGATAACTCTGATGACATTAGCTATAGAAACCGTTTTAGCGCCGGAAGTTTATGATTGCTAAGCATTGTTTATGGGGTAGTTATAGCACGGAATTTCTTAAACTCAATTACCGCGAATATTACTTTCTTTTTTGCGCCCGCAGTTCATTTGAAAGCATTGATTCGGGTAAAATAAAACCATCAATGAACAATTGATTATTTATTTTTCATCAATGAGACTACATGTATTTCCCTATTCGAGCATGGAATTTTAACCGCCCTCACGTAAATGTGGGACAAAAATTTGGACTGAGGATAAGATTCGGATAAGTAAATAAAACTATGGTTAAACTAAGATAAGGGCAACAGAGGGGAAGGATTAATTCCAAAGACAAACCAAATGAAACCCACGCGAGACAAGACATTCAAAATTTATGCTTAATACTAAGTTTATTAAATTTTGACTGCACTCAATGTAAACCTCCACCTCAACTTAATGAAAAATACTAAGTCCAAACTCCCAACGGGAAACGAAGGAACGAAGGAGGTAGGGACGAGTTCAAAGAAACTGGGATTGTAAGAGAGTCACGTCTAGCACTCTTTCCACGTAAATGATCTTATTTCTGAGGTAAGGAGATATGAGGCTGTTCAGGATATCCCGGGAGAAGAGACTATTCCTCAAGGCGTGTGCCTATAAGGGATGACTTGGGAAAGAGGGAAGTTATGGGCGGCAATATTAGAGGAAGCTAAGGGAATGTAAGAGAAAAATATAGGACAGAATGACGGTAAGGCCGCACGAATGGAAAAAATACGAAGGATGAATGCGCGTTAAAGAGAAACCAAATGAAGAGAATACGGGGAAGTAGACAGGGGGTGTAAATGAGGGTGACTAAATATATGAGTGGTGGGAGACAGTAGAAAAAATTAATATGGAGTCATACCACATGCCTAGGAGTCTGGAATATTTTCCCAAACTCCATTTACGCCTGCCTGATATCATTGTTAAAACTTCAAGTAAATCACTAACCACGCATATCTTTAGAACGTGGACAAAATTTGCAATTTTTAATGTATGAAAGGGATTAACAATAAATTAATATCATGCCGAGTCTCTTGACGTGAGTTAAGCCTTTAATAAAAACTTTATTTCCGCTTGCCTGATATAACTGCTTTAACTTCAAGTAAATCATTTACCACGCATATCTTTTGAATGAGAACAGAAATTATAACTTTCAATGTGTGAAAGGAATTAACAGTAGAAAAATTTCTTGTCGTGCCTCTTGCGTGAATGAACATTACGAGGATGATTTGAGGATGAATTTTTCATACAATTAAACCCATTAACCTACATGATTAACTTGTATCGGTGGATATGTACTCGAAAAGACGCTATCATGAGCGGCAAAGAAATATCATATTAAGACAGATGGTCTGAAAGTAAGTCCTCTTAGTGAAAAATTGAAGAATCTGCTCTCATACTGGTGAAAATCATTTTAAGTTGGGTCAAATTGCCAATATACTTATAAATTTGAATATACTAAGAAAATTTTGAACGTGAAACTTTGAAAATTTGACGGATGACTTAAATTGACATATAAATGCTTTAAATGTAGGAATTCTTTAAAGAAAGGTTTTAGTAGCGGATTTTAGGTTAGTTATTTATGGTGAAAACAAATCATTACAATCGCAAAATTTAGATCGGATAATCGGTTTGAAATTGAGCTAATTATTGCGAGGCTGAATTCGATGCAAAATAAAAACGTGTACCTATTCAGAATTATGTACATCAGGCGAATAATGATTATGAATTAATCCCCATTAAAAATAAATTCACTGGCACTACCTCATCTCTCTTGGTGGTGCAATCTATTTACATCAGATTAATCCTTTCGCTACGTAAACTGATTGGATTTTTTTGTGATTTATGGGGCAATGAATATCCCTCAACAAGCTCTGGGTGTGATTAAAAACAACCGACACCTTCATATGTTGCAATTATTTGATGTTTGTTATAGCTTGAAGCAATACAATTGCTACATGGCCAACAAATTTTATTTATTATACTGTATGCGAAAGTTAGCTATTCACTACTGTGAACGGAAAAATGTTTGTGCATAGCGTGTATTTCTAGATTTTTCAATTCGATAACAATAGCCGATAGCAGGTACAATCAACCAAAGAAAATACCTGATTGGTTGAATTTGACGGCAAAGCTATAAAATCTGCTAAACTGAGCAGGACTTTTACTAGAACGCCATCCGACAATGAATATTAATTTTCGTATTCTCAATGTTGGTTCTTCTTCTGTGTCGTCTCATGCCCCTCATCGGTTTACGGATCGATTATGGAAGGCTCTTTCCGACATATATCATCAAAAATAACTTGTTTTTTGGAACAGCTTAGAAACCAACATATCCTACGCAACGAATATTGGCATAAACATTGCTAATGTTATTTGGATACCATAAGTAGGAACGTTAATTTATAATTGGCTGTTATTTATAAATTTTAAAAAATATTGAGAGCAAAATGTGATGTCTCTGTGAATTCTCAAATTAAACAACCATTAAAAGCGTATTGCTAAGAATTACAGGCGCGACGATTTTGTTATGCTATGGAACGCTAGTAAAATTATATATAATAACCTAGCATTGTTATTTTTTCGATCCAAGTTTATATTTAATCCCAGCTGTTAGGAAATACCTAATTAAATTCCCAACTTAACGTGAGGATGCGGAAGTATAACAGTCACAAAAGCTCCTGTCGCTGCGCCGTGTATGATTTTGGGACATGGACCTCAGAAATTTAAAAACCCTGCCTGGCGGGGGAGAAAGATTGTAAATTGTGGAGCGTCAGTGAGCAAACCTTTTCTAGTTGCTGCCAACCTTAGCGCCTCAGTAAATTCCACGAGTCACAGATACCTGGCGCCCGGTTTCCCGCATTTTATTCGTTCTGCCACTCCTTGCACATTACAAGGAAGTGCACGGGTAAAGCATGGCTCTGATAAAGTAAAAATCACCTTCCTTGTGCGTTTTGGTATTCTTGAGATCCTTGCGATTTTTGCTACAGTTCTTTTCAGAGCTCTTAATCTCCTTATTTTATTTTCCTCTCTCTCAATATCGGAGATGACAAGATGTAACAATAAACTTGCATGATGGTGATTAATCAAGTGAAAATGAATATGAGTGAGATTAGATTGAATGAATAACTTATACGAAATGAATTTTTTTATTTTTCTTGCGAGTTTTAGAGCAAAAGCAATCATGCAAACCGCGCCCTGCATGATTTGCGGAATCATAATTTGTTATTATTTGGTGTTTCTTTCGAGTAATTATTTATAGTGCTCAGCATTACTAGCCAATCGCCTGATGATGCCTAAAGAGCCATAACGCGTCGTGTAGGTGAAGTGGATAAGTGTCATTTTCTTTCTGTGCAATAAAAACCTCCCACCATATCCTGCCTGAGATGGTCAATATTATTAATTTACTCTAATTTCCTTTCGCAATTGCGGAAGACAATTTGCACGTAAGAAACTTGCTCCGAAGATGCACGATAGCCTTAATGTTGCACGTTTTTAAAGCTTAGATAACCCATTGCTAACGCTGTACTATGCTAGTATGTGGAGGAATAGTCCTCGGCGATCCCCTAAGATAAGCCCCGATCGCTGCAGTCGGACACTCCCCGCCCGACCAGGGGTGTCATTCTGTAACTCCGAACCGATCGGTACGGGATCCTTTTCGTCGGGAGGGACGTCACACCGACTACCGTGGTATTCTGTATGAAACCGATCGGTGCACCGAGGATCTTCCGTCGGTTGTGGGGAATCAGTCGGTTTGCTTGAGAGACACCGCAACAAATGGACAACGTATTTAGATTTTTGTCCGAAATAGGTTTATTTGAGGCTTGCATATAGCGATATAATTTATTCACAGGATTAAGAGAGCTATTGTAAGTAATGAACAAGTTGAAGATAAGGTAATAAAAATGGCGGTCTGTAAGAAAAATCTCAAAACAACTAGGATTCCGATGTGTAGCATTGTATTGTTCTCTTGGCTCCTCAAAATCTTTTACTATTTGGCGCTATCAAGTACATATATAGGCCAATATGTTGGCTATGAAGCATGTTAGATTATCTAAATATAGTATGTCCTATTGATTGCCAGAAAATCCTCCGCGATAAATGTCAGTAATTATTGCAGCATACCTAATATATATTCTTTAATTGAAATTTTACTCATATGGTCTAATTTTGTTTATTCAGCCACGCATGAAACCCACTTATAACACTACAGTAGTTTATTATTTTAGAAAATAGGCTATATCGTGCCGCTGTTAAATCTGTGCTTTTATTGACGTTCTTTTTCTCTTCAGTCCCCAAATTCACAACCAAACCAAACTGTTTGAAGCATCTTTTATCCTGATGCTTCAGCTCATGTAGTCTCCTGCGAGTCTTCTACCCATTATGTATGCCTGTACCCAAAAGGTACTATCCAGGCTTTGGAGATGTTTTCTTCTGTGAAATCCCAATCTATGTTTTATTGCAAAGTAAGGAGCACCCCTAGTAAATTACTTCGTCCGTCTGATAGGGAGAGTAGACATCTTGGCCGATTTCGTTAAGAGTAGGGTGATGCCGTCGCCGGGTAACCTATAACCACTCCTCCGCCTCTTATATAATCCCATTCCTGCTAACTTATCCTCCTAACGCTATTGACGCGAGCGACAGCACCCGTCTCCCCTTATGACAGAAAAACCAATCGATCGCTTTGACCAGAGTTTCAGTTCAAACACGACTGTGGCCTACAAGCAAATTCCACTAAATACAGAAATTGTGATTTTTCAATTTACTTGTCGGCCCAGGTGGTGACTGGGTAAAGTCGTCGCAAGCCAATCCGAGGGTCGCGGATTTGATTCCCGCCTGAGTGGTTTTTCATTGCTCAGGACATGGTTTTTGGTATTTCGTCTGTTGTTAATGTTAATCACCCGATGTAAAAGGCCCATAATGTGCTGCTTTTGGGATTATGAAAGTAAATAAATATATTTTGCTTCCGGGGAAACCCCAAAGAGCTAGGGGATTATTTACTGGGCACACCTACCTGATCTAGAAATTTAACCTGCCGTTGTAGGGACGAACGAGTGTAGGCGCATAAAAAAATCTAGTTATCAGCACTTTCAGAGAACCACGGAACTAGCCGCGCAGTTACTTCAATGGAGTCAACCGCTAGTGATCACACAATTGCGTGAAATTCAGTGTGGAAAAATCATTCGCCTGGACTGGGATAAATTTCTTGTTTTCAGCCGAGATGAATTAGTGTAAGATGTTCACCTAAAAAGCACAAATTTATACTTTGTGGAAATGATAAAATATATTTTATCAAAATGGAAAGGCAGGAATATTTATTATACCTACTCCTGCAAGTAAATGCGTTAATTTAGAGTACCCGTCAGAGTTCGCGTTGCAGAGCACGAAAAATCGTGGTAGCTCTTTCCTACGCACTAAATAGTCGCTGTTATTCGATATCTTGACTACAGACCTTACAGACCTTACAGACAGACTTGACCTTACACGCCGCGCCGTTGAGCACAGGAGATGAAATCTATATCGTCAACGCTAAAAATGATTTCCTAGCTAATGAATTTAGTGACTTTGAGAGTCATCAACTTATACGATTATCTGACAACTCTATTCAAGAACTGTGATTTAAATTGCCCCCCGGAGGCATCGATTGCTTATTGGTCATAAATCAGCATTCAAAAATATCAATGAACTTTTGAATCAAACGTCAAATCTTTGTTGAAAGTAATGAAATTTCCGTCAGATTACCTACTGACATGGTGTTTACTTCGAGGATATGCTGACTAATGCCCAACATAAATGTTGCTCAAATTTTGTCCACAATTTTAAATAAAATCACGTAATTATGCTTTCCTGTGGATGATTTCCAATATGTTCGACGGGTATCTTCATCATATCCTTTCAAACCTCTTGGTCGCGGGAATCACTTGATCATTTGCCTATCAAATAATCCCGATATAAAGTAGGCCCATGAAAAGATTGATTCCTTCGGTAATGGAAGCGTGAGGAAATGTTTAGTGAGCAGGTGGTGTGGCTGTGAGAGGTCGCTTCGTAATATTCGGGGAGGACGCGAGAAACAGGGCGTGGCGATGGATTGCAGGTTCAGGGGGAAGGGGTTGGAGGGGGAGGGGCGCCGCGCGAGATTTAAGCCACTTTAGTGGCGCGATGGCGTGAGTTTTGGAGTGACCCGGGACTCCGAGGCCATTATGCGAAGTGGGCACCTCTCCTCCTAAACCGAACACGCACCCAAACCTGTATTTTCCTGTCGGGAATCCATACCTGTCCACTTTCGGGAATTTTTACGATTTTCCCCTTTCCCGTTTGTTAAGAAAAGTTAGTATTGCTGTAATTATAATTCAAAATGATCGATGCCAATTAGACAATGAAGATGACTTCAAGAGTTCTGGATTGTTTCCGCGATTGGCAATTTTCCTGTGTATTCCCGAGGGTTCCACCGCGTCCAGAATTCTTCCCAGCTTTAATATTGTCAATGAAAACTCCATGTTTCAGGAATTGAGATTATATATTTATTTAACACAAATTAAAATTGCTCGGACGTATTTTAACTTAATGGAAGGCGAACAATGCATGCCCTGACATGGCAGCAGATTTTGTATGACAACCGCGAGAAGAAAGGATTGAGATTGGATGAGATAGGAAGCCATAGAGATATGATGTTTCCGAAGATTAAATAAGATAAAATGTATAACGACAATCAAAAATGAACAAATGTAATCAGGGTTAGAGGTATGGAATGATGAACTTACAGAAAATTAGAACAGATACACTTATTCTACATATTCTCTTCCTGGAAACCGCCATGAGAAGGATAAATGAATGAAAAGTGATTAGAGGCTGACTGAGGACGGACTTGTGTCAAGCTATTCGAGAGATATTTTAAATTCACGGTCTCAATTGCATCTTCATAATTAGTCACAATCATTATCATATCTTATTTAACATACATATGGACACCTGTCCCTCAATGTTTCTCTTTTCAATTTTCCCTTCCTTTTTCCTTCTAATTGGTTCCAAATATTTGCTCCATTTTTCCACGCGTTCCTTGTCTTCCTCGCTGTAGTCCCTAATGCTTTCTCCTTTCCTCTTCTTCTGCATACTTTCTCGTATCTAATCCTCCACATATGTTTCACCATCAGATTTTTTTAAACGTTAGTTCACATGATACGTTGTAATAAATGTAGCATTTTGGTTAGTTATATTGTTTTTAAAGCTATTTTTAAAAATTGTCTTCATAATAGTAAAAGTTATAATGATAGGCTTGAAAACGCAGCTGGAAGCGGCATGAGTTATGTATAGAATTCAATTGTATTTTTTAATTTTCATATTCTGTAATGAGCAAGTTTTTGAAAGACAAAAATTTTATATTGTACACTGACCGATCCAAGCCTATTTTAAATTGTAGCCATATTTACCACTGGAAATAAATTCATTGATTCATTTGCCTCGAGTACCAAGTTTCGATAGCCTGCATTCTTTGGTTTCTGTTTCCTAATTTCTCTGAAATATAAAAGTAAGCACTCAACACTAGTTCATTTAGGATACTTTTTTTGTTTTCGTTTGCTGGACACTTCTGTTGGCCCTGGAATCCCGATAGGCTGCTAAGCCTGTCATCTGGTTTTCCAGAGACCGGACCAACGGAACTTGACATACATCCATGTCCTGGGTGGATAAACCCACCCAGGCGGGACTCGAACCCGCGAACCTCAGTTTAGCAGCCGGGGACTTTACCCCGCCGCCACCGGGGCCAGAGGGGTAAAGTCCTCGCCAATTTAATCCTCAGTTTCCTAATTAATTACCCAACTTCTAAACACACGAAAGTTGTAATATCATCAATATCGATATAATGAAGAATGCTATCCAGCTCCGACTATTCTTTGCTGGATGTCCATTGGAATTCAACCTAACTTCAAACAACTCGATTCCCAAAGGTTCCAAAATGTCGGGACCAATGGGAATCGAACCGGCCCAACCCTTTCGTCTCATTTCTCTTTCCCGTTTATAGTCCCTCCTTTCATCGCCCCCCTCCTTCCTCCAGGGCTACCCTAAACCTTCATTCCCTTCCCTAACGCCCTGCCCTGTCCTCGGCTGGCTTCACGCGATGAAATTTATTGTACAATCAATTTCCAGAGGAGACGTTTCCTGCCCTCTTCAGGATACAATTTCGAGCGTAAATGTATACCAACCAACGTCTCCCTCTTCCCCACGATGGCAGCCATAATGTACCAGATACGAGATGTTCGTGCCTAAATTTGACTCTGCCGCTAATACTTCGCGATGGCACGGCTATAGGAAATCTGCGGGGAGAGGAACGTATTTTTTCACACTATATATTTCACATACTCCACAGCTTTCCCTCTTAAGCCCATTATCCTCGTGAAATTAATTATATTTCATCAAAAGCGGAGGTGATTTATATGTATTGACTAGACCTGGAACGTAACAAGATGTTGTCCGCACGGGTAACAACTGCATCATTTTAACGGTAGTATCTTTGCCTTATTTTATTTTTGACGTACGTTTTAACTCGTAAAAAATAAAAAGGGAAAATAATATGCAGATTATTCCACAAATATTATGTATTCAAACAATTTTTTCAGTTAATGGAGCAAATTGTAGTGAGATTGCATGACACAATAGTTTACCATAAACTCAAAAAGTTAGATGTCCTGGGGACTTTACTGAAGTACCGTTCAATTTATGATGAACATTTTCAGTAGTTTGAGCGAAATACCATTTCGCCTAGGTATCAATGAATTTGGTCTCATTTTAAAGAAAGATATCTCGCTCTTCCAAAGATACCAAAATATCAGCACCTTACTGAACTACATTCCAAGATATTTGCCGAAAAATATTAACCCTTATACATGGGAAATGCACTCCAAAGGGACATTACTTAAAAAATGTGGGATTTCAAACTTCTAGATTGCGTCATAAAATTAAGTGTACAGTGTTTATATTTTCTAAACCAAATCACATTGTCACAGGAGTATTTATTTCATTATCGCATTAATACCTTCCGTTGCGAAGGAGTTTTAAACGTACCGTGAGAAAAAATGAGTCAAGTTAAAGACATATGGATATTTTTATTTAATTTCATTGAATTTCATTCTTATAAAAGTTTACCATTGCATTATTAATAATACAGTATCTGATTCATGCTTCCTAGAGCTGGTGAATCTATAACGCATAATTCGAATGTGATCTTCATGATAAACTATCTCGCTCCAACTACCAAATGCAAAAGAATAGCGTGGTGGGAATGTATTAGTTCATTACTTATCATTTAAAAATTGAAAATATTTTTTAAACAAGTCACCAAAGTTTCAAAAAATTTATGTTTAAGTCACTTCATCGATGAACCACCGCGAACATTTCATCTATGACACCACGTAGATGATCAATGGAGTGATGAAGACATCCAACCTGAGGATGAAAAGACTACCGAGAGAGTGACGCCTCATAATATTCGGGTTTCCTGTGCATGTCTGCACAAGCACGTGCATTCTTCGCACCGAAAATGCGACAAGAGTCCTTTCTGAAGAATAAGGGTACTCGGAACGTGGATTACGTTCTCAGCGTCGCGTCGCCCGGAGGATGGAATTATGCGCCCCTAATGCATTCCTCGGCACAGGTTACTTTTCGCGATACTCGACACGGCCTTTTAAAATGCAACATATTGTTTATTCAACGGACGACGTTTTAAAAGGGGGTCTTCCCCGGGCACTCAAGAGGACTCTACCTCCTTGCCCCACCTTGCCCCCCCCCCGCCCTTCTCGCCCCCTTCTCCCCCCCAATGTGGAAACTTTCCACTCGCCTCCTCCCTCTCTTTCACGAGGGCCTCTTTTCGTTCGAGAGGGGACATGTCCTTGCATTAATGGGCTGGGTTACTTGGTGAGGAAGAAAGCCTCAACTGTGGAGAGGGTGAATGGGGGAGAAGTATCTCTGGGTCTTTCCTGAGAAGAGGGACATTTCTTGAGAACCTCCCACTGGGATGGGGAGCAAGGCAAGACATCGATGTTCCTCCAATTAAAAACAGAACAAAGAAAAGTGAGGGGTCAAATGCGACAGAGTAACCCTCGAGGGAAATATTCCATCTCCATCGTAGAGATTCACCAAAGGAAACGGAAATAGAAATAATAAAAAAATGAAAACCTTTTTGCGCAGGACGTTTCGAGTTAACCCACCAGCACAAACCGCAGACCCAACTTGCTTCGCTATTTCCGTGTCGCAAGCCAATCGCTGTGGAAATCGCTGCATCATTAATCCTCCTGGAGTAATGGTCTCGGTCATTTACCAAAGTCTTTCTCCGCACATCTATTAAGCATTCGCGGGGGCATAAATTCAAAAGCTCTTGCGAGCGGTATATCCCATTCGTGCGGAGCGAAGCAATTTTCGATTTGCCCTACAAAACAGACGCCGGAAGGATGTATCGCTATTTTCGAGTAGAGGATGGTGCAGGGGTCGAATCCTGCATTATTGCGTCCATTTCGCTGATTTTCTCTCTGATTTTATGTCGTAAAATTTCCCGTCGTCATATTATTGTGTTATTCTGCAGGGATTAAGTGACTGCGAAGGTCAGACAAAGTTTTTAACAGAAGGAAAATATCATTTTGCTCTTGCTTAAAAAATCATGAGAAAAGTGAACACATGACGGAGATCGATAATTGAAAGGATTGACTTCAAATACATTTTTTCTCAAGAAACAAAGGGCCATATAAATTGAGGTAAATCTTTTCCGTGATTTTTAACTATAACCCCGTACGCTAGACTTTGTGTTTAATGACTTATCATTACGCTAATATCTCTCCCGGAACGGTTAGATGTTATCTATTAACTATTCCTTCACAAAATCCGAGACTTATAAGTATTAATCCCATTTTAAACCGAGCATATCATAGCACAATCTGATCTATATACCAACATCTATTTCAAATTGTGTCTTGTAAAACGGTGAATTGCAAGAACACATGCGCGAATGCATGAAAACGAAATGGAAAAATAGCCCCTGGACTAATTCAATAATTATAGCTTGTTAGGTTGAAAAAAACTTGTAGTTTTAAATTGTGCAGTTTTGTGCCCAGCGTAATATGGATTTTAGGAATACTCTTCAGTATTTCTGACCTCACTCATGTATTGAATGAAAGAATATTTGCCAAGGTAGCACTCATCTATTTTCTGGTTTTTCTCTCCATTTTTCTCCTGTCTCCGTTAGGCCCGCATCATAAAAGCCAATCCAGGATGCGGGGCTTAAGCGTACCTACTGCTAATATTACATAACTTTTGTGGAATCATCCCAGACCTAATTCCCTAGAGGTGATCGGATCGGTATCAGCAGATAGAGAATCCTCATTTAAGAACCAGCAATAAACTCGAGCGATAGTCTTATGCCAGCATCACCAGATTACTAAATCGAGGAATTCCGAGTATGGAGATTGGATGGTGATGAGTGTTAAGGAGGCTGTCTACCACGGCCGAAAACGCTCCCGCAGACGCATAAGTGCTTTAATTGCACGACTTTGCTTTGAAGCTCCTAGTAAAGACGCTCTGTGTGCGCAGGTCTCAAGAATAAATGTAATCACTTAAAATAAGTGTCTCAGCTTTTTACTTTCCACATGGGTGACTATTTCGACTCCGGAAAAAGCGTGAATTCGTCGAAAATCAGCTCATAGCCATGACGCGTACGACGTATATTTCTTAAAATATTTGTACTCATTTCAAATGAGAGTCCTAAATCACTGTGAAGGATCATCAAAATTTTCAAAATTGTATATATTAACGTCACTGTTCATATTTTCCTGAACCCTTGCAACGCATATTTCACTGTGGTGTCGGTGGCGCTGTTGTCCGGGGTAGGTGATGGAGGGGAAGGCGAATATCTCTCCTTGGTTGCTGCAGACCCCGGAACTAAAAGGGCGTTTCCCGCCGAGGTATCAGATCCCCTAAGTCCTGTACTCGACACTTATTTGGTTCTCGGACAACTTTCCATTGAACAATATGTGACATCATATGAGATGTAAAATACCTTAAGGGGGCTCACTACTTCTCAGATTCTCCTCGACTGGCTTCTCCCCTCCGAGACCTGAGTGGAATGGGAAAGTCCTAATCTTCTTGTCGAGGGGGGGAGTAGTTAGAGGAGGGGGTGACGGCAGAGGAGGTGGGGGCAGTCGGCCATATGCCGTGACTAGATCGCGAAAAACACGAAACATGCGTTAGCATTTTAAAGTCTGAGGCCTTATAGTGACAAGCATAATAAAGTAGATGACACCAAATTAAATACCAAAGACCATTATGTGATCTTACTACGTGATATGTTTCTTTTAGTGAATAAAAATGGCAATGAAGAGGTTTGAAAAATGACTGAAAAAGGTCACTGAAAACACTAATTATCATTAATATGTCTAGTGAAGTGAACAATGTATCTCAATGAAAGCTCAGATAGATTCTTTCCTAACAAAAATGTGAAAACTTAAACTTCCTACACAAAAAATTAATAGGGTGGCAATTAAAATAAAAGTGGTCTGCAGAGGCGATTTTAGCTGAGGTAGTGAGCCCCCTTAATGCAGCTGGTGAGCCTCAGGGTCACTTTTTCCAGATTTCATGAAAACTTGAATATAGCACCTTCAAAGCGTGTTTTATGAGCTGAGATAAAAATAAATTAGAGTTTCCTGGCTAATAAATCAAATAAAACTCGGATCAACTTTATGAAGTTCCAATGTTAATCAGTAAAAATATATCTTATACACTTCTCTGGTGCTGAAGATGATGCCAGACATCGAAATCCGGATTGTACAATAAACTGATGTGACCTGACCAGTGGAGTGTAAAAGTTATGTGTATTTATTAAAGTGTATAGGCTAATTTTCACGTAGTTAACCTTAAAAGTGGAAATTTTAACATAGACTCTTGAGGAGATTGCCCAGATTACATCAGTAAAATGTCAATTTCAACGAGAAAGCATATTCAAGGTTTTAATTTAAGCTGTTTTTAAAAACCAAATCTTCTTATGAAACTGATGAAAAATAAGATATAGGTATATCACCACGTATCTTTTAAAGTTATTAGCGAATTAAAGTCATAAAGTGGCAATTCCATGGAAATGGCGCTGCAGTAGGCTCTTTTGGCTAGAAAAATATAACAACTCATTATAAAAACGATGTACAGTTTCATTATGTGTTAATGCAGTCTTCCGGTGTTTGTCGAAAACACTGTTTGTAGTCGAAAACAGTCGACAAACAGTGTTTGTCTTGGAAATGACGCTAAAGACGTTGAAACCGGTAGATAGCATTAAAACGCAGTGGAACTGTACATAATTTTTATTATAAAATACCCCTTCTCATCATTCCACTACGTAACGCCACAATAAATTAATTTAGATAAACAAATGTAGTCATTAAAATATATCTTTGTGGAATATTCTACATGTATTGCACCAAAATGTTGGTTTTTGTCAGCGAAAATTGAATTTTTAAACAAATATAAAAATGAGTAATATAGTGATTATCTTGACCGAAATAGTCAAGCCAGAGCCATCTTCAGACGATTAATGGCCTTTTATCTTTGAGAGTAGAATTTACTCCTCTCAAGTATGTTACATTACACTCCAATCCTAATATATTTCCTCCTGATCTAAGGACCCAAGTAGTTCTAAATAGGCAAACTTTAAGCATCTCGGAATAATTTGTTACTTTGTTTCGCTTAGAAATTTTTATGCAAGACGTACTTGAACTAACATCTTTACTCCTGATCTAAGGTATTGATGTGCGTAAAGAAGACTTGTAATACACAAATAACAAGCCAAAAAGCTTGTATGCATTTAATGTTAAATAGGTTTGTTACTTGTTGAATGCTTTGTTTCTTAGTGAATTCCAAACTTTTCATTTTGCCATCCACGGTATCGATACACAACGTCCTTATCAAGGCAACGCATGATTTAATGTGATAAAATCCTACAAAGCATAGTCTGAAACATTTGCTTGTATGTATTACTTGAGTATTTAAAAAGTTTATTCGTTCGAAATAACTGCTAAAAAAGCCATACCTGCATGTTGCGATTAAGTATAACGATGACACTAGTCAATCGATGGGTGGAAAAAATTGTATTCCAGAAGTTAATTACTTTTCTTAGATTTATCATGAGTGGAACTTTTACCATGAAACATTATAGCGTTAATTTCTTCCCTGAACTTACTCTTCGGACGTGGAATAAAAAACTATCAGCTAGCGCCGAAAGCGAGGGAAAGTAAAAGTCAGCGCTTCATTCGACGAACACACGTCCCTATGGATACACACTCGCTCAGGTAACATTTCTAGAAAATGAGCAAAAAAATTGTAAGCTACCAATGTCGGGACGGCACACCAACAGCCTTTAGCTTCCCTGGGGGGACAGCGTGTCCGGGACACCTCATCAAGAGCAAAAGGAGCAATCAGAGCAATGTTTTCCCAATGTCGCGCAAAGGTCAGAGCCTGATGTCACAACAGCAATGCATCACGGCGAAAACATCGCCTTTATCGATTCCTTGATATGTCTCCCCAGCCCCCCGACCCACCCGGAAGGGAGTTTGTAGAAGGGAGGGGTCTGGCCTGGTCTGGATCTGAGAAAAGATAGGCATATATAGGACGGTTGACGCTGAACATTATTTGGGACATAACTTTAGAACAGAGCATTGGAATATATATTGAGAAGTACACCTAATATAATGGAATAGGCCGAGAAAAAATTATTTAACTTGACCGAGATTCGAGCTTGATTTGAGGCCAGGTGCGTAAGCCAGTTCCACCATTAAGACATCTAAAGCAAGGAGATTTCAGGGGGGGTTTCAAAGAACAATAATTAAGGCCATGTAAATAAAAATTGATGATTTTTTTAGAGGACATTGTCTTATTAAAAAACGCATGCATGAATTAAAACGCAGGAGAATAAAAGACAATTAAAATATTGCTGCTGAACGTGACACAGTGACTTTAAGATGAAAAAAATATTTAAAAATGGCCAAATTTTATCAATATAATGCAAAATGAATCATTACTAAAACGATATAGAAGAAATAACAAGCCAGATTTTCAGGCTCAAGAGAGAGACAAGGTATATTACAGTTAAACCAATAAAAACTGACCAAAGGATCGCATGTAGCGTAATGAAGTTTTAAGCATGAGCTCTTTACGAACCTTACCCGATATGGAAGCATTCGTGATATAAATATTGAAGAGAAACTCTTGCCACGGACGGAGATTCGAGCCCAGGTGCTTTGATTAAAAATCAGAAACTGTATGTTTAAAGTCACTCATGAAAAAATTCAAGAAAGAAGGAAGCAATGAGAAGTAATAAACTACAATAATGTAAGTAAGCACGTTCTGCCATAGGCGATGAGTATCTTAAGGGCGTGGTATTTAGTCTTTCTGTCTTTGGTGTGATGGAGTAATTTACCATTAGGACAGATTAAGGTCCATACCTTGCTAGGTGATTTATATTCGTTTTAAGGCGAGCTAATTTGGTGAGATGGCCAGTGTTTTACAGAATAACCACTCCACAAATCATCTGAAATATCCAAAAGAATTCAAATGCGATATGGTACTTTTTTCACAGTTTTTATTTCAGGTCGACCGGTTTCGTCACATAGGCGATATCATCAGGTTTGACACCTGATGATGTCGCCTATATGACGAAACCGGTCGACCAAAATGGAAAAGTACCATATCGCATTTGAATTCTTTAGAATGGATTTTCACAAAGTTAAGCCAGAATTAATCGAGTTTATGAAACATCCAAGGCATTCGGAAAGTTCAGGAAACATGGTTAATTGCTCGGAAATGATCGCTCACATCACAAAAAAACTCCATTCGAAATAAATTGTTCTAGTCAATACTTTTCCATTTCTATTCACATAGGATGCAAATCCACTCATGTATATTCACTCATTTATATGCCTTAAAGAGGGTGAAATTCACCATTAATATGATCATTTCACGTGTCCGGGACTCGCACTTGGACCTCTCAGTTGCCGTTTGATCGATTACTGCCATGACTTGATAACTGGATGACATACTTGAACGCCAATTGTGAGATCTGGGCTCGAATCCCAGTGAAGTCAAAAGAATATTTTTCAATGGCAAGTTTCTTCCTCATTGGTGTTCTATATTGCAACCACACTGCGTACCACATTACTGGTGCGATCGCATGGACTGTTTTAGTCAATCTCACGCTACGTAGAAATCCATCACTAATTGTAAATCTTCTCCTTAAAATGACTGGAGCGATTTTCGTTGATTACAGATTTGCGACAGATTTACATGCATTGATGCAAGCAAAAAAATTGCATATTATTGATATGGTTTCTTGGCAATTTAATGAATGCTACTTTAACACGTAGCCCCATGGCGCTTGACATGAATTTTTAAAAAATTCGATGAAATGCATACGCGTTTTCTCATAAATGTGACCTTTCATAGTGTTATAATCGTACCTGCTAGATATCAAGGTAGTTTGTTGAATGAAAAACACGATTCATTTACGGTTTTTGCCAAGGTAGTTTGAGTGAAATATCCTTTCACCTATAAATCAATGAATTTGGTCTCAATTTAAATAAAAATAGCTCAATCTTACATAGATACCAGAGTATTAACCCCTGACCAAACTACTTTCCATGATTTTTTTATGATATATACCGATCATTTTACATGGGAAATGGTATGCCATTGCACTTCAAAAAAACCTTATTTAAAAAATGAGGAATTCATAACACCTATATCTCGTCAAACAATTAACAGTGTGTAGGTTGTATGTTTTCTCGACTATTATTGAAAATAAAATATGAGGACCTCAGAAGTCAAGGGGTTTAAGTAACAAAACCATTGTTTAGAGAAAACTTAAGTCAAAGTTGAAAATGTTTGGTACAACACACTAAGTGGTTAAGAGGCATTACCCTAGATAGCAGCACCTATCAAGAAAATCACTTGGATGCCTTTACCACCTGAAAGATTAATATTTTCACATTGCATTCCTGTACCCAACTTATTTTTTTCAAAAATGCCACTTAGACCCCTTGACTTCTGGGGTCCACATATATTGTCACCGCGGGAAATTGTTTCAGGATTACAAAAAAAACCATCCATTGAGAATGTCTCAAAAGTATCGCGTGAAAAAAATGAGTCAAATTAATGACTTTTAGAGATATTTTTCTTTAGTTGGATTGGATATTTGGGGAGGAAACCGACAGCTAAGGTCATTTGCGCCATATGGAACAGGTAAGGGAGGAAGGGTGGATAGAAACCCGGCGTCGGCATAAGTCTGCTCTTAACGAAAGACGCCAGAGGGACCGCGATTTAACGTCTCATCCGACAGACCGAGTACTGTACTTGAAATGCCCTCCACAAGACACTCAAGTAGGGACTCGGGTTTCCTCTGAAAAACATCATCCTCTGCAGGGATTTTCTTTAATTACTTAGAATTCCAGTCGTATGAAAGTATAACATTGCACCGTGAACGATTGAATATTTAATTCGTGCTTCATACATCTGCTGACATGAAATTGTATAATTTGATTAAGAATGGCATAATGACCAGGGAACTATCTTGCTCAAAATACCTTAAATTTCGAATATCCTGGGGTAAACACAAGTCATAACATTACTTTAATTGAGACCAAAATTTTAAAATATAAATCTTGTCTTTTTCTATCCAACGTATAAATTGATCTACAAGTGAAGTGTGGTCCAAGAACTTTTTATCGACTTTCTTGAAAAGCTTTTAAAAAACGCACTCAACTACGCACGATTTGCGCTCCAAACACCTTAACGCATCTACATCTACATAATATCCTGTGAGCCGCCGCATTGGCGTATGGCAGGAGGTGTTAGGTCACCAGCCGCGTAAGAATGTAAGTTTTTGGGAGATGAAATGGTGACATGTATTATAGGAGTGTATGCAGTGGAGCTCAACTTTTATTGTGATCGCTTGTCGTACGCGGAAAGAACGAGTTTTTGTACCTATCTGTTCGACAGTGTATCTCTTTGATTTTATCGAATCTGTCAGACCTAGGAATATAGTGAGGAGTCATGATAATATTCTCTGTGTCGCTCTGAAAAATATTAGTTTTAAATTTATCAAGCAACCTAAGCCTAGCGTATAGCCTCCCAGTCTCTAGGGGCTCCCACCTCAATCTCTCTTAAAGTTGTGAGACACAATATGTACGGTCATAGCAGTTTTTAACGAAGCGTGCTGCCTTTCTTTGAGTTTTATTAATTTCTTTGGTTAAATGTTTATGACCAAGGTCCCAAATGCTCGCGGCGTATTCGATGTGTGGTCTAACCAGTGCGAAGTAGCATCACTCTTTCACTTTTTCATTCGAGGACCTTTCTATTATATGCTTAACAAAACCTAGTTTCTTTAACGCTGTGCAGCATATGTTTTGTATGTGTGTTCCCCACAATATTTCAGAAGGTAAATGTTAGCATAAAATAAAAAGTTAAAAATCTAACAACTCTTAGAAAATGTACCTTGATGTTTTAGGTAATTCATCTCGTTAAGGAAAAGGGTGGTAAGGGGAGGTTATTTAAGAATCGGAGGATAGATGGAGAATTCCCGGTGATTGCATTGAGATTTTCAACTAATAGCATTCGAATGAATGTCCGTGATGTCTATTTTTTGTCTATAATGTGATGAAGAGAGTCTATTAAAAGTGTAAAGTTTCGGAATATTAGATGTATTTACTAGTAAATTTTTTAAGCGTGTTTATTTGTAATTGGATAAAACAAGTTATCCGATCCTTTCGCGATCTCTAAAATGGAAAAACTAGCTCTACAGATCGGATGGCTGTATGGATCATTGGATGGATCAAGCCTAGCGTTTAGCCTCCCAGTCTCTAGGGGCTCCCACCTCAATATCCCTTAAAGTTGTGAGACACAATATGTACGGTCATAGCAGTTTTTAACGAAACTCGCTGCTTTCCTTTGTATTTTATATATGTTTCTGGTTCAATCTTTATGGCCAGGGTCCCAAATGCTCGCGGCGTATTCGAGGTATGGCCTAACCAGAGCGAACTTTGACTTTTTCATCCGAGGACCTTCCTATTATACGTTTAACAATACCTAGTTTTTAAAAATGCTGTGCCACATATGTTTTGTATGATAACGCATATTGCACACTTTCTGAGAAATCACCTCAACGCGGGCGATGCACTGGAAAAACACGGTAATTACTCGATTACGCTGATTTGGCGTCGATTTTTCTCTACATACCGGTCTTTTACGGAAGAAAGTTAGAAGAGGTGCAAGGGAGGGGGGGGAAGGAGGGCTGGTTTTCTGGGCGTCGGCCGGCAGGAGGCTAAGGGAGGGGTGGGCGAAGGGGGGTAATAGCTCACGAAACCCCACCCCCGTCCACCCAAGCCATTAGGCCCCACCGCCCCTGAAACTATTAGGAGGAGGGGGAAGAAGAGGCGCTAGAACACACACCAACCCCTCTTTCCTTCCGTGGATCCTACCTCCTTAGCAGCCAATTAAGGTTTCTCTGCCTCGTGTCTTCGCGGTGGAGAGGGAGGAGTGAGGGTCGAAAATGACTGTTCCAAAAGGGGAAGGGGTAGGTGGATGGGCGAAAATATGGGAGTGGCGGGAGGATGATGTTTGAGGCCGTAATGGTGGTAATAAGCTATGGAAACACTCAAAATGCTCCCGGGAGTGTAAGCTAAGCGATGTGGCGACGATTCGAAGCAAAGTAGATAATTTTCACCATATCGGCCGGGTTTGTTCGCATCTTTATATCGATACATGGAAGGAATTCATGTGCTAAGGAGATTACCTGATTTTACATCAAATCTAAAACTGTTAAAATATTATCCAAAAACGTACACTCATGGCTTCCCCCTAAAAAATGTGTAGGGAATATGATTTTAGCTGTGTTTGACATCACTTAGTAAATTGTTAATTAGTAGGTTCTTTATGCACGCACTGACATTGTTAAGTAATGCGTCGGTCTCATTAAATTAGCCTTATGTATGTCTAAGATTGGATTGGATATTTGAGGAGGTGACTGACAACTACAGTTATTAATGCCGTAGGGGAAGGTAAGGGAGGAAGGGCGGAGAGAAACCCGGCGTCGGCATCAGCCTGCTCTTGGCGAAAGAAGCCAGAGGGACCACGATTTAACGTCCTATCTGACAGACAAAGTACTGTATTCGGAGTGCCCTCCACGAGACACTCAAGTAGGGATCGGGTTTTCTCAGGAAAACATCCTTTACTGCAGGAAATTGAAAGAGTTTTAAAGCAAATGATATAACTACTTAATGGTAGATTTCAACAGGTTCTCCTTCAATGCTACCCAAAATTACTCGCAACTTGTCATTATGAATGTAAATTGTACTAAGGTAGTAAACATCATTATTATTAATTAACTTCAATGAAAAATTGTAATTTTATCTTCCGGAATTTATTTCATTGACAAACGATCCTGGTTTCGACGTTGAACGTCATATTTCATATAAAATTATGTGGCATTACGATATAACAATTTTTTACCTCATACATGAATCTATGTCTACATACTACTCTGCGAGCCGTCACATGGGCGCATGGCAGGGGAAGTTAGGACACCAGCTGTGCAAAGATGTAAGGGATAAGGTTTTGGGAGGTAAAGATGTGACGTGTATTATGGGAATTTATTTAGTGGAGGTCATTTTTTATGGTGTATTAATCAAGTATTTAATTCAATTTTATTTATTGAGACTTAATCAAATCCATAAAAACTTTAGACTGTATTCTCTACTCGGAAAACCAATAATACTTTCTTTTCTAAGGGCTTTCGTTTAAGTTACGCTCAAGTCTTACGTGTAATGTTTGATCGCGCTCAACGTCATTTGCTGCGTCATAGCTCTTATTAGTCGGCCTCTATGTAAATATGAAAGAGTGTTAACTATACGTTTGTTGCTCCTATCCTCTAAAACCACCTGAACGAATGAAATGACATTTTGCATGATTCTAGCGTATATATTATAAGGTGGACTTTTGGTTATATGAGAATACCACAGGGTCCAAAAATAGGGCCCCAGGATTTTACTCGCATGACAAAACCATTAGTTTATGTGTAGAGGTATTTCATTTTTTTGATAACTGCCAATGAGGATGTAGGATTAAATTGTTCACTATGGACTGACAGTAAGAATGTAGTAGTAATTCTAAAACTGATTTTGTTATAGTTTAGTTTTTGCTTAAAAAATATATTTCCAATTACAAGTTGGATGTGAAATTTCACTCTGGCGGAGCGGCGGAGTAAAGTCTTTGCCGGCTAATCCTGTGGTCGCGAATTTGATTCCCAGTTGGGTAGAATTTTCAGCATTCGTGGCAAGGTTGTGTTTGTACATCTGCTGTTAATCATTGTAATTACCCGATCTAAAAGGCCATAGGAGTATTTTCAGTGGAAATTAAAAGGAAACAAAGTTACGCCAAAAGCTTCAATAGTGTGTATTGCCATTTTCTGTGATCATATAACCTAGATGAGCGACATATGAATTCAATATTTCAACACCTTCTCTAATGATGAAATTGGATTAAAAAACATTGTGTTGTTTTAATTACTTAAGCCACAACGAAATCTTCGCAGTGCTCGTTGATTATCAAATATGTGTTAAGCCTGGAAATATTCAAAGGCACGCCATTGGCGTAGATGAATTAGAGTATTTCCTGTAGAATATTCTAAATTTCATTCTACCGTGGGCAAGAGAAAAGCTAGAGATTATTCATCGTTGAGGTGGAAAAAGATATAAGTTAAGAACTATGACTTATATCGCCAATATTTTTTTTGATTTCTATCGTCTTTCCGTAATGACGAATTTACCATCGATAGGAAGACCCTGGGTAATTTTCGTCGACAGTATAATACAGTCCCCATTAAGCTGCTATTTTTAAAATCCATATGACGCTTAAGTAGTGTGTAAAGTCCGTATTATTGTTAAAATATGTATTATGCTGACGATAAAACATTAATTTTGGAGAGATAGCGTGCGGTGAATAGGTAGTCAATAACTATCTTCCATGTGGATAATATTTTCCGAATACGTGAAGTAGATATTACAGCTGATGAAGTTCGATTTACCCGATATTTTCTTTGTTCTTCATTATCAGAATTTACATTACATCAGCATATCGCGTTAGATTTAACCGTAAGTATTTTGAGCTGAGGGCCAATATTATGACAGGAAGGGAGAACGAATTAGGGCCAGTATTACGTCTTTTACAGCCCCCGCTAACCCTTCGATATGCCAAAGGAACAACCAACCGCTGCAATATTTTCCAATATTGTGACAGGAAGGGAGAACGCAACGTACCAGGTTCGGCAAATTTACCTCACCCAAAACTAGCTCGTCCTATTAATTGACCATATCCCCGGGATCAGTGTCCCGATAATTAAGCTCAGCGGGCGATAAAAATCAGGAGCGAACAAATACGCTGCGCGTACGTAAATATTGCCTGTTGATCACCAAATTTTAGCTGATAACTTCAAATTCCATTTGTAAAAAGTGAGTTTTCCTGATAGAAGACTTACCCATGTATTATAAATAAAATTAAAAAAAAACTTTTTAGCGCAGTTAAGCCTGTGAACTAATCGATGTAGTAATAATATAATTATTGTTTTCCACATCTCGTAATTTTTTATTGATTTATCATAATCGTTGCTTTTAAAGTGCACCTTCGTGGACTGTAAAGATTTTTATATGATTTTTTTGAATTTTTCTGAAAGTGGAAGTCTCGAATTGTAAGCGAGAAAGAAGAATGAGCAGAATGTGACGGAAATAGCTATTAGCGGACACGATTGAAGGGGTACCGTAAACCCAATCAACGCTAAGTTCGACACTAAGACCAACAATACATTTATTCCCTCCTTGAGGTTTGGACTGACGACCAGTTGTCTTCCATGCCAAAGTTAAATCAGATTGACTTCCACAGCCGGCAAATGGGTGATGAGGACTCACAAGAAAATTAGAAAACACCAGAGATAAATTAATAATGTCGCGAAATAATATTTCTAATACTTAGATCCAAATAACTAAAATTCATTAAAGTAAATTTAAAATATTTCAATCAAAAATTAGGCCACGCATCTTCAAATAAAGCGCTCTCGGATTTTCCAAAGCTGAAACTCTGATGCAGGAAAAAGTACAATAATATTTTGATTGACACGAGGCTACAAAAAATAATTAGACAGTCGAAGTTCAGGATGAATTTTCTCAGTTGTATCATCTCCTTGGCAAGTGTAATCTCCGCATAATCTATTTTTGTGGCTATACACGCTTCGCTATGACGTGATTGTCATTATCTTCACAGCAAACACAAATCACGAAGACCTTTTTTAGGGTATAGCGGTATACGATATAACACTTGCAGGTATAATATATTTAGGGTATATAGTTGTAAAATCCTCCACAAGGAATCTACTACAAGCTGTTGCAAGTAATGGTGGCAGTAGGATGCGGTACGGTTCGAAATTATTAAAGTAGAAATACGGCACAAAATATTCTTTTCTGGAATATAAGGAAATACGAATTTTTCGTAACGTAATATGAAGGTAATTATGGTTTTCCTTAATGCCTGCGTTTATCGTTATTTTTCAATTGCCCTCATGAGTGTGAAAGCTTAATCGCCATGCTTCAAACTTATCGAGAGAGTGTTCTCATGACCGTAAAGGCGTTAAACGTGAAACTAAGCCAAGCGTTTCGCGCGCTACCAATGAGGCGCTTCGCTTCGTACGAATCGCCTTTGAACGAAGCACCTGATTGACTGCGCGCAAAATTCTTCGCTTGGTTTCTCGCGAAAGACGTGCATATAAAACCGCATTGACTGTGAGCAACGCCCTTTTGGAGTGCTTCGCGTTTTTGGCGAAAATAATGACAACGCGGAAGAAAGACATGTGATCCCGCCCCACCAGGGGTAGAAAGCTGGGTTTGACGTAACCCTCATTGGATCATCTGCAATCAGTATCGCGCTGGACGAGCCTTGGACGACTCTCTCACAATAAAGTTTGTATATAATTTATTTGAGTGATGGAATAATAACCAAAGATGGATCTCTTCAAGGAAAAGAAGAATGGTTTGGCAAAGAAGGCATGTAAAAGTAAAAAGAATCTGTTAGCAAACAAACACATTAAATTGGAAATTGAAAATTCTTTCACAAAAACGTTTGTTTGGGGTGCATTATTACATGGATGTGAAACTTGGACATTGGGAAAGATGGAGAAGTCTCGGTTGGAAGCAATGGAAATGTGGATTTGGAAGAGGATCTAAAGAACAAGATGGATAGACAAGTAAAGCAATATGTTAACTAAAAAAAAAGAAGCAATATGTTAACTTTTTTCATAAAATATATTCCACGAAAATTTCGTCGGTTAAATATGACCTGACGTGACAGAATAAAAGATGATAATTTCAACATACGTGTATATATTTGTATATATATATATATATATATATATATATATATATATATATATATATATATATATATATATATGTATGTATGTATATATATATGTATGTATTTTCGTGTATAGAACGGATTTTAACTCGTAGATTAAAAAGATTTCTTATAGATGTTTGGGCACAATATTTTGATAAGAAATTGCATGTATCGTATCGATACGGTAAGGTTAACTGCATAATACTGTACGATAAGTTTTGGTGGAACGTAATTTGATAAGAACTTTCTGCTGTGCGTATCACCAATCTTGCTTTTAAGGTAGTTAGAGCAAGATAGTTCTCTGGTCATAATGGAGACCATATTCGAACTATAGGTTTTTATTTCAGCGGCTGTAGAAAGCATGAAGTAAATATTGCATTATCAATGGTGCAATAATATACTTTTACATAACAGAAATACATACTTGTAAATCAGATAAAGTTATCTCTGTAAGTATTTCATTTGACTCATTTCTTCGCGCGGTACGTTTAAAACTCCTTCACAACGGAAGGTTCTTTTATGATCCTGAAATAATTACTGCGGAACAATATGATTTATTTTCAAAAATGGTTGAGAAAACATGCAAACTACTCGCTTTTAGTTTTTTTATAACATCTAGGTGTTAGAAATTCCTCATTTTTTAAACAACGTCTCTCTGGAGTGCATGCACGTACGATTTCCCATGTAAAATGATGGGTATATTTTGGCAAATATCTCGGAGAGTTGTTCGGTAAGGGTCTGATTTTTCAATATCCTGAAAGGGTGAGATATTTCTCATAAAAATGAGATCAAATTCAGTGCTTTATAGGTAAAATTGTATTTCGCTCAAACTATCTTAAGGTAATTTGATCGCGAATCGATAGTTCAGGCATTAGGATCAGCTGCCTGTCTCGTGACCTCACTGCCCAGGGTCAATGCGTCTGACATACGCTTGACAGACTGAGTCATCATCTTTTCATCAAGAGACGGCACAACGGTTTTACTCAGGTAAGTTGTCCCTACTTTAAACCCAGCATATACTTTGCTTCGGGAGGCCATAACCTTGACCTTAAAGGGAGTCCATTACAAATTCACCATGCCCTCAGCATCCACCGCATCGTCCGCGAGTATTCGCCCGAAGTCTCCCTTCCCCTACACTACCCACTTTCTCATTCCCCGCTATTCATGACTGCCGAAGAGAATCTCATCCGGTAACATTAATTATTATTAGTGACTTCCAGCCTCTCCCTCGCTCTCGAAGGGCAATGCCATTTCCTACCAATGCGTAATGTCATTCAAGAGGATTACCGAAAATATCCCTGTCCCCCACCCCCCCGTTGGAGCTAAAGTTGCCCCCGGCTCCCTTCTCGTTAAATTAAATCTCGCAACCTCCCTTATGCTTCCTAATTCTCATTCCGGTGTGTGTATATTTAATTTAAGAGGCTGTTTAGACGAGATGGAGCGTAAGAGATGAGAAGAACATGGTATTTTTTGGAACTCGAATTTCATGGATATCTTGGTGTATCGGCTACGCTCATGAGTAATGGCTTGCCTTTTTATTTTACCAATTTATTCATCAGGATACCCATTGCCATCATCTCACCACAAGGTAGGAATAAATTAAAAATACGTACTTAACGATGCTTTCCTTAAAAGAGAGGCAATTAATAGACAACTATAAATGCGAGAAATAATTAATAGTCAACTCTCAGGCAGTCAAGAATGACTATCTTCTGCTCGCCAAGGGAATTGATCTGAGAAACTCTCAATGGGCTCAGATTACAGCCGACGTAACACAGAGGATTTTCCAGCGCAATTTTCCACATGACACATGTAAAATTTTCCACATGTTTTTCCATTTTTCCACATGTTTCCACATGATTTTCCACATGTAAAATTCGAAACTATGGGCAATCCCAATTAAATGCATTTTTAGTCAGAATCTCTTCTTATTTCTTCTCTTCTTATTCTTCCATAGCAGGAACAACATTTACAAATTTTACGATGATAACTTTCCACACGACTGTTGAATGAAAGGAAATTAACCACGTTGATGAGGACTGGAAAGTATTTTAGCAATAGAAAAATTGTATTATGCGTAAAAATGTAAAAATAACATAATATCCATAGAATTTGCGGATGACTTAAAAGGTTACTGGATAAATTAAATCAAATTCTTCAAGAATGTAGCATTAAAACAAATATAAATAATACCTGAATCCTAGTATGCGAAAGAGAGAGGCTGAATGTGGAAGTAGGTCTTGCAAGTAGGGCGAGTGGATCTTCACCTATTTCGCAAGTACCGTCCCATTAGACGGAAGAAGAACCACAAACTTTAATAAAAGAACATTGTAAGCTAAGAAAGCGTTCATAATGAAATAGCAACCGCTGTTTTACAAGTACATAAGGCAATGAATAATGAAACATCATGTGCAAACATTCGTAAGAAACGTGGCGCGCTATGTATCAGAAACGTGAAGCATTGGGGAAGCAGACCAGATTATTGATATAACACTAGATACAGTCGAAACTAGGTGGTTAAGGAGGATGATGAAGATAAAATTAACAAATTAAATAAAAAATGAAGAATTATGCAGCTGCATTGAAATAGAACAGATGGAACACCATGTACTAAAGAAGAACCAGATGGTTTGGGAGCACTAGGAGCGCATTGGGTAAGTGATGAATATAATCTAAGAAAAATAGAGAGTAAAGTCCCCAGAAGAAGGTCAAGGGATAAATACATGAGAAATATAAATAAGAAATATATTAAACCAAACGATAAATACAGAAAACGAATAATGATGAAGGTACTCGCGAAGAGCTACCAATCTTAGGATTGATACCAATGATGATGAAAACTCATAATTTTGTACATAGCGTATAATAAGTACATAATTTATAAAAAATCCTTCTTTGTGGAGGCGTTGGCTTAAAATATAGTTCCGCTGGACGCATTGGCCTGGAAGAATCTTTTTACCTTACCGTCATTGCATGTTTAGTTAAATCAAATGGCAGTTGATCAACAAGATTGAAGAATTGGAACGTCAGTGAATAGTCATAAATTTGACTCAGAAAAGGAATCTCCCTGAGGTGGTCATTTTTTCCTTTAAATGAAAAATTCTAGGGTCACATTTCAGTGATTTAACGACATCTTATAATGAAATGGAAGTCACCATTAATTTGGCAATGGAAATGGTACATGAAATATACCTTTCCCTTTATTAAAGTGTGTCATTTCTCAATTTTTTGGCTCAGCATTCGAACTTATGGCAAAGATATATATTAGTATTTCATTCAAAACTTTGACTTGACGTGACACTTTACTGTCACTAACGTGATATTTTAGTAATACGAAAAACATTATTTCGGATTCAGAGGAGATTAAATGCATATCTAAGTATTTCGAAATGTGTACACCTTATGCACCATAAGAGTAAACGTTAAATTAGCTAAAGTAATGCATTTCTAATTTTATCTGTATTAATTTCAAAAACGCGGGTGAAAATTTGCATGCAATTATATTACGTTTGTATCACAAATAAAAACACGTGGTTTTAGAAGGACGATCATCTTTTCGCTCTCTTGACCACAAACTCCGGGCCTGAAAAATATGTGCGAGTATTAAAAAAAAATATTTATCTAAAAAATATGGATGTGTCCCACAAAAATATTGACATCTGATACAAAAATATTGTTTTCCCATAAAAATCCGCAGCTATGCTATCTTTTGGTGTATTACAGTTTTATTGTATCATATCGCTTTCATCATCATCTGGTGTTCTGCCTGCTGGCAGGTCCCGTACACCACTGCTGTCTCCATCCGCTTCTGTCCCGAGCTTCCTTCTTTGCTTCATCATAGCTGATGTTCTTCACCTGATACACCAATTTAATTCTTCTCCTTCCTCTCTTTTTCTTTCCTTCAATTGAACCCTCAAGTGCCACAGTTATTATACTTTTCCCTCTCATCACATGGCCCAACCAGTTTCCTTTCCTTTTCCTTATTTCCTTTAGGAGCGATCATCCTTCTTTTACTTGGCTCAAAACCTCTTCATTTTTCATCTTATCTACCATCTTACTTTTTCCATCCTTCTCCACACTCACATTTCATAAGCTTCTACTCTATTCCTTTGCCTCTTACCTAATGTCCACGCTTCACATATCGCTGTACACAATTGAACTATAAGCCCGATGAGAAAAATTTGTTATCAGTTTGTTATTGTTTTATTAAAATTTTTTGCGGCGCAATTGAAATGCTGTAAGATATGTATGCTTTACAAGGATTTTTTTTTAAATTTAGCAAACGGCAATGCTCGAAAAAATCGGAAGGTAATCTCCCCACAGGTCTGTGAACTTAAAGGCTCCCTAAAGCTCCGGAAAAATTGTAAAAACTCTCTTTTGTACTGAAAATTGAGGAGTAATAATCGTATTATTATAAATGTATTGTTATTATTTAATGACAAAAATCACTGCGACCGTTTTGAAACTCCTGGGAGGGATTTTAGAGAGAAAGGCATAGGCGCTTCAACGCCTGCAGTCCATGTTAATGGGAATTAAGTGCGGCAGTGCGCCAAATATGTGTCGGATGTAAGTTGTTGGAATACGAAAACTTCGGACTAGAAAACTCACCATCCGAGGACGAGTTGAGAGGATTTAGAACGACGGGGAGAGAGAACAGAGCGGAGTGCACGAGTGGAAACGTGTCACTGACAGCCTTGCTCTCACTGCTTTGGAACTCCTTTGGCAGTATCTCGGGGAGTATGGAAGTGGCTGGGGAACGGGCGTAGCTCTTAAAGAGATTGAGGGCCGCAGAAGGCAGATAGAGTAGAGGCGGCTAGGAGATGCTTTATTCCCACGACGGCTCGACTTCCCAGCGCACCTCGCAGGACCTGAGTAAGACAACGAGCGAGAAGAAAGCCTTTTCAAGAGCAATCCGTCATGGAGCGCAGGTGTGCGAGTGATTCAATGCAAACAATAACAGTATGCTACTCTGCTAACGCAGAGAATTTGGCCAAATTCGAAAAAAAACAATGAAGAATGCAAGGAAATTTTTGAGCAGGAATAAAAAATATTTGCATGCCATTGGGGCAATCATTTGCCATCATTTTTTACACCGCACATATGCAATCTATTCCCACTGCAATCGCCGGCTCTATTCATACATGATTCCTTAAAATATTTGAAAATACATAAGTTAACCAGTTGTTAATATTTGATTTAATAAGGCTTCGGAATGAAAATAACAATATGGATATTTTATACTAGATCTGTAACAAGGAATATTTCCCAGGTATTCACCCAAGTAATTGATTTCATTGGGGCCGACGTTTCGAAGTACGACTTGTGCTTCTTCCTCAGGGCTACTGAATTCCGTTTAAATTGTTTATTATTTACACCAACAATGGGGACCATCAGGTGACTCCCTATTGTTCCGCTCGTCTGGTTGACCGATTTTCTGGCCTTTCCTAATGTTTTCAATATGACGAGCGGACCAAGAGGGAGTCTCTTGACGATCCCTATTGTTCGTGTAAATAAGAAAACAATGTAAACGGCATTCAGTAGTCTTGAGGATGAAGTACGTGAAGCCGAAGCCGACGCGTCGGCCCTTATGAAGAGAATTACCTGGGTGAATACCCGAGAGACATTACTTCATAGAATTCACCTGGAAAGTTTTTGATCTTTTATTAGAACTGTAATTTATGTACATGTACCCTATGTTATAACTTGTAATAATTAGTGTTATATACGAATATCATCAAGATGAATTATTATTATTGTCTCTGCTGTTCTAGTTCACTATTGGGAAAAGATGAAATCGTCATTCTTAATTATCATACATGCTTTTAAAAGTATTTTTGTTTGACGCCAGCAATTAATTTCATCAAGAGAAGGCAGTCTCCAGGCAGGTCTGTGACCTTTGAAGCTGCATAAGGCTAATTGATATTTGTACACAATATTGTACCAAAACTTGATAAAATTATTCATATTCATAAAAACAATTCCTCATTACTGTGCTGAAAGCAATATGAAAAGTGTGAAGCATATCAGGAGCGGGAAAAATAGTGAAAATTTCCAAAAACTTCACTTCTGAAATTCAAAGCGAGTTGCCATGTTCGATGACGTCGATTTTCAGTATTGTATCTATTCGTTTGATTATTTTATGTCGGTAATAGTTAAACCGCGATTTATAAGCGCGTGCAAAAGACAAGTAATACACTTATTTTAGTCAACGGGCTCAAGAAAGTGAACTCCCTTTGGGAAAATGTCTTTTCTAATTGCATTCCATAACGATATCGGCAGAGCAGGTAAGTATTAATACAGGGGATGATTGATTGAAGGAGAAGGCTATGAATCAACCCCCTATCCTGCGCTGTTAGACTGGAAGACGTTGGGCAAACGGTGGGAACTGGAGACCCTTGATTACCATGAATTGTGTGGGGAGATATGGAGGAGTTCTATCTTGTCTACGATTGCTTCACGCCTCGTGCTTCAACTTCAATTGCACTTAGCAACACGCAACTTCAAAGCAAGTGTCGACTACTACCTTGGCGCCCAAGTGATTATTCAAGAGACGAATGAACGAATGAACTCCAGCATACGACGGTAGATTATTACGAACTCCAACACACCTCGATAGATCAGATCATGAGAATAAAATAAGGGAATTAGCTTGTTGAACAGAAAAGTTTAGAATGTCGTTTTTCCCGCGATCGATAAGAGAACATAATGACGGCGTTTAGACTTTGAATTAGATTAGTTGAAAGGTAGTGTAGCTGATTAATTCATATGCTCCCTAATGCATGCTTCTACACCTGTCGAGTTGTGCCGATGAGAATGATGACGACAAATGGACGAAGATATAAGAAATGATGATATGTGCAGAAGAGTTGAAGAAGAAAGGACCATATAGAACACCATACAGAAAAGAAGAACCGGATGGATTGGACTCACCTTGAGACACAATGGGTTTGTAAATAGAATAATTGAAGACAAAATAGAGGGAAAAGTCCTCAGAGGAAGACCCAGAAATAAGATCATGGACCAAATAAAGAAGCAGATACATAGGAAGAGATATCAGGAGGTAAGGGAACTAACATTAGATAGGGAAAGGTGGATGGCTGCAGTCACCCAATCTTAGGATTGAAAAACAAATGAATGATCCGGGAATGAGGAGGATTTGGAAGGACATGATCTTAACTCGGGATATACTCGATTTGAACATACCGTAGCGGTGCAGAGAGATAATACCGCATCACTGTATCTTTCTTAATGAACATACCTGCTAAACTTAGTTTGTATCATGTTAATGCCAGCACAATTGTGTAAAGGGCTAGTATCGCATTACTTTGTGTCAATAATGCCTGGGATCCAAGGAGATTGATTTTTTTATTAAGAATTTCTTATTCTTTTTCAAGTTTACGATTTTGGTATATTGAGTGATGCCATTGCATGAATTAAGGAAATTGGTGGTGATTAAAAGTTGTTTTGTCGTTGAATGACGAATGCATGGAGAGAATTATGGGGTATGGAGTACTATACAGACCATTCGGAATTGAAGAGACATACTAACGGGATTTACTTTGAAACACTCCTGAATACAGTAATACGAGAAGGAATAAATAAGTAAATTATTGGATGAAAGTCTTGGGTGAGGCCAAGGATGGAATGCACGAAGTAGATAGAATTAGATACTTGTTTTGAAGATAAAATGGCGAGAAGAACTTCGGCAATCCAATCTTTGGATAGATGACTGCTGATATTGATTTATAATTAGGATTAACGATACTCAGGAATCTTTACCACTAGTCATTGCAGTGATCAAAAGTTTCTTACAAGACAAGAAAGAATAATATCTCATTCAAATTGTTCCTATGACGTGTAAAGATGGAATCCTACAAAGAAATTTGACGGCATAATGTGGAATTTATGTAGAAATATCGGGAGGTCTTAAAGATAAAATAGAAGGAAAAGTCCCAAGACGAAGATCCAGGAATAAGTTCATAGACCAAATGAAGAGAAAATACATAGGATAAGATACCAGGAGGTAAGGGAACCAGCATTATTTAGGAAACAGAAATAAGCTGCAGCCGACCAATCTTAGGATTGAACGACCAATAAATGATGGGTCAGGAGGCCGATCCTCAATTAGAATGTTGTTTTTCTTTAGGCGAATTTATTAAGATATATTTGTAAATAATATCAGACTTTATATATCGTACTCATTGCTCTCTGCACTTGATGACACTATAAATCCATGGAGTCGTTTTTGACATAAGTTTTGCATGCATACAGAAATTACTCGTTTAAGAGAACAACAATTTCATGCAGCGAACTGCATGAATGTCGTAAACAACACATATATGCTGCGTATCCCGCGATGTCACTTTGCTTTGGTTTCGCCATTGCGTGCTATTTACTCCGATGTCGTTTCGTGCATCACCATGTAATCGTTATGCATCCAATTCGTAGGGAATCAAACTCATATGGAATTGCGTGTATAACATAATGGAACAGTTCGAATTCTATTGTGACCATAAAATTTATTCTGTTATGATAGTTTTCAGCTTAATTAAGGTTTGGATCTTTAGGAAGACATAATTAGCCCATAATTTAGCCTTCATAATATGCAAAGCCCAAGCTGTCTAATATAAAAATTAATTGATAATATTAAGGGAAACAACTAGAGGGTGGTCTAATATTTTGCGCATTAAATTTTTTTATTGCAATAAAATATTTTTTTTGTTATATTTCGCTTTCATGCTGTCTAATAGTTATTCCTATTTTGTACTACACAAGATTTTAAGTCATTAATTTAACTAATCATGAGATTATATGCGTGAGAAATTCTTTCATTAAGACTAGCCTGAAAAACTTTTATTAACCCTCCTGCATTTACTGATGAGTTAATTTGCTTTGCGGATTTAATTATGCATGAAAATAGTATGTGGTATACCTTTGAATCGGGTCTAATGTTTTTTACGAATCGATTCCCTTCCAAAGTCTGACGATTTTCTGATTAACACAATGCAATCACATCTTGTTTTTCTTCGTTAGCATTCGGATTTCCTATTTATTCGAATTTCACAACCGATAAATCGAAAAATTGCAAACCTCCCTGTCTTTCTATACCACAATTACATGACCCAAAACCACCCACCTCATCTGGTTTACTTACCGCCGCTTATCGATCTTTGATATAAATGGAATATCGCAATCGATAGATCGAAATATTCTGAACAGCTTTGTCTTCCCCATCCCAGGCGAGCAATACTTAAATTCCCCACCTCTTCTTGTTTATCTTACCGCCTCCTATTGATACTCGATATAAATCGAATCCATCGAAATATTACAAAAGTTAGTCTTCTCAATTGCATTCGAGCACTACCCTAAAGCTGGATTTACTCGTAGCAGTCGACTGCTATGACAGTCGACTGTTAAGCTCGACTTGTACGTGTGAACACGAACTGCGATGCGAGTAAGAATCGATAAAGGACTGGGTCGAACGTGATCGACCCTGGATTCGAGCTATTATCAAAGTAGGAGGACGTCTACTTTTCATCTTAGCGAAGTGCATTTAATGGCAACTATCGCAACCATCGCTTTGGAAAAACCCGGGAGTTGAAGAAGTTGGTGTGGACATTTCTGCCGGGAGACCTCTTCAGATTTACAGAAGAATTTTTGGAGCATAAGTTTTATAGAATTTGAGAAGCGGGGAGTATAAAAATGTTGACACAAAATTTTCGGCCATTTTTCACAGAGTGAGAGTGTTTGGCCTGACGCTGGAGGTTATGATAAAAAATTCCAATGGGAGCTCAGCCTAACTACAGGAAGAGAAGAAAGCTTTTCAATTTGTAATTCAAATATCATGGACTGATATACAAAGCTAGATACACAGCACAGTTAATATACTCAGCGTTTTGAATAGTTGACTTATGTGCTTTTGCATGTGGCTTACTCATGGTTCTCGTACTTTCTGTGGACAAAGAAGATATCCGGATGAGAAGAGGAGGAACCGTATAATATTATTCCGTAATATACTTTGAAATAGTAAATACCATAATGTAAAATCTTAAAAAGATTCCCTCCTAAAGGAGATTTTAGAATAGAGAAGTATAAAAGAAATGCTGATTATATAAATGTAGTTAATGTGAATAGACCGATTTATTTAGCCTTCCTAGCAAAATAAATTTAATTATTCATTGTGTTAAAGTCACTGGTAGCCATAAGGAAGTCTCCATTGCACTTTCCATGCGTTGCTGAAAAGATATTTCCAAGTGTTTAGTGGTTGCTTAAATTATTCTATGTGACCAGCCACTTTTATGGTCCACAGCATCGAAGGCTTGACACATATGACTCAAATACCAATAACCTAGTTGATTCCTTTGATTATATTGACAAAACATTCAGACAAAGCCAGTTCTATGAATGTGTCCTCCAGGAAGCCAAGCTGGTATAGAGTTAGCAAATGTTTACCCAAGTATTCAATAAATTTTTGCCAGTAAAAAAGGAAGGTATCCATCTAGGCTGTTTGTATCCTCAAAAATTTCGAAAGTAGGAGAAAAATCGATTGGTGTGTTGGTGTGCGTATTGGCGTAGGATTTGCAAGGACTACGGTTCAATCCTCAATGGCGGCAGATTTTATTGTCATAGCATGAAGTGCGTTTTTTAGTAAACGTCCCATAATTTACCTAAGAGTGGGATAATAGACATGGTTTTAGTTACTTATATTGTCTGGTTCACCTTTATCCATGTAAACTAAAATGATCTTTTGCCATCTCTAAGGACATAAGGATAATCACCATCCTGGTTTAATGAGGTTTTCTAGGTTTAAAGAGGATTCTGAGGAGAACTCGTTGTCTTCCCTAGACAATAGTGGCCCGTTTGAAGCATTGACCGCTAGCGATACGCCGCGATAGCCGTAGAAGTTAGTAGTAGCGAGTAGGTGTAGCAGTAGCGAGGTATCGCGTATTGAACGACTGTCATAACAATCGACTGCTACGTGTAAACACGGCTTAAACCCACACCTCATCTGGTTTTCTTTACCTTCATCTATCGATTTTCAATACAAATCGAATGTCCCAATAGATCCATCGAAATATCGCAAATAACTACGTTCCCCATTGCAGTCGTGCAGTACCCCAATCCTCATCTAGTTTTTTTTTACCACCGCCTATCGATCTTCGATATAAATCGAATCCATTGAAATATTACAAAATTTAATCTTCCCAATAGCATTCGAGCACTACCCTAATCCCCCACCTCATCTAATTTTTTTTACCACCGTCTATCGATATAAATCTAACATCCCAATAGATACACCGAAACGTGTAATATCGTAAACAAATACGCCTTCCCCATCACAGTCAACGTGATCACCCTTCTTATCTCTTTTTCTTACCTCCGCCTATCGATCTTCGAATTGAATCGAATATCTCCAGAGATCAATCGGAATATTGCCAAAAAAGCTACGTCTTCCTCATCGCAGTCGAGCACTACCCCATTCCTCCTTCGCATCTTGTTTATCTTACTACCGCTCCTCGATCTTTGATATAAATCGAATTTACCAATCGATCAATCGAAATACTGCGAACAGCTACTTCCTCCACATTGCAATCGAGCACAACCCCAATCTCATCTTGTTTATTTTACCACCGCCTATCGATCTTTGATATTAATCGAACATCGCAATTGATCCATCGAAATACTGCAAACATCCCCGTCACCCCACCGAAGTAGCGCACGATCCCAATCCCCTCCACCTTGTTTTCCTCGCCCTCGCTCATTCCTACCGCCCCTCACCCAACACTTACTCCCCCCGCCATACCCCCAAGTCCTCCCCTTCTCTCCCCGATGCCTTGGCGCTCTCCTTCCACGGGTGCTCACGCAGCAAATCGAAATCCTTTTAGAATAGGCTCTTCTCTTCGCGGGGCGGGAGGGAGAGGACGGGACGGGAGGGTATGAATTCCGAATGAACGAATGCCTCTCTCCCCTTCACAGGGTTGAAAGGGAATAAAAGGTAACGCGGGTGGGAGTGGGAGTCGGCGACGGGTGGGAAGGTGCAGATGAGAGGACTGCGAGAAACGAGATGGAATCCGAGGGAAGGAGATGACGCGCTGTACATCGACGATATATTTCTACGCTCCTACAGCCTTGGAGAACATGCACATAAAGAATTAATCGACGATATCACGTCGCTGAAACGATTATCGATCATTTTCAACGGTAGGGTATGGAAATGGATCGGTATACATATCTACGCTCATTTTCCCACATACTGATTATTGCTGCCTTGCTTAGGAAGATCTGATTGAAGAGCATAATACAAAGCTCCAACGCCTATTAAATTTGTGTGTAATGTTTCTTTTCAACCTAAATGAAGATGATCATATTTCCCCTTATTTTACCCGCCTTGCATGGTTGAAGGTCAAAACCAAAAGAAAATATTTCCTTGGTACGTTCCAATATTGTCTCTTCTAAAATGAACAGCCCAATTATTTGAAGCAATTTTTTACCGTCGTAAATAAAAAGTCAAATGTAACGACTATAATGGCTCCTCATTCTGTAATCACCCCCAACATGGAACAACCACTTTTCAAATATCATTTACTGTTGTCGGAGTACGATTATGGAACAGCATTCCCAAGGATACTGAAGATACTAAAGAAATCTCTTTATCTGTATTCAAGCATAGATATTTTCATTATCTACAAGCCCTCTCAAGAGTGTAGCTTGTGGTGTTTTTTTCGGTACTTTTGTTTTTAACTTATATAATGTATCCGCCCATCCCTATTCATTTTTGTCCGTAACATATGAGCTCAAAATATTGTAAAAATTCTGTACGTTCCTAATGGATGATGAAAAAGTCCAAGAACAATAAATTATATTATTATAATTGAATTAACCGACAATGGCGCTGAGTATAAGAACTCTCATATCACCCCAGAAAATGAGTAAAGCGAGAAGTAATCGACAATTTATCGACGTGAAAACGATTATAGTGCATTTCGACCGTGACGGATAATGTGGGTTTACCCATGGAAGTGAACTTCTATTAAATGAGCGAGTGTAGCGATATCTCGAAAGAATCGCCGCTCACAGGGAATCGTTCTGTTTACACATAACTTCCGGCTTTTTCCAAACTATTGGATGACAGAAGTAAATCATGAATGCGGTAATTACGAAAATCCCCCAAATTTGACAATAATGACTTGCGTATATCGCTGTTTGAGTCCAATGGGCACTTGTGGATTTAACAAGTTTGTATGAACTACAATAATTATGCATTATTTCGTCCAATCAATTGTGTCAATTGTGACAAAAATACTATTATCTAATGAGAGATAATTCATAAAGCTAACCTTAGGGGTTCTTTAGCATTTAAAATATTTTCAAGTACAAATACATATTTACATAAGCAACAATGAGTCCTCCTCCAATTAAGTTATTCGTTGTTTACATTTTATGCATAAACTTTTGCTGCCATGTGACCATTTGCTGTCATATGAAAATTTCACAAAATACTATGCGATTTTATCGCAGATCGATATGCTGCTAGCAGGCAAAATAGAAACCAGTCTATTTTCCTAGCAAGTAGCAACCGCGGTCGATAACCATCACTAAGGACGACTACTGCCATGGAAATGAGAGCATACACATCAAAGTGTCGGTCAAGGGTATTGTAATGGATGTGACTTCCAAGTGTGAATCCGTCTTAAGAAAAAGACAAAGGAATGAGATACCGATCGATATCGGAGTTCAATAGCGACCTATAGTTGATGATTTCTGGTAGTTTTTCGGAAAACAAGCATAGTGAAAAGTAATTTATTACGCACACGCCGAGTATTTGGCTTTGCACTGAAAGCGTCGACATTATTGCTCTAACCCATGCATGAAGGAACCACGCTTAAAGTGATCATTTTACAGTTTTCAGCCCATTAAGGTCGCGACCTTAAATCTTGAGTGAAAGTGATTCCAAATTAAGGACAAAAAAAACATATTCACTAATTTCGACGCTTATTTATGGGAGAATTTTATAGGAACAAGAGGTAATAGTACCCGATGGTATTATTTCAACTGAAGGGGCAGTGAATGAAATTCATTATGAGCGCTATTTCACTGCACTTAGTTACGAGAGTCGCCACTGCGTGGCGCTGAGGTCTGGCTTAGTGTGCGATGTATTGTACGGCACGAGAAAACTTGCCCACTTCTTCTCGAGCTGTTGCATTGTATGCATTGTAACCTATTTGCATCCTACGTAGTATGTATTTATTACTGACTGGTGTGTACTTGTCAATCCTTGATGCACATAACCCTCTACATAAGCAAACATGAGGGGCCAATTTTTAGTCCTTGAGACGCTTGTGCCTTTTTACATGGCCAATATATTTCTCTAGCCTGCCATGCACCTACGTTAAATAATTCATGTGTAATTCGGTCTTCCATCACCGTTGAGATCACTGATTTGATCCTTAGGGCTCCTTAGAGCCCCAACCCTATGTAGTCATATATCGATAAATCCGACCAGCCGTCGTTCTTACTAGCATTCCTTTCAGAAGGCAGTCATGTCAAACAACATGTCCTAAAGTTAATTAATTCCGTGAACGGAAGGTTATACAGAAAGACGAAACTGTAGAGACAGGGTGAGACATGTACAAAGGTAAATCATTTGGAAAAAAACCTTCCGAAGTTACGCGAGCATGAAGTGGCTTCCTCGAAATCGGAATCGGTGATGACGTTCTTTAGACCAATCAGTGGATTGAAGACCATAAGAAGATGAACATGACACGGAGAACTGAGTTTCCCTTATGTCCACCACAATTTTCCATCTCCGTGTTCTCCTCATTGGCCTCTGTCTCATTAATTCTCTATCTTTTCGTACTCTCCTCTTACAGAGGCTTCCAATAGTCCACTCTCTAAAAGAAATATGCCCTAATTAATAGGAAAAAGTCATCATCATTGGTCGTTCAGTACCTAGATTGGTTGATGGCAGCCCTCCTTCATTCCCAATCTAATGATATCTCCCTTACTTCCTGGTGTACTTGCCTCTTTATTTGGTCCAGGAACTAATTCCAGGGTCTTTTCCCAGGGGACCTTTTCCTCTAGTTTACCTTCAGTTATGTTCTTCACGAATCCTTTGTGTCTCAGGGTGTGTCCAATCGATCTAGTTCTTCTTTTCTGTATGGTGTTCCATGTGGTCCTTTCCTCTTCTACTCTTCCGTATAATTCATCCATTTTTATTTTGTCCGTCCATTTTATCTTCAGCATCCTCCTCCAGCATCAGGTTTCAAAGGCTTAGGTGATTTCTGGTCAGCTTTTCAATTGTCCAAGCTTACGATCCGTAGAGTGCTACGCTCCACACGAATGTTTTCACATATTGTTTCCTGGTTTGTTCTCTTGGTTGAGCACAGCAGTTGTGTGTTTCCCACGAACGCCCTCTCAGCTTGAGCTATTCTTGACGCGAGTATTATTGGCAAAAATCCGGGTGACAAAGTCCAACTTCCTTCCAGTGCTACATGTACGATTTTTTCCACACATGAGAGGAAATTTCATAGGAATATTCTTCGTTTATAATTATGATGTATCATAATTTACTCTGTCAAAACCTGACGTCCAATGGAAACTAAATACGACAGTGTTGACATCTGAATTTTTTCATGTGTCCCATATGGTCCTTTATTTTTCTTCTCTCTGTAGGTACACATCATCATCTCTCATTTTGTCTGTCCATTTCTTTTTCAGCATCCTCCCCCAGCGCCATGTGTCTAAAGCTTCTAGTCTGTTCTGGTGATTTGATGAATCTTTTAATTATTACTTGAACCTCACAAAAATATCAATTACCACCCGGGTTGATAACTTGGGACGGCGCGTTACATGTCGGTGGAGACGTAGACAATAATAGGTTGGACGTGGCAAGGAAATGCAGGAGACTCGTGATGGAGGTTTGGAGAAGGCCTTGAGGCCCATGGGGGTGCGGTTTGGGAAGGGATGGGAAAAGGGATGGTGGGACGGCAACGGGAGGGACCAGGACTTCCTCTTATTACTCCCAACCACCACAGACCGCCCATAAACGCTTTCGAGAAACAGTTGCATTCGGGCAAACTATTGTTTGGAGAGTGTTGTCGGATCTTCTCCCGAGCGACAATTCTCCCCCTCTGGGATGAGAGCAAGGGCTTAATTCGTGCCGGCCCACGAAACTGGTTAAACAGGAGCCCAGTGGAAACCAAGTAAATAAGTAGTTAATAGGGAAGCCCCTTTCCCGAGTAAATTGTATGCCCGAGGCAAAGTATGTATGAACGCGTGGGGGTTGGAAAAGGCAGCCATAATAATTGCCACCAGATCAGGGCGACAAGATGGTAGCCCTACATTTCTCGATAACTCGGTATTGTTACACTTTTTCGGTAATAAATGTTACAAAACAATCTAAAAATGACCCATAATGAAATGTATATTCTATTTCCCGGTCTGAAAATATATTTAATTTTCCAACTGGGAGTCCTAGCATGTTGACATTGTATGATGCATCCTAATCCAAGGCTTAGTGATAATACTTTGAGTAACAGGATTTAAACGCCTTTAGGTAGGATATTGTAAATATAAAAAGTGGAAAAAGATATAAAAAGAGCGGTGAGAAACCTAAATCATTCGTTAGGCCGATAAAAATGTGCTTCCAGTCGATAGTGAAGACTGTAAATAGAATTTGTTACATAAATTCACCACCACAGAGAGAAGTTAGAACATGATTATATCCCCAGAGTAAAACTTCATTTTTGGCAAATTCAGATGGCCCAATTTCATGCAGATTAGAACTAGACAGTACCTAGTAATTACGTGGAAAATGTCGGTCAATTACTTAGGAATGAAGCTGTCACATACTGGAAACATAGAGGAGGAAGTTTGAGAGCAAGTCATAAATAAAAACGAGGAGGTGCTTGAATAGTATCATTTGAAAGTATCAATAAAAATTAAAAAAGACATAGACATGATTATTAAATTTAATTGGTCGATATAGAATGGAAAAAAAGAACAAATAAAATTTTTAGACTTCTGTTAACCACAGAAATGATATTCCTTTGAAAAAGCGTGGAGGAAACCTCATCGGATTTATAGAAACGTTGAAAAATCATAAAGGTCTGCCATGTAGAAAATGCCAAAGAATGAGTTAACAAAAGAAGCAGAAAAGAAATGTTCTCATTAAATGGAAAGGAATCGAATAATTAAGATTTCCATGGATAAGCTTCCAAGTGGAACGGAAGGTGTAGACTGACAAAAAAGAGACAATGAATGGATGGAATAATTTGAGAATGCAATGAAGGAAACTGAAGGCACGCCGGGGAAGAGAGTGGGAAAAAGTGCAAAATAAATTCCTCCTGAATTGAAATGGTCACAACAATCTCTGTAAAAATGACATAAACTAGCAAAATTTTAAAACAATTATTCTTGGTCATTGCAATTTGATTCAGTGTTTATCATCACCGAGCCATTGCTTAAAAAAGGGAAATACAATTGAAATTAACCAGAGTAGAAAACTTGAATGCGTTTTAGAGGACTGTATTCAGAGGGATTCAAGATCAATGCGATCCTTCAATCATCAGCCATTTGGCGGAAAGTTTAACTGATAGCCGTGACAGAATTCAAATCCTACTTAGTTCAGTGTGTTCTCACTGAAGTGATTTTCAACTTCTTAAAAGAACCATCTTCACGCCTTCGAGAGTACACAGATCCAATACTTATTAGCCTCAATTATCAGAAAAGTGAAACGCGACAATTACAGCTTGAATATTCCAAATTGTCATAAGTGACTTAGGACTTATCAGGACTTATCAGTGCGTATCAGATAACTTCCAGGGAACTATTCATACACCCAAGTTGTCGGGTCTGAAAACTCGAAATAAGATTTGTATCACACCGTATTACTTCAGCACACTAAATTAGTTTTAACTGATCAAATCAAAAAAGGTAAGCTATATGCTAGTGAAGTAATGCGTACGTTCCATTTAAATGTTATCAGAGGCACGACAGACAGAGGTAAGTTTTTAACCATTTTAAGAGTCTTAGTGAAGAATTAGTAGTCATATAAAAATTGTTCATTAAATTTATGATATTTTTTTGATTCCAAAGCCCATTTACAGATTCCTTAAGATAATCCTCAATAAACAATAAAAACACAGAGTATATCATCCACACCATTCAATTCAATGACTTTGAAATTCTGTCATCGGACTTAAACAACGTTCATGCGTGGAGCAAAGAGTGGGGACTAGAATTTAATCTGAGCAAATGCACGGCGGTGCATTTCTTGCGTAGGTCGTCCAACTATCCCCATGTATATGTTGTGGATGGCATTAGCATAAATGAGACAGATGAAGTGAAATACCTGGGAGTAACGATAACTTCGAACCTATCGTGGGGGACACATATATAAATATACACATATACGAAATATTTGTGACAGAGCCCTGAAGAAGCTAGGATTTGTCAAGCGTGCTGTGGAAAGATTTTCGGATGGTAAAGTGACAGAGAGGTGCTATTTCGCACTCGTCCGGCCACACCTTGAATATGAAGCGAGCATATGGGATCGGATTGGAGAAAGACCTAGTCCATGCACTTAATAAAATACAAAGGAAAGCTGCGCGATTCGTGAAAAACTGCTACGGCCGTACAGAAAGCGTTACACAGATTTTGAACGAATTAGGGTGGGGGCCGCTAGAGACTCGGAGGCTACGCGCTAGGCTTAGATTGCTTGATCAAATGAGAATGAATATCTTTCAGAGCGACACGGAGAACAAAATATTAGAATCACATTATATTTCCAGGTCCGACAGAATCGATAAATTAAGAGAGATATTTTGCCAAACGGATAGGTATAGGAATTCGTTTTTTCCCCGAACAATTAAGGACTTTAATAAATGCTAGGCGGAACTTTGATTTTTTTTTCTTTTCTTTTCTTTTTTTTTTGTTGATGGCTGGTGTCCTAACACCCCCCGCCACACGCCTTTTGAGGCGGCTTGCGGGGTAGTATGTAGATGTAGATTCAAAAGTGAGAGATATACACTATGTAAAGTGTTATTTTGTATTATGTAGATCAAGTTAATGCTGGAAAAATATCTTAGACAGCTGATACTAAGAGATTATCCGAGAATCTGAGTCTGCGTTTTTTGTAAATTTAGAGGTACCTCAATTTGATAATTTAACGCAAGGTAAAACAAGAAAGATCGCAATAAATCGGCACAACCCAGGTGCCATTCTATGGACATAATTTTGAGGTGGGGTTACGTTTTGTGATGCCTTATTTACTCTTACGTCGTATTTTACTATCCAACGAGTAAGCAAAGACTCACGCTTTCTGAGGTTAAAACAATTTTGATACGGATTCTTCGAGTTAACACCCTTTTTCCATTTTTCCTTGGAGAAAACTTTCTACAAAATTCGAGGAATCTTCGACCAAAGCGCAGAAAAAACGGCGAGAGCCTCTTCGGGAAAATTAACGGGAGAAGGCACTTTAAAAATGACGAGACGGCTGGCTGGCGGGTCGCTTATGGAGCGGAACTTGAGTAAACCCAAGGATGGGGAGGGTTTCGCGGCAGTTTTCCGGAATGGAATGGGGAGTGAAGTCTGGCAGGAACGATAAGGGGTCAGAGGAGAGAGAGAGATGGCCTGAATGAGAGGAGAAATCAGCTTACCGACGAAGAAAATCGGCTTAGGAATAATAGAAAGAAACGTGAGACTCCACCCTCCGAGTCTCACCGTCTCCGTAATGGCCGTTTTACACGATGCTTATTTCAGTTCTGGAAATCGAACTGAATGCTAAAAATCGTATCGAGTAAAGCCGTGTTTAAGCGTGAAAGTCACTACAATGACAGTAGTGTTGTAAGTCACTTACAATAGACACATTGATGTGTTGACACGGCCCTCCATAACAGTATTAGGGGTCCATAATTGTAGTAATTGAGGTATAACTGGAGGGAACAACGTCATCAAACTGAAGCCTGACGACCAAAGTAATAACCATATTGTTTATCCCTGCTCTATTCTTACATTCCTTTGGTTACTGTTCCGAGTAGCCAAACAAGAATACCACCATGTCTCAGGAAGGAGAGAAGTTGCGGGTGAAGGCACGGATGGATGGCGCTACGGCTACTGGTGCACGGGCCCCATGGCCCGCACCTCGACTCATACTGAGATTATGTCAAAGGTCAAAATGGACGGAAATTGCAAGGAAATGGCAGAAATGTATGAAAAATTCACAAAATAATGACAAAAACCAGAAAAGACCTATAAAGTGAGGGAATGCCCTAGGTTTCTTTTTTATTTATTTATTTATTTTATTTGAATTTATATTACATTTATGTTCCATCAGACCGTATGGGAATGATGGTTAGAAATGGACAGAAATGGATAGAAATGGATAGAGATGGTCAGGAATGGGCTAAAAATGTTTGAAAGGGATATAAATGGTCAGGAATGGAAGAAATGCAACGAAATTGTCGGAAATGGACGGCAATAGACAAAAATGGTCAGTAATGGTCTGGAAATGGTTAAAATGCAAAAAATTGTCAGAAAAAGTAAAAATGGTCAGACCATATGGGAAGGTTGATGGGAATTCTCGTAAAATGATGCGAATTGCGTTATCATTGGCTAAAATATTAAAAGATTAATAATAAAATGACAATGCAAGCGATGAATTGAAGGTTCATTAGAGATATCATTGAGGTTCATTAGAGATTATAAATGTCATCACTAAAGCTCGACATTTATACCGCGAAAAAAGTGACGTGGTGTGGGCTGGCGAGTAGTCTTAAATAAATTAGTGTTTCGTCCCGACCTAGAGTCAGGATTTTATTTCGTATAATTAAAATGGTAAATGCTGTGTACATGCTGCTTAACCCTAGAGTGGGGACGTCCGGTCTCTCAGACCAAAGTATAATCTTCCTAGTAACGCAGGTGAAGTAAGAATGTTTGTTTTTCGTGTTATTCAGTCACTTCCTATTTTATACAGCTCCTCCGATGTGAAAGCCAAAAAATCATTTTGTGTGAGAGTATTATTTCTTACAGCTACTTTCGGTCCCACAGATCGTGCGTTACCACTCGTGTCTCCAAATACTACCTACTGTATTGGGCTATATAAAATATGATATGCTAAATATATGGATAAGTTATTTCTGACATATTATGGAAAAGAATCCTTTTTTATTTATCCCTTCCTTTTAACGGTAATTTTTCTCTTATGAAGAAAGAATGCTTTTGTCTATATTTTATCGTATAAAAAAACTGAATACAAGCTGAAGTATCTTCTCTTATTGCAGCGAAAATTTTGAGTAAATATTTTTATACTCACGTTTGAATGCTGCTATTTCGAGACCATCCACACTCAGAGACAGAGATTGATGTAAATGATTAGAAATGGATAGAAATGGACAGAAATGGATATAAGGGTCGGAAATGGACAGAAATGAATGGAAATAGTTAGAAATTGATAGAAATGGCTGAAATGGAAATGTGATGTACACTTGTTTTTGAAGTTACGTACCCCACGGGAATAGGTAAGGGAGGAAGAGTGGATGAAACCCCGGGGTCGGCATTAGCCTGCTCTTAACGAAAGGCGCCAAGGGGACCACGGTTTAACGTCTCATCCGAAAGACGGAGTACTGCACTGGAAGTGACCTCCACAAGACATTCTAGGGATTGGGTTCCCTCTGAAAAACATCCGCCTCTGCAGGGATTTGAACCCTGGCCGCCCGTCATACAAATTTATTAAACCGAAGAATGTCTATGGGATTCAATCAGCGATATACGAACTTCATAATTGCCAAATATGTACAATTTTCCTCATTACCACATTTATTGTTAACTTCCGTCATCCAATTGTTTAGTGAAACGTTATGTGTATGCATACACATAACTTCCGCCTTCCATATTCATGTTACGCTGGATATTCCTAAAAATAAACCTCTACAACCACTTAAAAAATACACGTGGAAACGATTTTTACCTCCCTTTCTCTTTCTCAGTTCAACATACTTTTTGTCATCTGTAAAATGGGAAGAAGTGTTATCCATAAAAGACCTTGATGTGAAAACACAAAACTTTTTAGACATTTTTACATATAATTTCAATATTGCTTTCCCACTGGAAAAAGTCCATGTTTCCAGCTCCTCTCCAAAAAAATGACCCTGGATAACTAATGGGATACATACATCATGTAAACATAAAAGAGAGCTGTATAAACTATATGTCACTTCAAATGATCCAAGTTTCAAATTAAAATGCAAGCACTACTGCAAAATCCTGCAGGATGTCATCACTAAAGCTAAAATTATGCATAACAATTTAGTGATACATACATCTGAAAATAAAAGCAAAGGTATGTGGGATGTAGTAAAAATAAATTAAAACTTAATAACAGTAAACCTAATGGTTCTTCGGAATTTCTAAAAAATGGAGTTAAAATAACTAACCCAATTGAAATTGCAAATATTTTCAAAGATTATTTTACTACCAATAGTCAAACAGGAAACAATAGTAAAAATCCAGCAAACTTAAATTCAACTAGTTCTAATATTAACTCCTTTTTCTTAAATCCAGTTAATGAAAAAGAAATTATAAGTATTATTATGAACTTAAAGAATAAAGTTTCCTCTGGTTTTGTTGAAATACCAGATTTAGTGTCACAAAACTGCGCCAAGTTAATTTTAATTCCACTTCTGGATACCTGTAATCAGTCTTTTGCTTAAGGAAAATTTACACAGTTATTTAAAATTTCTAAAGCCAAATTCCTATTAAAAAAGGGAGACAAAAACAATATTGAGAACTACAGGCCTATTTATCTCTTACCTTCCTTTGCAAAAGTTCTTGAGAAAGCTGTGTGTGATAGAATAATTTCCTTCTTGGAAAAAATTGCTCTATTATTTAAGCAGCAATTTGGCTTTAGGAAAAAAATCTATTAGTGAATCATTATTAAGCTTTTCTGGCAGTATTCTGGAGGCCAAGGATAATAAAGAATTTGTCCTTGGTTTATTTATTGACCCGAAAAAAGATTTTGATACAGTAAATCACCCTATTCTCCTTGAGAAACTGGATAGACTAGGAGTAAGATGGCAGGTTAACCAATAGTTTCACCCGTACTTGAATGGCAGAAAACAAATGGTAGAATTTAATTCAGTCATCTCAGATATCCTTCCTATACATATAAGAAGGGGTACCTCAAGGCTCAATTCTTGGACCTCTCCTGTTTCTAGCTTTTATTTATGGCCTACCAGAATCTCTTCCACATACTACACCGGTTGTATTTGTAGATAACACGAACATCGTAGTAAAAGGTAACGGCTGTGAATTGCTATGGCAAAGGGACAATCAAACTGAATATAATTTACTACAATGGCTAAATTCTAATAAGTCAACTCTTGATGTTGATAAAACAATCTTCCTAGATTTTAATCAAGTAAAAATAAAAACAGCTTCAATCAGTATAACATTAGACAACTCCACCATTAAGGAAGAGCATCATACCATAGAGTAAGTCTATATATATATATTTATATACTTACTCTATGATCATACTAAATTTTTATGTGTTTGGATTGACTGCAATTTACCATGGGAAGAACAAGTGACAAAATTAACTGGAAAATAAAGCTCTCTGCGACTCAATGCGCATTTTGGCTAAATCTACGACCCTGGATGTTCTTCAGGTAGTTTATTACGGGTACATTCATCCAAGGATAACACTTGGAATTATCCTTTAGGAATCCTCACCTCATATGAAAAAAATATTTCAGATGCAGAAAAGAATTTTAAAAATATTGAAGCAAGTTCCTTTAAGAACATCCACCAATCCAATCTATAGGGAACTAAACATCTTGCCAGCACCATGCATTTAAATAATGGAAACAATGTCCTTCATTCATAAGAACAGTATGTCATTCGAAAAACCTCAGATTTCCACAGCTATTCCACAGCACGGACTTATTCTTCTAAAAAGCCATGGAACCTCTAAAAGATTAAACAGCATCACACATAATATTATTATTATTGTCACAGACCGATGCCCTGCCCGCAGTGATACGATTCGTGATTTCGCTGCCCTTTCTACTTCCATAGAGGCCAACTTACTTATGTAAACCCGCCATATGGGGTGAAATCGTATTGGATATTGGTATAGAATTCCACTATCAGCACTGAAAAGAAAAATATGAGCGAAACTTATTTCAATCGTTTATTACGAAACCAACTACCAATTATTGGCAAGCAGGCGAGCCGTGCCGGCCATGTTAGATGTCCCGCTCTGAGTGCTTATTTTAATAAAATAGTTAATTAACCACTTAAACATTTTATCGTAAAATTATTGATTTTATTAAATATTTTTTTAAATTATGAAATATTTAATTAAATGTTTAATAATAAATACACACTCGTTTAAAAGTATATATTTACTAAGCATATTTTCAAATATTTGTGTTGTTAAAATTGGAAACTGTTTTCACCTAAGGTAAAAATGCGGTGAAAACCCCAAAATGCAGCCCATGTCAATGCTCCAAGGATTCAAATTCGGATTAAGTCCTGAATTTGCCCCGAGTTTTCGGCGCTGATTTTCGACCTAAATTGAGCGCTGACCTGAACATCGTGTCAGACGGCCCTTATAGTGAGGACAGACCCGAGTTTCCGAAATAACAAAACACGAACTTTATATCTTCTGGGGAAGAAAAGAGGCTGCGAGACGCATCAATTCCCAGATAAGATGGCTATACCATAAGTGGAAAGATATTCAACCATTTTTCAATCCATAATCCACTGAGGAAATATAAGTCAGTAAAATGAATTCTGCTATGCTCCTCCAAAATCCTCCTCTGTGTGGTTATCCGTTTACCGGCATCGAGGGCAAGATGCACTTTACTTTCGTGGTGTAACCCGCGTCCGCTCGACGCCGTCATGGAATCGTCGAGGCACCCACCACAAAGCCTCTCGAGGAAAGGTTTATCATAGAGCTTGGGACGTCTGCTCGACGTCAACTCGAGCGCCGTAAGAACGGAGGGAATCGCTTCAACATCCGCCGAGCCAACTTCTATTTCTTTCCCCCGAGCGGGAAATGAGGATCTTCAACAACTACCACCCTCTCCATCTCTCCGCACATCCAAGCCGCTCACATATCATTTAGCCATGAGGCGCTGGGTGGTTTGGTCGGGAAGTTGAAAAGGGATCTTTCATCTCGTGAAATAGATAGCCGTTTCCTTCCTCGCCATCCCATGAAATGCCTGGCTGATGCAATATACATTGGAATACAAAATTTATCCTCCGATTCCACAATGGGAGACATTTCACATAAATTAATTCGTTGTAAGCAATGAAAAAAATCTCAATAAATGAGTCGGATTGAAATCAATGAGGCATGCGTCAGTTTTTTGGATATCATCGGTCTCTCAAACCCCATTACATCTGCCGCTTTGTCGGCAAGAGATTAATTCGAGGTAAGGTATTGGTAATCATTATCTGAACCATTTGGCATATTGCCCTCGAATATTTAATCAAGAAGGTTAAAGTATGCATATGCTATAACACGTGACAGACATAATCATCATTGGTCGTTCAATCCTAACATTGGTTGACTGCAGCCCTCCACCCTATCCTATCTAATGCTAGTTCCCTTAACTCCTGGTATCTCACCTTATGTATCTTCCTCTTTATTTGATCCATGACCTTATTCCTGGGTCTTCTTATGGGGACTTTTCCCTCTATTTTGCCTTCAATTATGTTCTCCACAAACCCATTGTGTCTGACGGTGTCTCCTATCCATATTGTTCTTCGTTTCTATTTGGTGTTCCATATGGTCCTCTCCTCTCCTACTCTGCTGTAGATTGCATCATATTTTCCGTTCATTTTATCTTCAGCTTCCTCCTCCAGCATTAGGTTTCGAAGGCTTCTAGCCTTTTCTGGACAGCTTTTACAATGGTCCATTCTTTGGATCCATAGAGTGAAAAGCTCCACACGAATGTCTCCTCTATTGTATGCTCAAAATTGATAATTTTCGCGCATATTGAAGCACATTGCCTAACGACAACCCATTAAGCCAAAATTGGATGGATATATAAAGGAAAAGAATTTGAGCTGAAGATTAACCATGGAAAACATCAGAAATTATGGTGAAGGACATGGTAATGAGAAATGTATCGAGATGAAGAGATTGGCTGAGAGAGGAGTGGAGTGGAGAGATGCAGAAAACCATTTTTCGGATCGACGACCGCTAATGATGATGAAATTTACCTCACACTTCTAACAACTGCAAAAATTGTTAAATAATAGAAAGACATTACTTCAACTGTGTCTTAGATAAATCTGTATTTATTATTACTGATTGTTTTAATCGTAAAAAACAATGTTTACTTCCAGTTACTTTCTACTGTATTTCTCACCGTCTTCGTCATGTGTGAGACTCTCCATCTTTAAGATTTGTCGTCCTTGCAGCGATAGATAACATCAATTCATCATGCGTATCAGCCAATCATCATTGTTTTAATTTAATTTTCTTTTTTCTCTCTTGCATTAATACTTTGAGTGCTAGGGGGGAATGGTACATCCTTGTATATTTTATGAGAATAACAAATGGACGTACAATGACGTCTATAGAACACGATCATTGAATGGCAGCTGGACATAATGGTATGGCTGTAGTCCTTCTGATAGACATATATATGACCAAAAAGTGCATAAATAAATTTTAAAAGTAAATTACAGTTCATTAACCCAGATTTAAGAAAGTCTCCTTTCACAATCGAGGTAAGTGTTTAAAACCCTCAGTATTTCTTAGAGGACGTTCAAGTTTAAGCCCAGCTCGCAAAGTGTTAAAAAAATAACTGTTGCGTTGTTAACCAACTGCCTTAAGTTCATTATATTACCTGTTTCTGTTATAGTGAAAGGAACTGGCGAAAAACATTGTTTACCATAATAAATATGGCTATGTTTGCGTGTTTATTATGTTGTATTTCATTGTTGAAATTTTTAAAATAAAAATTAAGTACGGTCTTGGTAATAGCTAAAGAAAAGTCTCACTCGAGATGTGCATTCTGGGTCCATATCGTCCGTATATCCTGTCGCGAGTTTACCGTGGCGTCCCATGATTCCTCGCCAGATGTCCCCTTCGCTCACGGAAATCCTGTGGCACCGCGATCGGGAAATCCGTTTCCCGCCCCCGCCCAGAAAACCCGCCCGAGCCCGTCTTTCCTCTTTTCCGTGTTTTCTTCTCTCTCTTCCTCCAGAGTGTGTGTGATTTCGACCGGATATAATCGCATTACTCTCTCTCTCTCTCGGAAGGATGAGCGCCGGCGCTTAAGAGGGTGGAATCCCGGACAAAATACGGCCCCGTGCGTTGAGTGGATTAGTGTAAGCAATCCGCTAAGAAATTACTGCATTATTCAGGGCATTATCGCTTGATTTCTCGCAAAATAGGAAAATCACATCACAGGGATTTCCACCAGTACACGCCGCTTGGTCTTTTCCCTCTTCTCTGAACTTCCTCCAACGTCGGACCAATCGCGGCCTTCCCTCTCGCGCCGCACTAAATATTCATTGCGTTACCTCGTTTAAGCAAGCTTGGCGCGTTATACTGCCCTAATTGTGATTCAAAAACATAGTATTTTTCTCATCTTATTTCATCGTGCGCGAGATTCCCCCATCTTTAATAGTCGTCGTCCTTGCGGCTAGAGAAAAATCTCAATTTTTCTCCCATTTCAGCTCATCACCGTTATTATAAGTAATTGTATTAATGGTTGAAGACGTTATTTTGTGGAACATTAGACATGACAAAAAATAACTTAGTATTTTCCACCTAGTGTGATTTCTGTGCAGTCGAATCCTGGTTCGGCATTAAACATTAAAGTGTGGAATATATTAATAAATTTTTTCATCATATCGATTATAATTGTATTTTATTTTTCTCTTTTTTTAAAGATTATTATTGCGTTGTTAACGGGGCGTGTCGGGTTTCTCTATAGTATTTGTTTCGATTATAGTGAATGGAACCATTATGTAATATGGCAGGTGACCATAATAACTGATTTCCGCATTTATTTCTTCTTCTGATTATTATTACAGTGAAACTCAATAGAATCATTAACACCCGTTCCGTTGTTTCTGCCTCAACCCTGTGAAAATTCATGGACACTTGGCAAATACACTATGAAAGGCACTTACTAACCTTAATTCAATTCGGAGAAATTGATTCCGGTGTAGTTCTCTCCGTCTTTCACCACACTTCGGTTTCCTTGTTATCACATACTTCACGCTCTTCTGCGTCTCCCTTGCTGCCCTGAGGTGTGAATACAGAACAGTCGATAGCATTTTGCACAGAATTGGATTTGCTATCAAGTATCCTACACTTAAAACACTTTTTCAGTTAAAATCGCTTAAGAAGAGTTTATAAACACATACAAAACATATGCGGCTTCACGCTCTTCCGCGTCTCCCTTGCTGCCCTGAGGTGTGAATACAGAACACTCGATAGTATTTTGCACAGAATTGGGTTTGCTATCAAGTATCCTACACTTAAATACCCTTTTTCAGTTAAAATCGCTTAATAAGAGTTTATAAACACATACAAAACATATGCGGCACAGCATTAAAGGAACTAGATTTTGTTAAGCCTATAATGGGAAGGTCCTCAGGTGAAAAAAATAAAAGAGAGATGCTACTTCGCTCTGGTTAGGCCACACCTCGAATACGTCGTAAGAATTTGGGACCCTGGTCATAGAGATTTAATATAAAAGGTTAATAAAATACTAAGAAAAACTATGGACTTAAAAACTGCTACGAGCGAGTGTTTCACAACTTTTAGAAGGATTAGGGTGGGAGCCCGTTGAGACGTGTAGGCTGTACGCTAGGCTTAGGTTGCTTGAGAAATTCAAAACTGATTTGTTTCAGAGCGACATAGAGAATATTATCATGACGCCTCACTACATCTCTAGGTCTGGCAGAAGAGATAAAATAAGAGAGATATATGACCGAACAGGTGGGCACAAAAACTCGTTCTTTCCGCGTACAATAAGCAACCAAAATAAAAACTGAGCTCCACTAAATACACTCCCATAATACACGTCACCATTTCACCTCCCAAAACCTTATTCCTTACATCTTTACCCAGCTGATGTCCTAAAACCACACGCCCATGCGGCGGCTCGCAAGGTAGTATGTAAATGTATATCATAACATCAAACATTTACTCAACAGTTCATGTAAACCGTGATTTACTTCTATCATACACTCTCAATTACCCATCTAATTGATTGAATTTATTAATAACACACAAAAATAAATGCGTAAAATTCAACCCTTTGTGTGTAAATTACTATTTCAAATTAAATTAGCCTATCCATAAATTAGCTCTTTTGGATAAGCACACGCTGAATTACGGCTCTCGGTGACTCTGGCTTAGCTCACGGTATTTTTTCTTCGTCAGCCTCTCGTCTTACTTCGTTACTGCCCGGTCCCGGTTACCGCCCTGTTGGATTCCTCCTCTGCATCTTGCCTAACTCGTCGATTATTCTTTTTGATGTAACTCGTTGGTTAATCCTTCCATATGAACAACTCTGTCAGTGCAAGAGAGCTTTGCAGTGTCGCCGTGTAGCGGTAGCCTCGCCTTTAAAATATATAGCTCCGCGTCATGAGTATAGTTGAAAATTTTAGAACGTTCCCCGGACATACGCGGCTGCGTTTTCTGGCTTCTAGAACATTCCGCAGAATATCGTGTAACTAACGTGACATCGCCTCCACATTGCTATAGGTTGTTATGGAGCTGCTTGTGTGATTGCGGAAGTTATATACAAACGCACGAGTACGGAGAGTGACTTTTCTTTTTTCATCACTTGAAAACGCCGCTGATTTTCCCGGGATTTTTATCCTCTGTGACAAATATGCCGCTCTTCATGTTAAGTTGACTGACAAATTTCCTTCGTTAATTTGGACGGTTTATTATGTTAGAACTCTATATAATGAAATGCGTTGCGTTTGAAACTTATTCAACACGGAAGGTTTTTTTGTGATACCCAAGAATCTATTGCGGTGACAATATGATTAATTTTCAAAAATAGTTGAGAAAACATACAAACTACATGCTGCTAGCTCTTTTACGACATCTAAGTGTTAAAAATTCCTCATTTTGTAAAAAATGCCTCTCTGGAGTGCACACACGTACCATTTCCCATGAAAAATAGCTGGTATTTTTTGTAAAATAATTCCTAAAGTAATGCGGTAAGGGGTTGTAGTTTTGGTGCAATTAGAAGGGTGAGATATGTTTCTTTAATATGAGCTAAAATTCATCGATTTACAGGTAAAATGATACTTTATTCAAACTACCATAACTGACAAATTTTTTCTTACGCACTTTTTGTACAATATTTACACGTAAATAAACGCTTCTGGGATTTCCAATGCTCTGAATCGCTAGGTCATATGTCATTAGTGGGGAGAGAAACGACATTTCAATTGAGCGGTTAGTATCAATTGCCCAAGACATCTTTTAAGCGAGAGGTCAAAGGAAGGAAATGAATCAGGCAAGAGCGACAGCCATTGCCGAAAATATCTCCGAGGGAGAGCGAGCAAGGCATTTACTAGTTGGGGGTCGCATTTTCCGGAGACGAATTGGCTGCACTTCCCTTCAAAGACGAAGAAGAGCGATTTATGGGGGAGGAGAGGGAAAGGAATCCGGAGATGACCGTGAGGAAAGAGATGGCGGCATTGGGAGTCTGAAAGCAGTCTACGGATTACAAATACTGGCGTCGGAAAATGGATGAGTTTTACAAATTGAATTAGTGCTCAACTGTGAAACATTTTATTTCGAGTGCTGTAAAAAAATACAAATTTACATAATTTGTTTGATCGTTGAATCAATCCTCTATGGAAGGAATTTTTTAACATCACGATGAAAAAAATACTGCTTCTATATTAGTTTTTTAGAAGTGCTTTTTAAGCAGTAAACAAATTTCAATTCATATGATAATAACATTTATTTTGAAATGTGACACATTTGTATTGAACATATTTAAATCTATTCTTTACATAATAATATTTACACAATGTAGGTATACTTCAACATAGCTTTCATAACTTACCTTTTTTTATACTTTCGCAATTTTCCCTTCATATGACAGCTGAAACTATTTATTTCAGAGCTTCACCTGACAAGTCATCGACAGTGAATGGCGTCACATATTCATCTGTTCAAATTGTCTGACACACCGCCGAAATAGACGCAACTTCCTACGCACTTAATCCAAAGCGTTACAATTCTGTCTAGCGCAGTAACTAACTGGAAAAGACTCTTATAGAGCAGATATTTCAATGATTTTGAAACGTAACAAATTTGACTCGCTCATCCATAGAGGGTTCAATCGCAATTTTTGTCGTAGTTAATTAATTTTACAGAAAATACCCATCTAGCCATTACACCATGTAAAAATATTTACTTGTAATTGTTAGGTCTAGGTAATTGGCTCTCTTTTAATGACTTCCTCCTTAATATCTTTAGTAGTAGTAAGCATTCAAATAAAGTAGCACATGGCTCTTTTCCAGCTGTTTAATTTAGGTCAAGTTGGTCCAAAGGTTGAAAACGCGACATCGCTTTCAGAATGTGGGGAAAATTTAGCACAGCTAGTACACCACAACGTGGATTCGAACTCGGCCTAATACTGAAAGGCCCGTAAACAAGCTGAACAACGATGATCACTCGTGATAAGACTCAGAACACAATCACCTTAACTCAAAACCTGAACAGATTATTGCTGCGCAGGAAGCCGAAACTCAACGTTAAACCATAGTTCCGTCGCTTTAACCTTCTCCGGATAATAGCCAGCTGGATCGACACCAGTCAGCCCTAAGACGAAACAATGAATACGGTAGAGACGAAATTGCCGGACAAACTTTTTCACAACCATACCATTGATCTAACGAAACCAAGAATATGGTTTTCTGGATTTAAGGTAGTTTGAGTGAAATATCATTTCACCTTGAAGGCAATGAATTTGGTCTCATTTTAACGAGAAATATCTTACTCTTCCAAACATGGCAAAATATCAACCCCTTAGGCCTCGTTCACACGATTCGACTTTACGCCGTGCGTCGCGACCCGTCGTGTACGGCACCACTTCGTGTTTGTTTAATTGCATTAGCACACATGTATCTGAATACACGTATCGACCAATTCCAACAGTGCACGGCGCCGCACGGCGTGAAGTTGATATGTGTGAACCTAGCCGTACCGAACTACTTTTCGAGATCTTTGACAAATAATACGAGCCCAATTACATGGGAAATGTTACGTGTATGCACTCAAGAGAGGCATTATTTTAAAAGTGAGGACTTCATAGCACCTAGATCTCATTAAAAATTAACTGGGTGTAGTTTGTATATTTTCTCGACGATTTTTGAAAACAAAAATCATAATGTCACCGCAGTAATTTCTTCGGTGTCACAAAAAAACCTTCCTTGAAGGAGTTTTGAACGTATCTCGTGAAAAAAAGAGTAAAATCAAAGACTTATGTGGGTATTTTTATTTGCTTACCTGGAATTTCATTCATATAATTGAATTTTTGAAAATCTAGCCTTAAATTCATGCTTCCAACAGCTGCTAAAATTAAAACGGATAATTCGAATATGGTCTCCATTATGACTAGGAACTCTTGCTCAAACTATCTTAATGTGAAAGTAAATATTGATTGCAGTTTATTTAAGAATGTGCATGTTTATCTCTTTGTAGTTTGTAATAGTATGGAAGACCTTAAAAATTAAATCTATTATCCTTTGCCGATGATTCACGAATGCTGCTTCATGGGTACTGGCCGGACGTTACCCGTATCTGTGGTAATATTTACGCTACCTTAGTCGGGTAAAAGCAGCACAATGGAGTGGTTAGAGGCTGCCACCTGAAAATTCAGCGTTGTTTTCCCAGGTTGAACCCGGATAAGATGCACGATATTCAACTAAGGCATTCATCATGGAGTTGGGTGATTTGTTGTTTAGATAAGAGGGCAATAAGGAGTGTCATTTGCTTTGAAAACATTTCCGAAAGTTGAAAATTGTCACAAGAGTGCGGGAAATCGAGTTTCGTTTGAAATTGGCTTCTTGCTTTTCCTTTGTTCGCAGCGACCCCTGGCGATAGCATTTTAGATTCACACAGATTCAAATCGTTTAAGTACAAATACATGTAGGAAGGTAACATTGGTACGTTTTATCTTGTTCAGACTACTGTCGCACGGACCAACGTACGTACCATTACAACGTTAACGGGGCATAGTGTTACTGTCACTCCCTTACAACGACATCGCGACAAACAAGTAAGCGAACGAAATAAGGTATAACATGATCTTCCTTCATGACATTCCTATGACGTTGTGTGGCTTTCGAAATGCTTTTTCTAGCAAATGGCACATTCCTACGCCTTATTTGCGAAATTAATATCATCTGTATCACCTTAACGATCGTCATTTTTTTCGATACCGTTATCCATTACTTCCGGTTACAGCTCGCAACACCAACGCTATCACTGTAAACTCCACACTGTTGGAGAGGTAAGAAAGAATGTAATCCACCCAAGGTCCCATTTTTCTCATTGCATAACCTTTCATCTTTCGCGATAAAGACGTCAATTCTAAAAACCTTTTGCTTATGAGACTGCTAAATGAAATGCTAATTATGATCATATAAATCATACTCTTAGTTCTTAACCTGTTTTCACGTCTCTTGCCAGAATTCATTCCCCGTCACTCGCGCGACCATTACCGTGTGGAGAAAAATTGCATCCTCTCTCTTTTCGTTAAAAATGTAAATATTGACAATCGCAGGTGCAGTCCTTATAAGTAGTTTCAATGACTGTAAACCGTCCCACTCGGTAAACTTAACAGTGTAAAGTGACAGCTTTGGGAGCGGTGGATTACCATGGTACGAACGTGCATTCACTTTACCAGTTCAGCGTACAGTACTATATTCCTGGGGCGTTGTATGGCTTTCGAAATGTTTTTTCTAAGAAATGACGCATTTCTCTGCTTATTCATGAAACTAAAATCATCTGCTTCTCCTTAACGATTGTCTTTTCTTCATTGTCGATATCTATCACTTCCGGTTTCAGCTTCTAACACCAAACTTAAAGAATATAATGGTGTACTATTTCGCAGAATTTTTTGGACATTTCCATTGAAACAAAATTCTTTGGAAAATTACGAAATTGCATTGTTTAAGTATGGATACTATTAACTTTCAAGAAGTGAAGCTTGAATTTTTAGAGTGAATTCAAACACTAACGCTACCACAATAAACTTTACAGTGTAAAGTGACCGCGAAAGGAACTGTGTATTACCATGGTACAAACGTGCATTCTTACTGCGAATACAGCTACCGTCTTATGTACGATAGCGTTGTGAACGGAACATAAGATTGTTGTCTGTGCTTAGCATAAGGAGGCAAATCCGCCGCTCTTCCCATTCGATGCAAAGGAAGAGCGAGCTGGTGATATTCGAGACGAGAGAGGGAGAGAGGGAATGTCAGAGGGAGGACTGGGGAGTGTGTGCAAGGAGAAGATGGGGAGTCTTAAACCAATCCTCCGTCTTCAAATACCGACGATGACAAAAGGATAGGCTCTTGGTATTTCCGGAGGGGAAGCGTGCTGCCCTGAAGGAAAGGCTGGCGGGGATTTCAATGGGCCTTTCAGGGGGCAGTATGGGAGTGTGGGTTGTCTCGTGCCTCCTGCCTCTCTGCTGGCCTCGGGGGCGGCGGGGGCGGGCGTGGGGCGGCCTCGGAGTAAGTGACCCAAGTGTGGGGGAGACCCTCCTTGAGGGGTCGCACATGGCCACCATCTGCCTCCTCCCCCCCCCCCCCCTATGCAGACGGACGGAATGGGATGGCAATCTTTTGGCATGGTTGGGAAACCACCCCCCCTCACTATTCTCGCTCAAAAATGGTCTGATTCACGCTCCAGAACCATGAGGGTGACTTTTATGGGTTATCCGGCTCCTCCTCTTTCAGTCTCCTCCGTCTGGATTTCTTTCTGGGCGAATATTCTCTTTCTCTCTCTCTCTCACCCTACCCCGTTAAACTGCGCGTGATTTCCTATGCGGTATCGTTGGCTGACGGCCCGGGAAGAGGTCGCCCCGAAGTCAGTCGTAAATACCCTGTACGTCATTAGCGCTAATCGCGTATAAATTACTTTACAAGGGAAATGCGTTAAGCACCTACTGAAGCGATTTGTAGCTACTGTCGCGGACGCTTGACAACTTGGGAGCCATGTGTTCAGCTTAACGAGGAGATGGGTTACCTGCTTGGCAAAGGAGCAGATAATCAGCCGGGAGTGCGAGCGTTTTAATAAAACCATAACCTTAATGTGGGAAAATATTGCAGGGATACAGACCGATGGAAGAATTTGGTTTTTCGAACGTGGGGGAAATATGGGGATAGTTGAGCCCTGCGAATATCATTTTAGCAGAGATTTGATTCCTATGATTATCCAGCCAGCCAAGAAAAGCAAAATTATTATTAGCTGGGAAAAGTCAAATAAGCTGATGGCGAAATATTCCCTCTGGTGATTGAAAACTTCAAATAATAGTATCACCCAATTAACGATGCTGAGAAAAGCTCTTATTTTGGCCAAGCAACTGTGCCCATGGACATGAAAATATGCGAACACGTTTTCATATCTGCCTTGTCAGTTTAAACATTTCTGTAGTGCACCAGGGTTGAAATTCGCTATGAAAAAATCATTTGACTTGACCGGAATTCGAACCCGGATCTCCCAATTGCCGGTCAGGTGTGTTAGCCAGTTACACCACCAAGCCATCTTCCTTCAAGGCGAATTTCGAGGTGTATATGCACCCGTGCGAGTGACTTCGTACCATATCATTTGTTACATGCAATGTTTGGAAATTTCTGTAGCGCACGACATGAGCTCATGCGAAGCATATGGGAAACATACCAGCAGCCACTCCTTCTAAATCATGCCAAACGTTATTTAACGGGATGCTTCTCATAAAGCAATGCCAGTCCTAGGAGTAATATTAGTAAAAATTTGATTCCTACCAATATTGGAGAAGGAATAAAATTAAACTTTGCCATTTGTCACGTGAAAATTTTAAAATTTCGATTGTTTTGGCCGATTACGAAATCATATTCCATCGTAATGACGAGTTTGACATCAATTGCAAAGGCAAGCAATAAAAGGAACGCAGGTGTGTTCACGACTTGGAAGCTGCGTTTATCGCTGGATTTCGCTGTTAGGTTATGCAGAGGAAATGATCATAGAAGGCTGAAGTATCAAAAACCGAAGTTTGTGCTGTGCAACTATAAGTAAGGGAAAATATAATGTGTCATTATAAGCAGTAATCATTGAGAATATTGGTTAGTTGTAGCGCCAGTTCACTCAATCGATAACTAATCGATTCATTCTAGCATAGCAAGTCCTCAATTGACATTCAAATACTTTTCCTGATATATTAAATTCTTCGTCTTCGTCGAGTACTCAACCCAATCATGTCTCCGTTTATGATTGTTTTCAGAAATCCGTTTAGTCGAAGAATTTCGATTCTTCCGCTTTAAGTTTCCAATATTCATCCATATCTTAGCCCGCAACTTCCGCAGCGATCACCTTCTCAACAAACTAAAACTTCTCACTCCTTCCTTCAGCATTCTCCTTTTTACTGCCTATCCGGTTGGTGTTGCTTCGACAGATTAAATGAAATGTATGTATAATCCAGAATATAATAATGTAGTAAAAATGTAATAACGCGTCATGTATAATGTAACCGGCTACAATGTTTCAACATGATTTCGAAAGGCTTGGAAATGCAATTAAAACCGGCGGGATTAAAAATTCAACGGTGATAAATTGTCGATTGCTTTATCGTTTTTTTAAAAGTAGCACCTCATTAGTCCTGAGACAACATCATTAATTTCATATACATAATTTGGGAAATCTAGAGAGGCGATTTAGCTGTGGTCAAGAGGTGTGGTGAGCTAGGAAGCTTGGGTAGCGTAAAGGTCTGCGCATTGGCCCGATCAATCATTTTAGCAGAGATTCGTTTCTAATGAATGCCCAGTCAGCCAAAAAGAATAATTTTAGCTGGGAAACGTAAAATTATCCGATGGCAAAAGAGCCCATCTTGGGATTTAAAACTTCGAAAAATAGTAGGACTAACATATCAACGCTGAGAAAGACTGTTTAGCTAAGTAACTGTGCCAATGGGCTTATGAAAACATGCGAACACATTTTCATACATTTATGTAGCGCATAATATGCTCACATATGAAGCTTATGCCAAACATTTCAGAGGCCACTCCCATGCCGGCCAGTCTTGGTTCTATTCTGAGGACAGGCCGATTTTTCTCGTGGCAATTTCAACGTTTCTCACCGCCGTATTTGCGAAAGGCTTGAATACTGTCAAACGTGACTGATTTTGTTGGAGTACTCTCTCATCGTCTTGAAAAAGTCCAGTGGAACGGAATGCCTTTATCTGTAATTCTATTCCATGCCTTTTATGGAGTCATATGCAAGAAAACTGGCCAAATAGTGGCACCAAAATAGCTGTTTACCAAAGGCATGGAAAACATATGGTGAGCTAGGAATCTCGGGTAGCGTATCGGTCTGCGCATTTTTAGTCATTTTTGTTTTAAAAAAACCCAATGCTGAATCGAAACTTAGCCTAGCATTCTAGTAGTTTACTGGAATACCCTTTAGGGACGGTCAAATCCCTAAATGGTATTTTTAGACCCAGCCCTTGGCAAATCTTTCTTGAGGTTTTTAAAAAGCATTACTGCTAGTTATGAGACCAGAAGGCTCTTTAAAAGACTAAAACACATGTAGATTTGAAGTTCACTCTGTGTCGGGAAAGATTGCGAATGCACTTAAATGTGGTAGGAGGACCGTGAATTTATTAGTCGTCCACAGTGTTTGAATCCCTATGCGTGACGCCCGAGGCTGCGAACAGCATGCTCACATTTGCTCGTGATGTTCCTCTCCAAAAGCATAAAGGGCCGTGTAAAAAGCAGGAATGATTTTTTGGAGTGGGGAGGATGGGGGTGGGTAGACGGAGGAAGCGGAAGGAGGGGCGGGGATGGGAATGGGAGTGTGGAAGGGGGGGATGAGAGAGAGGAGAAAGGGGTGGAGGAGTTGGGAGTTTTAATGGGGGGAATGCGGTGAATCACGATCCGATGCGAGCGCCGCCGCAGTATTCTCAGCTTGAATACCAAATGTGGACATTTCCGCTCATTGGGTATTTTTAGATCCAGCACTTGGCAAAGCGATCAAAGGGGAACTGGAGGAGATTTTTTTATTCGTCTTACGTATTAAAAAAAAAGTTTTTTAAAAATAAAAAAAATATTTTTCCCGAGTCAATGGCCTTGGGGTGAGTTAAACCCTGCACTTTCACAAATTATCTACTAATATGTTACATGGCTAGATGATAACACGGTCAAATCCCTAAAGACGGTACGCTAACATGAAACTGTGCTCTACTCGTGATACACTACCCTGCTAAGCAGAAAGATAGTAGCTGACAAAATTACACATTTTGATATTAGAGTTGATTTTGTTAATTTCAACCTAGAGGATTAAAAAACACAAACAAAATAAACTACATCTACAAAGTTTTGCCTCATATCACGTCCAGCTTTCACCATTTCTTCTGTAATTATATCAGTTTTCTAGGCCATATAACAGTAACGTCCGTTCAGTCATGTCAGGATGATGCACTTGTCAACCATTCCTTGGGCATTACATTCTGCCCAACTGAGCCGAAAGACAGCAACTGACAAATTAAAACCTTTTGAAAATAGAGTTAATTTTGCTTTTTTTAACCTTGAGGGTTTAAAAAAGCCGAACAAAATAAACTATATCTGCAGCGGTTTTTCTGATATCTCGTCCAGCTTCCACTGTACCTGCAGTATAAATTTCAGTTTTCTAGGCCAGAAAACAGTAACTGCATATCTCTCTCACAGAGAATCTCAATACTTTGGTTCCCTTATGATTGATATAATCATTACGCACTGATAATCAAAATATCAACTAAAGTTTTTAATCTCTTCGAAGATGGACTAGATGAAGATTCGAAGACCCGAGGGTGAAAAATTCAGCATGCAATAACTCATAACCAACAATAATGCAGTTACTGTCTTTTTGCTTAGCCGGGCAGGACACGCAAATGATAAGTTCAGCTGATCATTTTCGTCACTGTAAAGATTGTGCATTGTAAGCCCATCACTTCCTGATTTCGGCTCACATAACTTGCTCTGACGCTTAGTACCGGGTGAGAGTAGTTTAATGTTCTCTGTGAGGTAGCCAAACGTCACGTGTCCTTGCACGCTGTGTCTGGAAATATAATTATTGCACCACGCACATGAACACATATGAGAAAGGCTCTTCAGAGGATGGAGCAATAAAATTGAGGAAGGATCAACAGAATTAATATATGAGTATATGCAAATACCTACAAATCGTCATCGAAACATCAATGATATGAAATATGATCCACATGAAGATGAAATCTTTAGAACACAGGGTCAGAGTGTTTCATCTACACGAGTTTTCAATTTTATTTTGTCTATGTTCTTAAACTGAGATATTAATGGGGTCAACAATCCTAAGAATGCACGCTTATTCTAATATTGATTCTTGGATAGACATTTACGGAATATAACAAACACAACTGTCCTGATATCTTATCTCACTATTAGACCGACAGTAGCTTTTGAGTTAAACTTCTTACATTTTATCTCGTCATAAAACAACTTTAGATGTCAGCATTCATCAATTCCTCTATAGATATCGTAGACGTCTGTGAAAATTTGTGTGGCCCATTTTTTATAAGAATTGGGCAACCAGTGTTGTTCGATTCGATATATCTTTAGATCTATCGATATGGGTCTTCGCATTCTTTTCTACCACACGGCCACCATTAAAGTGCTTACTGAGCATTAACCATCATTGCACACCCAAGAAAATCTATGAATATGCGGCTATCCATCTAGCTAGCCATCATTCCAAACAATAATGCACTGACAAATTATCTAAAACGTTGAACATCCTATGCAATGCTTATAGAAAATACATTAAAATAAGCACATTTATGGCGGATATGTTTGTATTGCGAAGACCTGTATCGAAGGAAGAATGCAATCGATATTGAACGACCTTGTTGGGCAACCATCTTGGATTTCCATCTATCAGTCTTTTTCCTACACGTAGGGTCGGAATATGGACGATTTGTGAAAAGGTTTTCGGAACCATAAAAATGCAGTAAGGGAAAGAAAAGGTCATAATTTTGAAATAGGGAAGATGTCATCTCAGAAAAGAGGGTTTGCAGTGGTTTCCTTCCCAGACAAGAGAAATTGAGCTGGCGGAGGTGAATTGGTGGGGATTGACAATCAGTCAACGGCATTCGCTTCTCCTACGGTGATCTAGTCCAAGGGATGACCTTTCCATCGGAGCACAGGGATTTCGGTCAAGACGTTGGAGGCGAAGGAAGTCTATATTATACTCTGTTTGCTATAAAAGTTGAGAAGAGAGTCACGACGGATTTTATTCCCTTCTCTGTCAAATCTCTCGGGCATCTCTTGTTTTATCCAAGACACCCTCAGGGTGTTCGAAAACCCGGGGAAGTTCGGACCCATCTCGACCATTCTATCTCAATCTCTCCTCTTCCTTGGCGAAAAAGCACTACAGTGAAAAACTTCTCATAGTATCGCTCTCATCTTATTGAGAGCAGGAGATGTATATACATAAAGGAGCCGTTGAAGACGCCAATGTGACTGAAACTCCCACGGACGGCATTTATTCGGTTTTTATATTTGCTCCCTCTTTTGACTGATATACACTCTCTGGGAAAAAAAACGTTGCTTAAGCCCCAGTTCAAAAGACATATAAGCCATGGGTGATAAAGGGGGAATCCTTGTTGGAGGGGAAAGAGTGAACATTATAGAATATGCGGGTGATCTGGCGGTAATATCAGAGGGTCAAACATAATTACAGGAAATAGTGGATAAAATCCAGAGGGCAGGAAAAAATTTTGGAATGAAGGTAAACATGGGGAAAACTTAACTAATTAGGACAGGAAATAGGATAGGAGTTCTAAAATTCACTACTGATGGAATAAGGCTAGAACAAATACCATTTTTTAAATACCTCGGTAGTGTTCTATCATGGAATGGAAGCTGTACGGAGGAAATAAAAAGTAGAATATCACAGGGAAAGGCAGGCTTCAGTAAGTCACTACTTTCAGCCAAAGCAATAAACATATGCTTAAGGAAAAGATCTGCAAAATGTTTTCTTTGGAGTGCTGTGCTTTATGGAGCAGAAGCATGGACAGTCCGCAGGAAAGAGGAGGAATATCTAGAGGGTATTGAAGTGTGGCTATGGAGAAGAATTGAATGATTCAAATGGATTTCAAAAGTGTCCAACAAGGTAGTGCTAGCAAGGATTAATGAGAAAGGGAATTTTTTAAGAATAATAAGAAAGAGGATGGAAAATTGGATGGGACATGAGGAAAGATTACCAGCGGAAAATAATATTAAAAGGAAAGAGCGAGGGGAGGAGAGAAAGAGGAAGACAAACAAATAACATAAAGACTGATATTATGAATGGGAGGAGTTACGAAGAGCTGAGGGAGGCAGCACAGGATAGACGATCATGGAGAGAACAGTTCAATTTAAGCCTGCCTGAGGATACATTCAACTTAGAAGAAGAATCTACGGACAGTGTATTCAAAAAGGTGATAAACGATTTACGGTTATTTTCAAAGACCACCGTGGAATATCTGCTACAAAGTTTAATGCTGAGGCGTGAAACAGGGTCACCTGGCTACTGATCACATGTGAACGGTCGTTGGCAACACCACTGTTATTACTACGTCCTATGGCTTAGATGGGGAGTAACTACCTTCCTCACCGTAATCAGCGAGATACCTGAGGAAACAATAGTCAGATTCAAGGACGGATGTAATTACCCAGGGAGGTTATTACTCCTTTGGAATTGGAATCTCTCCATACCTACTCAGATAAATACCATTTAACTCGTTCGCTTCTTTGTAGAGTTCAGTTCTCGAGCACTGAAAAAGGCAAATTAATTCCATGATGGAGCCAACTAATGACATCTATGTGCCAAAGTACAATTAATAAAATTACCACCCTTAAAAAAACAGTTCGAAACAAAGCCTTCTAAATTCATTGACCACAAAGAGTTGCCTTGCTTTTACCTCCGCCAATATTCATTATAATAAATTATATTCAATGCCCTCATTGGAAAGTCTAACAAAAAAACATTATTTCCGAAGTCACTAATAAATTAGGCATTATGTTCCTGAAATAATAGCGTCAAAATCCATTTTCATGGAAAAAATCCCGTTATAATTAATCGATGAGCGTAAAACATATGTAAGAGTTTTCCTTTCGCTTGGGAAAAAGGTTATCAATATCCGATATGTCGATATAACGTCCTCAGAATTGTTTTGTCACAATATATTTTCCATGGGTAATTTCCATTGGGGGAATATGGGAGTATTTTATAGTATTTATAACATGAAAATTAGTTCATAGTATTATGTGTGAAAGCAAAACATTCACTACTGTATTCCCTTTTTAGACAATTACTATTTTATGAACCCTTTTATCAAAATTCATAAAAGGTTGGTATTAGAAATCCATTTGAGTAATGAAAGAACAAACTTCGTTTTACCGACTAAATACCTACTTCTCCGAATGTCATCATTCGGGAAAAAGGAAGTACGTTTTTCTTATGAAATTAGTGCATATTAAGCTACGGCCAAAACGCGTGCCCCCTCTTAAGTCTGCAATGTTGTTGCATCCCTTCAATAATTTGATAAAGAAATGTTTTAATAAAGTCGGCCCCGGTGTCGGCGGGGTTAAGTCCTCGCCTTCTAACCCGAGGGTCGCGGGTTCGAGTCCCGCCTGGGTAAGATTATTCAATGCCCAGGACTTGGGTGTTTGTGTTCGTCTAATTATATATTAAAACACTTGTAATTGGGGAAACCTGTAAGTGTTAAAGAAATTATTATTATTATCTAGAAATGGAATTCGCCTCCATAAAAAATTACTTGACTTGACCGGGGTTCGAACCCGAATCTCCCCATAGCCGTCCAGATCTGACTTGTCATGGCGATTTTTTTCAAAGAACTGCGGAGTTAGCCGCGCAGTAACTTTAACGGAGTCACCCGCTAGTGTAACTGACAGAGCCTAGGTAGATTAATTGATCATAGCATTCGGCGCGAAATGGAAGGTTCTGTGTTGATTTCCCAGTCCAGGCGAATGATTTTCCGCTGTAAATCTCATTTGTTTTCATGGCGAATTACATTCCTTAGTTTAAATGCACTCGTTCCAGATCATTTGTAAAGGCAATGATTGGAAAAATGATTTTAGGTTCACTTGAGTCGACTTTCAACATACCTAATCAGCTGGTTGATAATCCTAACAAGTGTATGTATCTACTAAATCTGCTCTCCCGCTCTTTGATGACGTCTAGACATACTCCGCGTTTGAAAATCACTCGCGTCGACGGAAGCTACGGACGATAAAGAGCTTTGGGAATTCCGCGACGGGGAGCATGCCGAGAAAATACGCGGAGACGTCGTCGGGCTGGCGAGACTTCATACGCGGGAATTCTTTCATTCGGACCGGATGGAGAATAAGGAGGAGGAGGAGGGTATATAATAGGAGGAGTTGGAGGGGGCGGGGAAAGGAGTGGCAGTGGAAGGGCGAGGCGGCGCTCACAGGATCCACGCTCAATTACGCCTGGGCTCATGCCTCTCCCACCTCTCTAATGGCAAACGCGATTGCAAACTACGGGCGGCATGCACGGAGCGACCGAGCAATGGCCGGGATTATCCACCCATCCAACCAGACGTAGCTTCGGCAGAGGCGTCGGAGAAGGCTGGGGAGAGAGTGAGAGAGAGAGAGAGAACTCTGATCTCAATGAAGCGTCCCGTGGGCGCGCCGAGGACGAATCAATTAACAAGTTTCTCCCATTACGTGGGGTGCAATTACACTGCGCTCGCTCTGACACTGCCGCCGCCGCCGCCTTCTCTATGGAACGCGCGGTTGAATGGGGCAGAGTGGGGCCGAGGACTGATGAACGGCACGGGCCACGGAGGAATGGCTTTGAAGGGTTGAATGATTGAATGGGGTTATTGGTGGCGAAGGGGAATGGGGCGGAGTCAAAAAGGGTGGAAATGGTCGGGTGGCAGGGTGTGGGGGTTCCTGTGATATCTGGCGACATTTTAGTAAGGTGATATGAGGCATGGGAAAATGGTAGGGGAGTGTGATATAGGTTATGACCGTGCGAATATCGTGATTCATCGACTAATATAGAGTACTGTGTTGGCGATGTGACATTTGCAATTGCGCTGTGCTGCACAACATTAGCGAACGATTCTTGCGAACAGTCAGGATCAAAAACTACGCTTCACGTGAGCACTGATGGGTCGTATTCATAGACTCCATAGTGCGCAGTAATCAGTTGCATGCAAACTAGTGTTGAACCATCAAATGGGACTCACAGAACGTTACTAATGTTAGAAACACTGATAATCATACTACCTTGGTGTACAGGATTTAGCAGCTGTGGTACATGAACGAACATAGTCTATTAATTCTTAAAGAGCATAAACTTTGCTGACATTAATACTAACGGATGCACCTTGGAATAAACCTCTTACAGCCTAGCAGCAAGTCATTCAGTAGAAAACGATCAAACATATATATATATAGACCATTAATAACTGAAGCATCGCAGAGTATGATGCCATGATATATCTGATTCTCATGTGCTCTCATGGCACGTTTAGATCGATTTGCTCTTGCGGGCGGTCCCACTTCGGTCGTGAACTGAAATTACACTGGGGGTTTGAGATAAAAATTACCATAATCGCACGATTGAGTTTTTTTTAAGTCTGGTAGGTTGTGCGTTGGCAGAAGTGACACAGCCCTAGGGGAAAATTGAACATCTTCACAATTTTGTTTACTTCCGATACATTGCATGAGTAAACTACTATGCATCGAGAGGATTGAATTCCACAAATTGCAATTTTTGTAGAAATGGTTGGTAAGGAGTGATAATGAAATATACCAACGATGAGTATAATTGGAGTAAACGAAATTCGGAAGGATTGATATGACTGCATTGATCCCTTCCACATCACACACCTTAAATTAAGAACACAAAAATAATCAATTGGTGTCATGTTGTTGAAATAGAGATGTTGTCAAGTTCGAGTAGCAAAGGTTGTGGGCCAGCCAGTGTAATATGGTATTTTGATTTTTCTCTACCTACTTTCATTTATGTACCATGAAAAAATATCAAATAACTTTATAAAATTTCCAAATCAATGCATTTACAAATGATATACCTAAGGTTACGACCTTCGTCTCATGTGCTACAATGTAGGAGTGATGCATGAACATCTAGTTTGCATAAACCACCCTCATAATTCGGCTTGAAGGAAGATAAAAAATAATGGTGTATCTGGCAACACATCTGACCGGCAATTGGGAGATGCGAGTTGGAATCCTGGTCGAGTCAAATGATTTTGTCATGGCGAATTTCAACCCTTGGTCATGTGCAACTTAATAAAAGTTTTGTGACTCACCAAACGGGCATATAAATGCTCCTTGTGCTACAATCTATACGCTGACTAACGGTACAAATCGCCTTTTTCAAAGAACCGCGGAACTAGCCGCGCAGTTACTTCAACGGAGCCACCCGCCAGTGATCACAGAACTGTGTGAAATTCACAGTGGAAATATCATTCACCTGGAATCAAATCCAGATCCCTCGATTTCTAGTGCTCTAACCAATTAAGCTACCCAGGCGTCCTCTACCAATGTAAATCTCATGAGGGCTTTAAGGAGCAAGTTGTTCCCACAGTCCAGGCGAATGATTTTTCCACTGTGAATTTAACAATTGTGTGATCAACAGTGGGTGGCTCCGTTGAAGTAACTGCGCGGCTGGTTCCGTGGTTCTTTGAAAATGTCCAAAGTAAACACCATGGTGTTTAAGTTGGGCTTTACTCCGTGGACTGAGGCACATAGCGCTCGCATACGGGTACCTCTGGCATCATATGCACGGTACCTGTGAGGACAACTTGCTCCTTGAAGTCTCCATGAGATTCACAGTGGAAGAGGACACCTGGGTAGCTTAATTGGTTAGACCACTCGGTGCGAAATCAAGGGATCTAGATTTGATTCCAGGCGAATGATATTTCCACTGTGAATTTCACACATTGGTATAACAGGCCGTCTACAATTCGCTGCATTACTCACATCGGAGGCACACTCACAACACATTGCCAATAGAGAGAAATTCATGAGACTGATTATATTCGTGTCTGGACGCGGTATTCAGATTTCGCTTCCTTCAATCGGAGAACCCTCGAGGAGGTGTTCCCGAAGAAATCAGGCACCGAGGGAATGAACCGGCATCGTCTGGACGAGTGTGAGAGAAGAGTGGGATGTTGGTGGCGTGGGCGTTTGTTTCGAGCGAGTGGGCGGGAGAGGTTGGGTTTCGGAGGAAGGGAGCGAAGGAGGCAGGCAAGGGAGGAAGGGAAAAGGGCATGTGCGGGAGAAGAAGACTTGTCTCGAGAGCGAAAAGAAGAGGAAGACGATGAGGATTATGCTCAGGGATGAGAGTCTCTGTCTGTCTCGAGGAGGAGAGTGTAAAGCTGTGTTCCCCTCAAAACTTTCTGACGTCGTGCGAGGGAGAGACTTCGCTGGAAATGCACGCCGGGACGTCTTGATGCTTCCTCGCACATGCCCTTTGCCCCCTCCTCCTCACTCCCGGTTTAACGACGCTTTAAAACCGACGAATTTCCGCTTCGGACCTCACTTTGCCTTAACACTTCCGAAGCAGTGCGCTTTCAAACTTCCGGAAATGGTGCGCTCTTCGAGACTTTCTTCTTATTTTGTAAAATAAGGTGAGTGGAGAGTGTTATAAAAGGAGAATATAAATTTCAATATTGGAACAAAGAGTCAGTCTTTAGGGAGGTTTTATAAAAGAGCTTCCAATACTTGATGGGACACATATTTTAATTTTTATTTACAGCATTTATTCATCAGCAACTCGGTACGCCAGGAACGTGTCTCGCATTATGGAGATGAATAACTTCCTACAGCACATTTTAAAGGTTAATTTTTGACGCTGCGTCCGAAAAAAAATTGGGCCTGGACGCCCTCATTAATTACTTTTCAGGTTTATACAAAGATTTTATATATTGACTATTGTAAATGTACCAATACTGTCCTAGGCAATTTATTTACCCAATATTTTAGAGGTGACCCTGTGTGTCAGTACACCGCATATACCTCCTAGTGGTGGGTCGCGGGCAAAGGTATGCTGGCTGTCAAGGTAGTCCTTTCAGAAGGGATCCTAGCTTTGGTAGAATATTGAAAGTGGGCCTAGGGTATTACTATGCTTTGGTTTCTCTGGTGGCATTCTGGCGAAAATGTGCCAAAACCGACCGGTCGAGCGCCGTAACCGTTAGCAGGGAAAGCTGCACATAGTACGGGTACCTACTTCAAAGGCTGGTAACCTTGCATACTCTATTAATCCTTACTCCTAAGAGTCACGAAGTAGCCTCGGACAGCCGAAGCCACAATGGGCGGCGGAAGCTGAATAAGGTTGGCCCATCAAGATACGGAAATAGCAATACAACCTGGACAATCGGTATTTGGAATGTGAGAGGAGTATATGGAAAGGAGCATGAGTTGTTGAATGAAATGAAAGTGAAAAGAATGGATGTTTTGTGTGCATGTGTAACTAAGCGCAAGGGGCGGGATGTTGTTACTATGGATGACGGTGGTCTGGCACTATGATCAGGAGTTGACGATAGTGTACACGGCAGTCAATGTGTAGGACTCATTCTTAATGATATAACTAAGTTACTTGTGAGGAATTACGAGTTAGTATCCCCTAGATTACTCTGGGTTCGCATGAAAGTAGGTATTAGGAGAGTTGTGATTGTGGCGTGCTATGCCCCAGTGGATGGAGAGAGTGACAGTGTGAAAGATGAGTTTTGGGAAAAACTGAGAGAGGATTTGAATGAATTTGACCCTAGCGAATGAATAATTGTACTATGTGACATGAATGGGAGAATGTGATGGAAAAGGAGATCAGTGAGAATGAGGTCAAAAGGGCTATTAGAGTATTGAAAAATGGGAATGCTGCAGGCGTGGATGGGATATTCTGCGAAATGTTGAAGTTTGGGTGTAATATACCCATTTTTCGGCTGTGTGAACTATATAATTTATGCTTACAGGTTTCTGTGGTTCCGATGGATTGGAAGAATGCAATCATTGTTCCACTGTACAAAGGGAAGAGAGGAAAGACCGAATATAATAATTATAGGGCCATTAGTTTATTAAGCATTCCGAGAAAAGTGTTCAGCAAAATTTTAATCGAAAGAGTGAGGAATATTACTTCTGATAGAATATGGGGTGTGCATTGTGGGTTTATGCCTGGGAGAGGATGTAGCGACCAGTTTTTCGCGCTTCAGCAAGTGATAAAGAAATGTAGGGGTGTCCGAAAGAAAGCGCATTGAGAGTTTGTTGATTTAGAGAGGGCATATGACAGGGTCGGTGGAAAGAAGTTGTGGACGGTTTTACAGGACTATGGAGTGAATGGGCAGTTATTGAATGTTATGATGGCGATGTATGATAATATTAAGGCAAGTGTAAGAGTTAACGGAGCTCTGAGTGATTGGTTTGAAATAAAACAGGGGGTAAAGCAAGGATGCGTGATGTCACCATGGCTATTTAATGTATTTATTGATAAGTGTGCTAGAGATGCATGTAGTGAAAATGACGGTGTTTTGATTGGAAATGTAAACGTGCGAGTCCTACTGGATGATACTGTTTTGATCTCAGAGAGGCAAAAGGGATTACAGAGCTCCTAGATAAATGTTGTGAATCAACAGAGAAAATGAAATTGAGGGTAAATGCGTGTAAGACTTAAGTAGTAGTGTTTGATAAGGAGAATGGGGAGAATAACTGTATGATGAGGGCGAATGGTGAAGTAATTGAACAAGTGGATGATTTTGTGTACCTAGGTAAGATGTTTGCGAAAGATGGACGGATAGATGAGGAGATAGAGAGACGTGCGAATGCTGGAAGGAAAGTGGTAGGTAGCATGTGGAGCATATGAAGGAATGAGTGCTTGTCTAAGGAAGCGAAAATTGCCGTATACAAAAGTTTACTTCTTCCCACTTTGCTATATGGTAGTGAAACATGGTTATGTCAGGATAGACATAAGAGTAGACTAAACGCCGTGGGTATGAGTTTTTTGAGGAGTATTTGTGGCAAAAGTAGGATGTATAGGGTCAGGAATGAGTGGGTAATGAATGAATGTGGGTTAAATGCTCCAGTAATGGACGTGTATGAAAGGAGTGTGCTTCGTTGGTTTGACCATGTTGAGAGAATGGATGCGAGTCGAATAGCGAAACAGATACATGAGAGTAGAATGAATGGTGTGAGAGGTAGAGGTAGGCCGAGAAAGTTGTGGTTGAATGTGGTTGAGGAAATTCTTAGGAGGAAGAATATTAGGAGTCTTAAAAACAGGAGGGCGTGTATGAAACAGTGTATGGGGGTAAATGAGGCAAAAGAGGTTTGCAAGGATAGGTCAGTATGGAGGAAATTATTGAAGCAGTTAGGCGTAAAATTATTCATTCTTGAGTGAAACTCTGTGACTGTGCCTACCCCGGAAGGGAACGGCGTGATTGGTATGTATGTGTGTATGCAATTATTTACAGTCTTGTACCACCAGCATTGCTAGCCTTTTCGACCGTATACAAACTATTTGGAAGGAATTCACTCCAAGAGAATATAGAAAAGTATACTATAAGAGACCATCGTTAAGTATTCAGGTATTGCTACTTTTTTATCAACAAGTCAAGTATAACTGAACTTCTAATCATTTATCGAATGACGTGATCTTGTACATACAAAGAGGAGTAAAATAATTGGGAAGCTAAGAGAAATAATTTTAAAATACAATTCTTCCACTTGATAGTAATTAGAAATAAAAAACTTTACGAACAGTGGTGGTTTTTGAGTAAGATTGGTTCAGTTCTACATCTACATACTACCCTACTAGCCGCCGCATAGGCGTGTGGCAGGGGGTGGTACGACAACAGCCGTGTAAAGGTACGAAGGATGAGGCTTTCGGATGTGAAATCGTGAAGTGTATTATATGTACGTTCTAGTCGGAGCTCCGGTTTTATTGTGGTCGTTTGTCGTGAGTGTAAAAAACAGATTTTTGTACCTATCTGTTCGGCAATGTACCTCTCCAATTTTTTTTGCTTCAATCAGACCTAGAAATTTTGTGTTGCGTCAAAATGACTAAATTTATTAAATGTTACTCAACTTCCGTCCTGTTTGAGTGGGCAATGTATGGCACATTATAACAATTAAATTTTAATATTTACCCTGCACTTTTGAAGTAGACTCAACACAGATAACCTATTATCATAAGTAAAAAACAATATTTGACGAGTGTTTAACTCAAGTACCAACTCTTGAGAGAAACATGAAATCCGTAAATAAAGCTTTCAATTTTGAAATAAAAATTTTGAGAGGATGTGCCTGACAAAAATATTGTCGTGATAAATTTTCTATGATATATTTGTTTGTAAATGACGATTAATCAATAGGTTTCACGAAGGCATTTAGTTTTTTAGGCGCTGTTATGGATAAGAGTGCGACCATTCAGTCTTCTCATCGGCAAACGCATTCCACAACAACAACAGGAATCAATTAGGCATCCTTGCGTGATTAGAGACTAATAATTTTTGTGCAGACGCGGGGAAATGCATCGTTCATCCTGAACACCCTTTTCAGTTAGACCACACCGCGGGATAAAATACGTATCCATGATCCTTTGCTTTTTGTAAACATTTCCCACCCGTTTGACCACGTGAGCCGCTGTAATCTCTGGCTACGAAGTAGAGATCCCTTCACATAGGAATCAGCGGTCAATAAAGTGCCAATGTAAAGTTACATACAATTTATTCAATTTATATAGCAACCACTTTCGGAAATCGGTGACCTATTTTTGATATGGATGACAAATTCCAACATTTTTACACTATATTTTTTATGACGAATTGAAATTTATTTATTAATTAAGGAAATTGCCCACTTATGGCATTAATACCAATTTGCAAGATGCATATGCAATAAGACATGATGGCAAGTTAAAGAAAGTAAAAGAGGGAAGCTCGATAGTTAAACACGGAAGATTAAGACACAGGATGAACCTTACGAGCGACAAATTGATGTAAACGGATTGAGGAATTGAAGAGAGACAAGAAGAGACAAGTGCTAAATAAAGGGCATTATGCAGTTTGAATGTAAAAGACAACCTCAAAAATGAGAGGGTAAATTGAGGACCAACCTTCCCAAAACCAACCGATCAGCTCTTCGAACGGCTAATTTACATCAACTTATATGAATATTAGCGATATTTCATCCATATTTGCTAAGGATCTACTGGAGTGTGACCATTTGAGTAACTACGAACCTGAAATTTTACATGTCCAGGGTACTGATAAAAGGTTAAAAGGATTTTCTAGAGCAGTATGAGATTGTAAATGCTAGAAAGAAATATGTTCATCTTGTTATCGATCTTACTTTTGGCTTACATCCACCATTGATTTTGATAACCATTTTGTATGTTGCCCGATCTGTTTACGTCATAACTTCCGTTCTTGTCATTGTGTATGTTTCCTCTCCCCCCACCAGTCTTTCACCTTGAAACACCAGACCCCCCCAAAGGATAGAATGACTCCACCATTCCCTCCAAACGACGGTAATATAAAAAGGTTACAGAGTTCTATCCTGGTGATAAAGTAGTTTATCGCACCGGTATGCCCCTTCCCACCTAACGAACAAATCTCGATCTCTTTCCCCTTACCCTATATTTTCTCACATCTATCTTTTCGTGGGGCCCAAAATTTTAACCACATTCCGCAAACCGCAAAGGAAACAATAATTTATCGTAATAAATTGAAGGCCTAGTAGTGACTGTCATAGGCTACGATCGCATTGACTCGTCATTTGGTTTTCATTCGACAGAAATCGTTCCGACCTTAACAACGTTTATTCGTGGTTCCAGGAGTGGGGGTTAAAATTAAATATCAGTAAATGCACCACAGTCCACTTCCTGCGAAAGTCATCACAAAAATCCCATACCTATAGAGTGGGTGGAGTATATATAAAATCTTCAAATACAGTAAAGAGATTGTAACATCAACAAGTGAAGCTAAATTTTATCAAATGCTTAAAAAAATGGTTTTTTAATACTGAGGATGTTTCTCATTTATTATTGAAACAAGAGTGAATATGTAACAATGATACTTATACCTTTTGAGCATATAATTGCCAATTTATTTGTAAAAATTAAGTTTTCTTTTACTGTAAAACATATATGTAATTATGTAGTATTACCAACTGGAGGAGTCAACATGCAAAATTGTTTTTCTGTTCTTCTTTTTAATGCGTCAACACGCCATCGAAGAGATATGCCATCGATTCTACCAATCGAAGAGATGGCGTGTTGAGACGTTAACTGTTAATAGATGATTGAGTCGGTAACCCCAAGGCGGGAATTCCCAATGGGGTACCAATATTCCAGGCATTTTTGTTGTTGTTTATTTATGTAATAACCCATGCATGACTTGTTGTCATGGAATATATTTATTATTATTATTTCTTATTATTTCACTTCCTCCACCCACCTCCCGGTTTGAGACTGTAAGGACACTGAAATAAGAGGTATGTTTATACCTTGAGAATGACATTGTATGTCGAAACTATAGTCGGTAAAAATATAAAAATGTTGACTGATGTAATGAAAGGAAGGAGTCACGAACAGGTGAGGGAGGCAGCACAGGATAGGCGATAATGGAGGGAGCAGTTCAATTGAAACCTGTCTGAGGACAGATTCACCTTAGAAGAAGAAGGGCGTATAGCGAGAGTGGTCGGACACCATCTATAGTATTAGTCAACGGGGTGTGAGAAGGGAGTGAGGACGAATGGATAGCGAGAGAAAGGAAGTGAACTGTATTGCTTATGTAATGTCCTAATTCCTTCCTTTATTCTGCTGAGGTGATGACGGTAATTAGAATCACCTAAGTCTTCAAACTTGCCAGAACAGAACCTTCCCGCCTTTTTCCCGACATTAATTCTCTATTTACTTCACGATACGCTTGCCTTCATTCGTACTTTGCAAATTTACAATGGTTCTTTTATTAAACACAGATTTTGAATTGATATAATGCAACCGTTAACTATTAAAAGAAACAATATTCTACCAATGAAATATGAAAAACGACTTGTTCCAATGTTATGACATTATCTTGAAAGGGCTGGTTAGCTTCCGTGGTTATCTTTTATGAATAAAATTGAATAATTTCCAATCAATGTATTTACAAATGATGTGGTACGAAGTCACTCGCAGGGTTGTGTAACACCATGGGTTGAAATTTGCCATGAAAAAAATCATTTGACTTTACCGGCCGTGAGCCACTATTGTAGCACATGAGACGAAGGTCGTGCTTACGATCCTCACCGCGACAGTTAGGCTAGGAAAAAAATAAATGTAATATTGTAAAATGTAACGTAATGTAATATTTGCGACAGTAAATTTTCAAAAGGTAAACTTTTTTCTAATTGACTGTTTAATTAAGTCTTCAAGATTAAAATTCCGGTTTCTGAATCGTCCTACGTTGGAAATTGACACCGCTAGAGAGGATTAAAGTTAATAACTTTTTAGATTTTCTGGATAAATAAATGGAATTGTACAAAAAATATTGCACCTATAAGGCCCATCTTTGGCACAATTTTAAAGTATGGCAATACTCTTTACCTTTTTGTAGTTTTCATACGATTTCAACAAAAAATTTCAAAATTATAAACAATTTAAAAATAGCAATTTTTAGTGGTTTTTGCTATAACTTTTTTGTTTATAAACCACTTTTAGTTCAACACATCTCATTTTGTAGATAGTTATATTTCCTACTCATCTTTTTATTATATTCAGCAGTATATATACTGCTAAAAGGGTAAAATTGAACAACATTTGGGAGAAGACCAGTTGGGATTCAGGGCAGGAAAAGGAACCGGAGAAGCAATTTTAGCATTTCGACAAATATTAGAGAGAAGGATAGAAACAAATAGAAAGACATATGTAGCCTTTATAGACCTGGAAATGGCCTTTGATAAAGTGGACTGGAGACTTCTCTTTTATAAATTGACGAAAATCGATCTAGATTGGAATGATAGAAGAGTAATTTTAAATCTGTACAAGTCTCAGAAAACAGAAATAGATGTAAATGGACGCAGAAAAGAGGCCAAAATAAGAAAAGGAGTGAGACAAGGATGCCCTCTATCACCCTATCTATTTAACATATTCATAGAAGAAGCAATTGGAAGAATGAAAGGAAAGACCAAAGGAATTAAATTGAACGGGAAAAGCATCCACAGTGATGACATCTTGATGATTGCCGACTCCGAAAAGGACATGGATGAAATGATCCATACACTCTCCAAAATCTTAGAAGAGTATAAGTTAAATATAAACAAGAAGAAGACCAAAATAATGGTAATAAGCAAGAGGAAGGAAAATGCCATAATGAATATTAATTAGGAAATGAAATTCTGGAACAGGTTGACACATTCTGCTACCTTGGGAGAATTATAAACAATGATAATACATGTGATACTGAGATTAGGAGAAGAATAGCCTTGGCTAAAGAAGCGTTCCAAAACAAGAACTAATTACTTAATACCCACATCAGCTTTGAGACTCGGAAAAAGTTCATTTAAATATTTGCTTGGAGCGTTTTGTTACATGGATGCGAAACGTGGACAATCGGGAAAATGGAAAGAATAAGGCTCGAAGCAATGGAAATGTGGGCCAGGAGAAAATTTAAAAAAAACAAGGGGGGAAGATAGAAAAAGCAATCAACAGGTGCTAGAAGAAGTAAATGAAAACAGATGCCTTTTAAAAGCAATTGGACAAAGGAGAGCAAAACTGATTGGACATGTAATAAGGAATAATCAGTTCCTGACCAACATTTTCGATGGCAAAATTTGTGGGGAAGAAAACAAGAGGTCGACCCAGGACAGCATACTTAAAGAGTGGTGCACACGAGATGGGAATGACACCATACAATGACGCCACAGAGACACGTGGCTGTTAGTACAAGGCACAGTCTCCAGAGCTTGATGATGATGACTCTTCTTTTGCGCATCACTTTTCTCTACGATGCATATTTTTCCGAGTACATTGGAAAAACTGATTTTAATTAAGTTAAACGTGAATGAATAACATTTTTTTGAATCATGAGATGAGAGGACTCTTCCAATACGACCCCCTTGAGTTTTTCGCGATGAAATCGCGGGTAAGAATTTCTTCAAGTTTTGACTAAAATTTCGGGTAATTTTCCTAACTTAAGTGGCTTGGTAAGCATGACTATCGTCTTATGTGCCACAATACAGGTTTGAGGCGAGAATTTGAGGCGAAAACCTAGTTCGAATAAGCCCCCTCGAAATTCGACTCGAAAGACAATGGCTCGGTGGAGTAAATAATATAATATAAATAATATAATAATAATAATGTTTATTGCTCCAAAAGAATAATTACAGAAAAAATACAAAGAATACATAATTAGATATTTGGAGCTTTAGGTAACCTAAAAGGCGAACCTGTGTTGAGGTTACCATCAATTAGAACTACGACCATACATTGTTACATTTAGAACAAGAAAAAAAAAATATATATACCATCATTTCAAATGAATTCCTTTTAACAAGTATGTTTACAAAAATAATAATTTTATTTAGCAAAATATATCTTCGATTTTTTCGTTAGTAAATAGCCAGTTTTTAACATCTTTTAAAAAAGAAGCAAGATTAGGTGCACATTTGTACTCAGAAGGTAGTATGTTATACATTTTAGGCCCAATATATAAAAAACTTCGCCTGTACAGAGACAATTTGGGCCTCGGCAAGGGTGTCAATATACTGCGAAAATTCCATAAACCTGGCCTATTTGAGACAGAAATTTTAGCACCACTCCTCAGAAAAAACAATCTAAGTACTTTGTACACGTACAAATGCCTAAGTGGGAGGAATTTCAAATGTTGAAATAGTGGAAAGGATAGCTCATGACGATTCTTATTGAGCATTATCCTAAAACGCCTCTTTTGCAAGATAATAGCTGGCTTAATAGAGTTAAAATAAGATCCTCCCCATGCAATCAAGCCATAAGTTAATGCCAACACACCTGACCGGGTTCGAATCCCGGTCAAGTCAAATGATTTTTCATGGCAAATTTCAACCTATGGTGATAAAATTTATTCTGTGGTTTTTTTAAATAGGGTTTCTGTGGAAGATTTTGTGGGAGGATTGATTATTGAGGTGTAAAAATTTCAAATGACATCATCCCATTTTTAATATCACCTGAACCACTTACGTCGAAGAGAGATGCTGAACCACTTACGCTGGCAATGAGAGATGGAGACTACTAGTAGGCATGGGAATTTAGCGAACGAAACCTCGGCGAGTATTCAGGGTTAGCGGTGGAAATATGCAAGAAGATAGGGCGAGAGGAGGCACTACCAGATATAGCCAATGGGGGCATAGGAAAGGAAACGAGGAGTATCTGGAGAGGAAATGAAAGGGCAAGTGGGATGGGGGAAATGCGAGCGCCAAAGAAGAAGAAGGGAAGAAGGGGTGGGGAGGAGTTCAGCGGAAAGCGGTTGGTGGCATCGCAGGAGCAGCGTCGACTATCCCGAGAGTAGGAGAAGATGCTTTAGTAGGAAAGGATGCTCGGTATGGGCAAAGAGTGAAGGGGAAAGGAGGGGGAGACTTGGGAGACTAGAAGCTTCTCGCGCATAAATTTCGCCAAAAAAGATTATTAGCTTTTGCCCTTTTTGGGAATGTGAAGTCACGTCGCTTCAAAACGTGACCCTGAGGGCGAATTGGGGACTTCTCGCACCCCCTGCCACCGCCCATCCCCCCTCTCCCTCTTCATAAAGGGTGAAGCGATGGGAGAGGAAGGGGGAGGGGGGGCTTGGAGTAGGGGAGGAGAGAGAGAGAGAGAAATATTTTTTCCTCACCGTAGGGTGGGTCGTAGTGAAAGCGAGGGGGTTGCCGAGATTGGTGCGGCAGGGAACAGGGGGGGCGGCGGGGCACTGCTGCATTGGCGACTCCCCGTGCCTTCCTCCTCCTTCCCCATCTCCGCACGGGATCACGTCCCATTGGATTAGAAACGAAGGTTTTTCCCGAGGCCGCCTTAGCCGCGCCCGCCTTCCTGCCCGCCTATCGGTGGGATAAACCTGAACGCTCCGCAGGCCAGAAGGACCGTGGTTAAGGGCGAGAGGGCGATCTCGAAGGAGCAGGGCTGCGGATATTGTGAAGCGATTGGCGCTAATAATTAACCTCCCAGAAATAATTTTAACGGATTCAGGCGAGATATCGAGGAAGTTCGTCAGCTTATTACAGAAACAACATATGCACTTTTCTACAAGATATTTTAATGCCTACGACGCTTTACAGCTCACAGAGCCATCATCAGGTACAAAACACATTAAGTAGAGGGAGCATCACATTTATAATAAACTCTTCTCGAGCTCTGCACCAGGTAATTGGCTTCATGTTTGCCGACGTTTTGGAAAAAGACTTATTTTCCATTTTCAAGGCGTGTTACTCTGTCCGTGTCAGATTGTAAACTCAATCAATTGTTTACAATCTGACACGGACAGAGTAACACGCCTTGAAAATGGAAAACAAGTCGTTTCCCAAAACGTCGGCAAACATGAAGCCAATTACCTGGTGCAGAGCCCGAGAAGAGTTTATTAATACTATTCACCAGGAGAAACTTAAATCTTTTATCACATTTATACATTTGATATGATTGAGGAGAGGGGGTGGGGAACAGAAAAAAGTGTGGAAGTGGCAGGTAAACGGAAATGTTTCCTTTTTTCCGTTTACCTGCCCTTTCCCCACCTTATTTGTTCCCACCCCCCTCCTTAAACATGTCAAATGTATAAATATGATGTGCTTTCTACTAAATATGTCTTGCACCAGATGATGGATCTGTGAGCTGAAACGCGCCGTTCGCATTATAATATCTCGAGGAAAAGTGCAATTGTTGTTTCTGTTATAATACTCCCCGAAATATGTCGTACCAATATTTGTAAGGAGGTGGCACATGACTACTTGAACACTTCCTTTCCCATAAATAAGAGTAAAAATAACGCTGTGGAAAATGTATTTATTTTTAGCTTGAAAGTGAAAATAACTGGGATGCTTTCGCAACTTAATATTCTACAAAGCTACCAGAGATTACAGCATACAATCAATAGTAATAGTCACGAAGACAACTGTTGGTAATTTGTCACATGCAACTGAGTGAAAGAGATAATATGCAGCGCATTATAAAAACTCAAGAAATAAAAATCAAATCAATTGATTGTGGCGCTACGTTGTGGAACGACGAGATGGAATAACTCACAATAAAATCGAACAACACTTCCTCGACGTTTTAATACTGACCACCGGTTTTGACGTCTATTGCGTCAATTTCGAGATTGACAGCGTCATTTTCACACGCGTCACAACGAAGCGTCATTTTCAAGACAGCATTGCTTGTCTTAAAATAACGCTCTATATGTCTTTACCGGTGGATAGCATTAAAATTTATTGGAACTGTACATCGTTTTTATTGTGAGTTATTCGAGAAACAAGACTGATAAAAACTACAGTAAAACCAATTACCTCGAGAGTTGTTCAAAAATCTAAAATCGAATATAGCGTTAATTTTTTATTTAAGAATCTAAAATAGAATTGATTACATTTTAAGACATGCAGTTACTTTTTACTTATTTTAGGACCGTCGTACGCAATGTATCCTTTGAGTACAGAAATATTATCATTTGGAAGAGTAAACGCATTTAATTCATTCAGACACAATTGTGGATGGAAGGTTGTTTCTTTATCATATGATTATTGCGGCGAAGAAAGAGTGCTCTTAAAGGAGGCGTTCTCTGGGCATTGGTATTAGACCATCTTTATGAGTCTTCGTCATGAGTCTTATAGAAACCGGGAAATGGTATGTTAAACAGACATGTGGAGCGTGGCAATCTAAGGACCAGAAGCATGGACCATTGGAAAATCTCACTAGGAAATACTAGAAGCCTTCGAAACTTCGATCTTCGCTGGAGGATGACTCTGAAGAAAAATTGGACGGAAAAAAATCAGAAATGATGAAGTTTACAAACGATTGGGAGAACAAAAGACGTATGGTACACTATCCAGAATAGAAGAACATGGTTCGCACACACTTTGAGACAGACTCATTCTGAAGAACATAATTAAAGGTAATATCGAGGGAAAAGCACCAGAGGAATACCCAGGAATAAGTTTATAAATCAAATAAAGGGGAAAGTACAGAAGAAGAGATACACGGAGGTAATGGAACATGTATTGGATGGGGAAGTGTGGAGGGCTGCAGTCAATCAATCTTAGAATTGAACGACCGATGATGATGATGGTGTCAACTTTTCCAAACATGCAAAAATGAAAGTAATGGCCTTAGACAAAAGATAAACTTGCTTCAAAACAATCGGCGCATACTGATAGCGGAAATAGCGAGAGAGTTAGGTGTATGTAGAATGGAACAGAGCCCTTCATTGTGTAACAGGATTGGCCTTAATAATTAACCGATGCGTTAATGCGTGCTGAATTTGCCGGGTGATGGCTCACGATCACTCTTATTTTCACGAAAAAATTAATGAAAAAGGAAAACACTCAAGGATTTGCGCTGAGGAATAATTTGTAAATCTAACAAGATGAATAAACAACGGGAGTTTTGCCGAGTCACGCGATATTTAACATTCGCGTCACGGGCTTCGACGGCCGAAGCATCGACTCCACGGATGAAATGCAAATTTCCTTTTAGTTAACGCCCACTTACCCATGCAAGCGTTCGGAGGCGTCTGGTTTTTATTTTCGGAGAGAGTAGTAGGCGGAATTAATGAAGCGAGGCTAAAAATGAAAGGAAAGGCATCACTGGGATCTCATTCGAGCAAATATTTACTGTTAAAATTTTGATAAATAAAAATTGATGAATGCGATGAAACACACTCCGCCCGCATTATCCCTTCACCAAAGTCCTCTTCCCGCCATAGATTGTGTGGTTATTCTTGAATTTCAATTGAGGATGATGCCTCAGATTATTGTAATCCGCTCTACTTAAATCTTTTTCTGCTATTTTCGAGTAGTTAGTCGTAGTTTCGAGTTATGTAATAAACGTCGGAGAAATGAAGAATACACTGACAACATCGTGATAAGTGTAACGCGTGAAAGTGAAAATAACACTCAAATGTAATGTTTCAATACTTGTCAGCTTCAGTATTTTCCATGCCCTAATTTTACTTCATTTTTATTTCCAGTTTCCGGCTCTAGTAATTTATCATTTTCTATTGCGCCATACTGGTCAAGAGCTGGAGATATGGAGCGTAGCGTAGTATGGTGCAGAAACGTGGACCCTCAAATAGGAGGACGAGAAAAAGGCTGCAGGCATTTGATATGTGGGTGTGGAGAAGGCTGGAGATGGTGATGTGGATGGAGAGGAAGACTAACAAGGAAGTGCTTGAGATGATGCGAGAGGAAAGGAATATTCTTGAGTAAATTCGAAATCGGCAGAACAGCTGGCTGGAGGAAGTAATAGGTTGCGAAAGGTTGCCCAAGAATGTAATAAGGGGAAGGATATTGGGCAAGTGGGGAAGTGGAAGAATGAGAATAGGTTTTATGGATGATATGAGGAAGGTTCGATCATATACTGAGGCGAAAAAGGAAATACTTGAGCAAGATAGGCCCCTGGAAGTGTAGAAAACTGGGAGGAGATTCCCTGACATTTAACAAAACCTACGTTCATCGGTAAAATACTTTTAAAAATTGTGCCAGAAATGCGTTTCATAAGACATAAGAATGTGATATTTTTCAACAGCAGCAATTTACTTTGCTTCGAATAGGCGAATACAAGAAGCCGAGTTCAGCGTCCAATAGCGCTTTCTCAAATGCATGGTTCAGGTTGAATATCTCAAAAAAAAACGTGTTCAGGTCCTATTTACACAGATTTATGCAAAATTTCATCGCTAACTTCTAGAGTATAGAACTCTATTTTTTACTGGTTTCTCTTGAAAAGTTTGTGCCACGTTCACAGCATTCAAAACAATTCCAGTCCTATGGGCGGTTGCAAGATCATTTTGTTGTGAGATCCATCAAGTTTTAGATCTGATTAATATATTCGGGTTGAAGGAACTCATCCAATAGTTACTTAACTTATTTGACAATGGTAAATAGCATCGAATGTTTGATTTAATCTTTCACCCCCGTTTAAAATTAATGGAAGTTTAGCCTATGAAAAACTGCAAATGCACATAATAATTAGTCAGTAAGGGTAAAAAAACTGGCTATTTTCCTTAATAAAACTCATTAGTAATGAAGTAATTTAGCCTCTAAACGGTTCAATTGCGCATCCGCTATCTCGGATACTTATGGAACTCCAAACCTCATGCCATTACATTTGAAACCAATTAATTTATGGAATGTTTCTGCAACACTTATAGAATGGTAACCATAGCTTATGGGTCCCATAACTTATTGAATACGTATGTGTCGATCCAGCAACTGGCCATTAGTTTATACTATAGTATAGAGAAATAATTGCCCTACTTCCTTACAATTCTGACTATAACTAGCGTGTATTTCAGGAATTTATTTTACATATATGCACCCTAGAAAAAAATCTCTAATTGGATATTAATGAAAATGAAAGACTGAAAATCGAGAGCTGTTGGACAAAGTCACTGTTTCAGCAGCTTTCCTCTAAGTATGTTTCATCTTTGAATTAGCTTCCCATAAGTCATTGAGCCGACTTGAGACGAGTGTGAAGAAAGGTAGTCATATTCTGTGCCACTTTGCTGGAAAAGAATCAAAACAAATGTGGAATTACTTAAATTTTTTTAGTCTCGTTCATTCATATTTTTCATCTTTGAATAAGCTTCCCTTACGTTATTGGGTCAACCTGAGACGAGTTTGAGGAAAGATCGACGAATTCTGTTCCACTTTGTGGGAAGAGTATCAAAACTAAAGTGGAATTACTTACATTTTTCTAGTCATGTTTATTCATGTAATTTCTCCTGAAGAGTGCTACTCTGGGGTTCTCTGGAGTCACCATTAGCACTCATGTAAGTTTAATGCCCGGTGGCAGAATCTAAAACTTTGATCGATGTCATCAATTGGGCACTGATTTGATATCCCTGGGAGGACATTGACGTTTAGGTTACGGCAAATAAAGGGTATCTTTCAAGATATTAGAACAACATTTACCACTTAGTAACGATATCTACGACTCGTTGGGTTGGAACATTATGACGCACATGCCTGAACATAAATTTTTTACGTATGTATTATATAAAAATCCAGTGGCGGCGGGGTAAAGTCCTCGCCTGCTAACCAGAGGGTCGCGGATTCAAGTCCCGCCTGGGTAGAATATTTTCTGCCTTGGACATGGGTGCTTGTGTCTCGTCCGTTATTAGTGTTATTTACCCGACATAAATTGGCCCATTGGGCTGTAGGTATTCGGGATAATGAAGATAAATAAAAATAAAATAAAAATCCATTCAAAAATGAATCCAAAATAAGTTTTCTTCTGACAGAATTTGAGCAAACAATAAAAGATTAAGTGTAGGGACCTTTTATACGTACTCATGCGTATTCGAGATCCCATCATCATCTTGGGTTGTTCTGGCACGTGGCAGGTTTTCTAATTCTTGACCTCCATGTCTGCCTGTCCTGGACCAGTCTCTTTGATTTCGTACTTCCCTCCAATCTTAATTGTACCCAACGCCATTTTCCTCATTATTCCTTGTCTTATCTTCCTTTCTTTCATTATCATCATAGAAGAATAAGAATAATTTATTTCTCACAGTTTTAGTACAATATTGCATTCAAATATCATTGAGCTTAAGGCAGCCTCAAAGGTAACAGACCTGTACGGAGACTGCCTTCCATAAATGGAATCCATTGCTGGCATCAAAAAAATTATAAAAGCTTATACATTAAACAAAAGCGTATGAATAATAACAAGACGATTTTATTCTAGCCAAATTTTGAACAAAAGAAGCTGTAACACACACAATCAAAATCAAATCGCGTGCACCAATTTCAGTATTAAGTTCATAAGAATATATTCAATTTAAAAAGTTATTGGGCCCAATTTACATACCACTATACATACATGTATACATATGTAACTTAAGGTCGACTCTTATACTTGTTCAGCGTGCACCAAGCTTCATGCAATCCCATTAACCAAAGTTTTCTTTCACTTATCCCACACTGCGCCAAGGTCACCCTCCTCTCTCTCAGGCTCGCGGCACTACGAATCTCTGGCCTCTCGTCCTTCCTCTCGTTCACGCGAACCTCTCCTTGTCCACGGCGGCCCACAAATTAAAAGGTCCTCTGCTTCCGCAGCCACAGTCCGCTCCTCACGGCACATCCCTCCTTACTCTCGGTACGGGATATAAAAACTCCCTTTTCCTCTCGCACACGCCGCGTGCGTCCGCTCCCAAAGGCCGGTTCCTTCTCACTCCCTTTCCTATTGTCAACTCTCCTTCCCATTGGCGTCCCTAGCGACGGCCTTTGTTACCTTCTCGCGTCCCGCTTTTCCCTATTGTTAATTGTTTACCTTGGATTGGCGTCCCTAGCGACGGCCCCCCATGTCGATATTGTTATGACCCAGGGTTGACCTTGAGTCTATATTTACAACGTTACAAAGCAGAGACAACAATAAAAATTCTACTTGCAACAGCAATAATTCCTTCTAAAACAGTCCTCAGCAAGAATTGATTCCTCACTCAATGTTCCAGTCAATTCATATTTACTTTCTCCATTTTCTATACCAATTGCCTCGCATCACATCCTCATTCTTCACTCTATTCTAACCGCAAATTATTTCCGTCCTCCTCCGGATCCATATTTCTTAGGCCTATATTCGTTTTATTTCATCTTTCCGCAAATAATTTATGCACATTCCGCAAATAACGTACGTTCAAGATCATCAACCAATACTAAACTCTACTAGCTAATGGTGCCATCCCATCTGCTTTCAAGATTCCCATGCTACTCAATCAAATGATTGCTATTACGTCAATGTATATGATATGCGTAACTTGTATGTATGACGTGCCCTATATCTCGTTCATTTGATTTACCAGATCTCTGGGCAAATGAAAATTATTACTACCAATTTATGAAGCTCTCAACTTGTTTGATCACTTCGCCTTTCAATGACATTCTGATCCTTTCAAGTTTATCTCCTATTATCAAATTCTTATTCTTTTTCTTGCTTATTAATATTCCATATTCCTCACATTTTACGTTAAAGTCCGCTAGCATCGCTATGGCTTTTGTTTACTATCTGCCGCCACAGCCATATCATTAGCAGACCTAATGCATACTTTCAAACCTTATACACTCAAAAACAAAAAAACCTATACTTAATATTTTTCCAAATAAAGGAAAAAATGGGCTTTATGAAATTTAAATAAAAAATTCATCATCAAATTCCCAAAGAATGAGTTAGGGAACGACAAACTGCAAGTAAAGAAGTGATTATTCAATAGGGATCAATTGTACTGACGAACATATCCACTTATATGTGAAGAGAACGTGTTAAACTTCAAAGTGAAATCTTGAAACAACCCTAATTAGTATCCATTAAGTTCATCAGCAAAAATTCTAACTAAGACACAGTTCACCACTAGTTAGTTTCATTTCAGCCATGAATCTGGAACAAGAAAAAAATTCGAAGTTGTTTTTAGTCTTTTTTTCCATTAACAGGACATAACTTTTGTTCTCTCTTAAAATGATAAAAAACATGAGCCCCATATAGACAATTGTGTTCAGTGAATAGTTTCGTAAATAAAAATACAACGGATCACCACTTCTCATTTGTATTTCGCGCGAGATGAGCGTTAAAGTTATTGCTTTTCCTTCCATCCAGGAAAAGTTAAGCACCTGGCAAAAACACAAGCACATTATTCTCTCTCCCTCACACACACACACACAAGTTTTAAACTCGTAAAAGTTCGCACCATCACGTACCGCCTTCTACAGTGCCATGAATGTTACAAAGCTAATTAGGGAGAGCCTTTGCCCCGTTCCACCCGGGGAAAAGTTCCGGTGCCTTTCGTTTGATACCCCTCTTGTCTAGACTCTTAGTGATGTTATTTAAAGACGTGACGGATAGTTATATGTGTAAAAAAGAAGGAGCAGATTGCGCAATTTCTTTCTTTTTTGCCGTTGGCCCTGCTTGAGGCGTTTTAACAATGTCTAGCCGGAGAGCGAAAGAGGGCGGAGAAGGAGGGAGGGAGACGGACCTCGCCATGGGCATAAATCAAAACGAGGAGGGCGGGCTTTTAAAAAGGGAACTTGACTTCCAAAGAATCTTAATCAGACTCCTCTGAGACGCGAAGATGCATAGCCCTCCCAAGACTTTCCCTTCCTTGCTCTCAAGACATCCCTCGTGCTCCTCCTCTCTTCCTCCCAGAGAAAGATACTTTCGGCAGATGCGCAGTGGCGTCGGCAGCGTGTCAGAAAAGCCCGTCTTACACTGGACACGTAATTGCCAAATCTGATGAATGCGTGGACGTTCATTGCAAACTGCGACGTAAAAGCGGTGAATTGTAAGAGGGCATGCATGTGCATGTATGCATGTGCACGAGACGGCCAAATAGCCCTAGCTCTAGTTCAATTTTCATTGCACGCCCGATTGAGACAAAAATGCTATTTCAAATCGATCCTCTTCGTGCCTGGAGTAAAACGGGCTTAAGTCTGTGCAATCTAGCGATACCTGAGCTGCTGCATGCGATATTACAGCTAGTCTGCTTTTGCGATAGCGTTAACCCGTAATCACAGACGTTATTTTTTCTAACGTATACACAAAGAAGCGGTCTCACAGACCGCTTGTCTTTATGACCAAATGTTTCGTCAAAAATAAATGAAACATATAGTTAATTTACTTGTCATATTTATTTAAATTGAGCGAACTTTTGCCATATTGCCAATTGAAATATGATTTGAAATAGCGATGCCATGATTTAGTTTGAAAATATGCTGTACAGCTCACCGAACATGGACTAAAATACGGATGAATTAGAAAGAAATATTATGATTAGATAAAATATTCATTTGCTTCACTGCTTAAACAAATAAGATGGTCTTTTAAAAAAAGATACATTATTATAGTTTTAAATGCATTCATGGAATGGGATCAAAAATAACTACACAATCACAGACATTCTGTCTGACAAGAAAACTTAAAAATCGCCGCCAAAAACAGACCGCAAGAAAACTTAAAAAGTAATTCATTCGAAAATAATTCGTAATAAACATAATGTTTGGTGTGCATGTGGTTACGGGTTAAATCCCAGCCGTGTTAATTAAATTAATACCCAAAATAAATCCTTATGCCTAATTATGATGGAGGGTGACATCACTCTGTGGAATTCCGCGATAGTAACCATTATTGAGAAACACTTAGCACAATTCCACACTTTTTGTTTTTTCATCAATACCTTGAAAATGAAACATTATACGTTGAAGTTTATCGGAAAATCAACTGTGTGGAATTTCACTTTGTGTTTCTTAATATTGGTTAACCTTATGCATAAAGATTTCCCTTACCAATGTGGCACTATTTATATCTACATCTACGTAATACCCTGCGAGCCACCACGAGGGTGTGTGGCAGGGGGTGAAGATCACCAAACATGCACTATTGACATGCAACTAGGATATTTAAGGGACACACGCTAGAGAACAGGGTCACATGCAGCCTGGTGGTTAGTATCTACATAATAAGAAAGGGATTATTGGTTGTTATTACATGCATCATGCACTACAGACTATTCTAACTATATTTCACCTACCTATCCCTTTGCTACGCTGCCTATTGTTCTCTCTTATGGTACGCGGGAAAAATTACATTTTAAATCTATCGGTACGACAATCTATCTTTCTAATCTTGTTAATATGATCAAACCTAGCATAATACGCAGGGGTTCTTAATATATGTCTAACGTCATCTGTGAACAAATTGGTTTCAAACTTACTTAAAAGGTTTAACCTATATTTTAACCTGCGTTCTGATAGTAATTCCCATCCTAGTTCTTCTATTAAACTCGTAACACTTATACAATTATCATAACGGCCTTTAACAAACCTAGCGGATCTCCTTTGCACTCGCTCTAATTCTTTTATCATACCTTCCTCGTACGGATCCCATATACTAGCGGCATATTCTAAATGAGGCCTGACAAGTGTAAAATAGCTTCTTTCTCGTACTTTCTCATCGCATTTGCCTAGAACCGTTTTTGCGAATCCTAATCTACAGTTTGCTACACTAGTTATGTCTTCAGTGATGGTGACGCCTAAGTATTTAATAGATTCTACGTTACATATTTTGTTTTCTTTGATGCAATAACTATTCCGGGGAAAGCCATTCTTTTTCCAAAAGTTCATTATCACGCATTTCTTGAAATTTAATTATAGCTGCCAACTATCACACCAATCATCAATCGCATTTAAATCCTTAGCTAAACACTGACTGTCCTCTTTGTTTCTAATTTCCTTTTACACAACTGCATCATCGGCAAAAAGACGGAGCTTGCTAATTTTTACTACTGCATCCTAGTCATTTACGTAGAGAAGAAATAAAATTGGGCCTATCACGCTTCCCTGGGGAATATCCATTGAAAATTTTACTTCGCCTGAGCAGAGACCATCTAATACCACCCTTTGAACGCGTTCATGTAAGAAGTCTGGGCATCCAGCCTACTACATTACTGTCTATCGCGTATGATGCTAACTTCGCGAGTAACTTCCAGTGGGGAACCTTGCCAAAAGATTTTCTAAAGTCATGAAACGCTGCGTCTACCTGTACGTTACCTTCTCGTACCTACCTGTACGCTTCCTTATATACGGTGGGTCATCGCACATCGTTTGCGTGGAGCATTATGATGTAGTTATGGTTATATCAAGCGCTAACTAAGAATTTCGTTGCAATATGAGCATTGCTTATTTCATACTAGTGTAGTATTTGGACACAACATTCATACGAGGAAACATTTGAAGGAAGAGTTCTTTGTTAGACATCCCACATAATTTAGGAGTTTTTCACTATAGAAAAACCTCAGTATGACGAAAACTTTACCATTGCTGTGAGTACAATGTTGCTATGCTAAGATAAAAGACATTAACTTCATCATTGTTTTATACTTGTTTAAAATTTCATTGTAAACAGATATGTCCATTTCACTGGTATAATTTTATTTATAGTTTTTCAAATATGATGAAATACCATTCAAATGATACTATATGTATTATTATCGCCTCTTGCATTCCTCTATGTACCACATAGTCGATTTTGAGAGCGGAAGATTTTATGGAAAAGGCCTCCCGTTTTTTAGATTTTTATTTTAAAATTTATATTTATAGATTAATATACGAATTAATCAGACGAACAAAAAGGCAGTATAAAAAAGTTTAACTCTTGGAATTAGAAGGAGACATCCAAAAGAATAACACAAACATTTACAAAACATTTAAAAAGAAACTATTGGGGTACCAACCCCATAACCATCGCTTCAGAAAAGAAAATGGGAAACTGGAATTTAACAATTAAGGCAATGTCTGAGAATTTGTTAATTATTTCGAAATACTTCCGAACTGCCCAGAACCCAAGGAAAGATTCCTAACAAAAGATCCCAATGAAAACAACCCTTATTCACAAGTACCAGATAAAGAAGAAACCACAAGAAAATTAAAAAAGCCTCCAAACATTAAAGGATTAGGTGAAGATGGAATCATAGCAGAACTCTTAATAGAAGCTGGACCAAAAACCATAGCAGAAATAACACAAAAAATACAAATACCTGAACAAATCCCTAATGACAGGGAAAATGTCCTTATTCATCCATTTTATTTAAAAAAGGAGATAGAACAGATGTAAACAACTACAGAGGAATTCCACTCCTTCCTGTCACGTTTAAAATTCTCTCACAATGCTTTCTTGTTCAGTAGCAACTTAAATCCAAAATTGCCGAATATCAAGCAGGTGTCTGGCCAGGTAGATCATTCCCGGAACAAATTCTAAATGTAAAACTAACAATTCGGCACCAAAAGATGTAATTACTGCAAGAATATTATCTGTACCTTCGTTAACTTCAAAAAAGCCTTTGATTCAGTCAATCGCGAATCTCCTGATCAAATTTTGCCAAGGGCATGACCCTAAAGCACTTGCAACCATTAGACAGACGCTCAATGACAAAAAATGATAAGTAAAATGCAGGGGCAAAATTTCGGAACCCTTTGAAATCAAAACAATCGTAAGTCAAAGAGATGGACTCTCAACATTATTCCTAATTTGTGTCCTAGAAAAAGTAACTCGAGAATGGTGAAAAGACAATTGAAGTCTAAAAATTGATCAACCAATCAAATTAAGAATAACAAATGTGACAATTCACAACCTGGTTTTAGCAGAAACCGTCATGCCCGAGGCGATGTCTTGCACTTCTGCAGGGAGTACTTGGCAGCGGCCGATGACCCATCATCAAGGATACGACGTTTGGATTTTCCTTGTTTTTGTTCTTAATTCCCTCTTCTTCCCCAGCATACGCCCTCTCCCAGGATTTCCCATGCCTTTACGGTCGTTGTTTCCCACCCCTCACCAGCAGTGGCGAACGATCCATCTACACTGTAGATTCTACAGATATCTGTCTGTAGATGCTATTGACATCCGACTTAAACCTTTTGAACATTCCATGTTCTTGTTTGTGATTTCCCCTTATCTTCCCAGCACACGCCCCTTTCCCAGGGTTTCTCCGGACGGTCTCTGTTTTCCAGCCCCACGCCCTTCTGAAACTGCTTTGTATGACGCATGTCTCTTCCTTCACCCACATTTTTCATTAATATATTTTATACCCAAATCTTTAATAGTAATATAATGATGACGTAATATCAGGACTAGTCGAGTTACATCTTTCATTAGTGAAACGGCAAGTGTTTTCTCTGTAATTATGGAACTTTTTCACCACATCACATCTAAATCTGTATTTGATATATTTGACGACCTCGTAGTCAAAAATTATCGGAATTGCATTCAATTAGATCAGAAAACATAGCAACAACTTAAGTAAAAATATCACCGTATGTTTAGAGCTATGTTCAATTGGAACTAAAAAGTTGAAGTCAAAATAAAATTAATTAGGTGGTTCATTAATGTTTCAATTGACAATGCAGTACCACCTATGTCAAAATAAGTTAGATATCCTGCCTTCCGTCTTCTATACTTCAACGATTGTTCAAAAAGTGCGGGAGTATCTAAAGCGCACCAACTCCTTTTATGGCCACCCATAATATGGCCACCAAGTTTTTTAATCGAAAGGCACTCCGTCGAAAAAAACAGGGCTGCAAAACGAAACAGGAACCAATGAGTAGTTTCGTACCGAAACAAAACTATAAGCTTTCTTATTCAATGTGACTTCGCTTCAGATTGTAACCTTAAGTCTGGCTTGGTTTTAGTTTTGTTTCGGAATGCAAGTAGAAATTGAACCAAATATGACATTCCGGAACTGTTCCTTCTCTCGAATAGTTTCGATTTAAGTGAGTGAGAGCTATAATAGATTTATGATACTCATATGATAGACCATCGAGAGTAAAACGACTTGTCTCAATGAAGACCATAGTGCAAGTGTCTATATTTGTCCTTTCTAGTGCACGCAAACACCACCACCAGATTTTCGACGACCCAATCATCTTTGGATCAGACATGGGCCCGCTCCCTCCTTTTAGGGAATGCCCAGTGCCTGGGAACTCCGGAGGAAAAGCGGCGCGCCTACCTTGAACCACTGTCAATATCGCGCCCTAGGTATCAAAACTGCACCTTTAAAGGGGCATTTTCACTGTTAATCAACCTCAAGGACGATGCGGACAAAATATTTCTATAACACTTTAGGTAAAACAAAATACAGAGAACAAGAACGGATATTATTGCTTAAGAGCCATACGTGAAATTTGATAGGCACATTTGTTCTTCTCCTTGGGTGCCGTATATCGGATAAAATTGTCAGTTTAAATGGTCAGGGCCTCTTCCTTCTCCCTTTGTGCTTCTTAAGAGACCTCCACCCTTCCAAACGTTCAAACAAAAAATCGCACCCACAGTCTCTTTGCATCGGGACCGAGGCAACTTTTCTTCCTATCAGATTGCCGCAGAGACGTTTATTTTGTATATTTTATATATTTTGTATAACCGTCCCTCCAATCACGCTTATTATCTTTTTAATTAAGATCCATTACCTGTACTTCAGCACTTGCTTCCTCCGAAGAGGAAAATTCATAAGGCTCCCCTTTAATTACCCATTAAGACTGACCCACCAAACTCAAGCCGGGAAATTCCAGTCGTTGTAGGGGGGGGGGGAGAGTGAGGAGGTACAGTACAAAATTCCAAAGAACAGGCTGCTTTTATTAATCGGAATATAAAACTTCCAAAATACATTTCATATTTTGTTACGTGAATTAATGTACATATTTGAGTGAATATCGAAAGACTAAAAGTTTAAGAGCGGTAAAAGAAAGAGGACATATTTTTATTGTTTTAAGCTCCGCAGGAGAAGAGAATATTCATGTCACCACTTGAATCCCCCTTGCTTAACCATTCATTACTGCCTTTCCGGAGGTACTTAAAATAGCTTTCCCATTTCATGGCTTTTCAGAATTGTTACAGGTCTAAGATGAAAAGTAAAGTAACGACACAGCGATACAAAACTATACCTATGCGTTAACCGGGCTTTTAAGTGAACCAAATATAGGTTATTCAGGTTTCTCTACACGTTATTTTAGTGCTTGTTCACGTGAAGAATCGGAATCGATTCAGATACTATTTGCATTATGTAAATGGCATTTCATGGAAGATTACGCATGGAAGATAATCATCTATGCCGAAGGAAATAAAAACCTCGTATGCAATTGCATGAGGCCGATTCCTTCTCCCATCTCAATGCAAAGTGGGGAATGCACTCGCCATCCTCCTATACGCACTATGATTGTATTGTTGATTTACTTACTTGAACTTCGTTTACCTACGATCAAAGAGCAAAGGGTAATTGTGTAAATACACGACTAGTGTTATTATATCGGATGTAGCTAATGTTAGAGCCTCCACAGCATGTATTTAAACCAAATAGCTAAACTACCGTTGTCAGACACATTTACATTGCATTGACTGTCTGGAAGACATGGAACCATGGAAGGGAAAAAGGAAGAAATAGAGGTCTTTGAGGTGTAACTATGGAGGGAGAACAGAAAAAGCGCAAGAGACGGAAATAGTCCGGTAAAATTAAATTACGACCCGGACAAAAATAATTACCTGGAAATCCCGTTTGATTTGTGAAGAACATAATGGAAGGCGAAATAGAGGGAAATGTCCCCAGGGGAAGACCCAGCAATAAGTCACTGGATCCTTCATTAGAAGAAATGGCTGCAGGAGGTGGAACTCTGATCCCTAACTCACTTCATATCTTTGTGCTCAAGGATGTCAAACGATGTGCTGCACCTACAAAAAGCACCTAATAGCGTACTGTATCATATGTGGATGCTGCGCCGGAAATGGGTGTAGTAATGACATCCTAAGATCGGACAGTGATGACCCTTATGACGATCTTCAGCCTCATGATCACATAACCGGTACGTTTCACTGCCTTATACACTTACCTTCTTCACAAATAGGGAAGGATTGTCTTATAATTGTTGTCTTGGTTTCATAAAGCACTGTTGATGTCTACGAGCCAGCGGCAAGACGACGCAAGTTGGTGTATTAACCAACTCCTGTTGTTGTTGTTTAATAAATTTGCGATATCGCAACATAATTTATGTTTTTTTGATGTCTATGACCACCAGAAATAAAAGCAGTTTCTGACAAATATTCTAGTCTGAGTTCATCTTTTCCGCTTATCACTTATAGCAGCGAATCTGTCATTCTTAGAAAAACACTGGAACTGGATAATAAATTAAATTCAAGAAGCATTCCAGGGAATTCCAGGCAGCCTGTAATCTGGACACGGCTGAGTGACGACTTGAATGTGCCTAGCGTCATTCGCAATGCCATTAATCATAAAGTCGCAGAGAGCAGTGAAACCCGGCGACACAATTAACATGATGAATTAATTCCAAGGAAATTCCAAGTTTTTCTGGATTATATATTTTCCAGTGGGTCAAGAGTGAAATTTAAGTCTTTGGTTGCCTTAGTCATTTAATTTCTAACAAAATGATATAAAAATCAATGCTCAAACTGAATTTTGAACTAATTTAGGATTTTTCCAGGAAATCTCCAGAGGTTTCCAGGTTTTCCGGGATAACTTCTCTATCCCAGTCAGGAGCTCGTGGGACTTGTTTTTAGAGTCATTCTGGAAAGTTCGCGAAGACATAAGAAAAGGTCCCACTCGGTAGTTATTTTTGTCTAGGTTTTCGGTCAAATTCAACTAATTTTACCGTACTAAAAAATACCGTAAAAATATACTACTTTTGAACCAGAAATCTAATAATGGCGTAGCGT